>OZ014479.1:22998659-23387408 GCA_963965965.1 Trididemnum nubilum | reverse complement strand
ATGTTAGCCCACAGAAAAAAGCTACAGAAATATGAAAAAGGTGCCAAAAAATTTGATAGTTGCGTTTTCTATCATTATGTATATAAACACAATGTACAATTAAATTTTTTAATTAATAATTAATTATGTCAAAGAATTGTATGCGAAAAGCATACCATAAAGTAAGCACATAATTTAAGGTTTGAAAAATAATGGAAGTTTAAACATCAACAGCAATTGACCAAAAATGAACATTTCTATGTATCACTAGCAACAGTATAACAACAATAAAATTAAATTCAAAAACAGGCAATCACTTCTTTAACTGCTATAAGGTGATCACTTAATCCTAATTTACATGGGGCATTTGATTAACGTAATAACAAGAGAGGGAGGAGAAAAATGCCCCCCAATCTAACTCCTAAACCAAACGTCATGGCAACACCAAATTTGACATGTGGGTTAGCGTTCACAAAGCTTATTTCAAGAAATTGGTATTGAGTAAATGATGTCATCATTGTGATGTCACGGCCACATTTTCGGAAAATGACACCCTTTTTGTGATAACCTCACGAACGATTCAAAGTTTGTACATTAGGGTGTTGCAGGCGCCCCAACCTTTACCGATTTTGCTGAACTATTTTTTGGTATTGCAATTTGATCAGTAGATCATGAATACCAAGTTTCAAAATTTTTCATTAACGTTTACCTCCCCCACCCCACCAGGCTAATTTTGAGGCCCACTTTTCCAAAAATTTGCCTTTTTTGCCACTAGAGGGCGATATGGATAAGTTGTGTTAGAGGACATGTTTTTAAAAGATGCCCCATGTTAGTCTCCATTTTTAATTTAAAAAATTGAATGGAATTGAGTCATCCTATCCAGAGATATTGCTATTTTATTACACTTTTAATAAGTGTTGCTACCACCAAATGCTGAAAATGAAGTTGAATATATCAAATATTAAGCCTTTTGATGCTAAATTTTGATGAATTATTTATTTCAAAACTGTAGAAGTACATTTTAATGCAACATTTGGTGAGTACCAAATACTGATTTATAGGTATTTTAGTAAAATTTAGTTGGTAATTCCTAGTTTTAAAAGATTCAAATTGTTGTTACAAAACATTTCGGTTGGGTGGGGTTGTTTCAGCCTCTTGAAGAATATTGCTATCAACTATTTCAAAAGTTCTTTTAAACGGCAATTTATTTAGTTTTTGAAATGCGGTAGAGAATCAATGGTAGTTCATGAACTATGCTTTTTACTAAACTAAGATTAATGAATGTTGCAACTGCACAGTGTGGGTTTAATTAGCTCACATGCAATATGAGTGCCCTAAATACTGATAACAAACTGGAGCTTCCTCAGGTTGAATTCGAAATAAACTAAAACAAACGTTTCGTTAAAGCTCAACTATGCTTTAGTACATGCGCTACTATGGTATTGTACAATAATGTGGGAAGCCACCTATCCTGCTTGCATGCAAAAATTAAAATTCTTACAAAATCAAGGGATAAAAGGCGTTGCTGGTGTTCATTTCTGAGATTCAGTGAACCCATATTACTCGCAATTTTAGATTCTGCAAACTAATGGCTTGTTCAATTTTAATATGGTTGATGATAGGAAAGATCCAGAGAATTAAACCCAGACCGAAGAAGTACAAAATGACGACTTTATGAAGACAGCTCATAAATAAATAAATGCATCATGGAGTGCATTATGGCACTGCACTTTTGTTTTCAATCTTTTACGCAGTGACTTCATTTTGCATAACAAAGTTTAAAGCTGGGTTGTTGCACTTTTTTGTTCCTTTTTAATTTTTTAACCTACTTTTTTTTCTAAAAAACTGTTGATGGTCTTTTGAGACCGAAATCGATTTTATCTTTAGATAAATTTTAGTACTTTTAAAGGCCACCTAATGTCTGCAAACCAATGCACTTAAAATGCAATAAAAAAGTATTACTAATCGAATGCTGAAAGCCTGGTTTAGATGCACGTTCTCAGTTTCAAGCTTTCGCGTTTTAAAAAAGTGACATGACGTCATTAGACCCAGGAGTTTGGTGCCTTCGACTTCACTTTGAGCTAATTACGCCTTTTTTGCACAACACTTTTTGAGTAGCAAGCTGCTATCAACATGCCTTTCCAAAATCGCCTATCCTCTGCAAAGATAAATTAGTCGAAGGCACCAAACGCCTGGGTCTGATGACGTCATGTCACTTTTTTAAACGCGAAAGCTTGAAACTGAGAACGTGCATCTAAACCAGGCTTTCAGCATTCGATTAGTAATACTTTTTTATTGCATTTTAAGTGCATTGGTTTGCAGACATTAGGTGGCTTTTAAGAATCATTGACTGATTTTGAGAATGTACTCCATTGTTCAAATTTGAAGTTGCTAAACTTAGTATTGTTTTTTATGCGACAAAACTAAAAATTCATTTCTCAATGGTTTTTGTAAAACTTTTGATCGTTCTAGTCAAGCTATGAGGCAGTTGTGTGACAGCAGCAATTAACACATTTTTCGTTTCTGCACAAAATTAATAACAGAGGTGTATTTAGTATCAGGGAGTCAAGATTTGGAATTGCATTCCTGCAGATATTAAAGTATTCTTGTACGAAAAGTTTAAATTTTGTTACAAAAACTATCTCATGTAGTTTACATGTTTCTTTTTATGTTACTGACAGTTCTCTGTGTTCATGTACAGATCCAGTACATGCTCACAACGGGCCATAGACTTTGAAGTCTTCAAAATGTCCAATTCTAAGACAAAGAAATTAAAAACCCATGATATTGGCATGAATTTTCTCTGATAAAGAGAGTGGTTGCTCGATTTTGAAAAGTAACATAGGAACGCCTCAAAAAATGGAAAACTTTCTGTTACCTTAGCAACTTCCAATTTTCAGAAGTAATTTGTGATAAAGTTTGACTCAAAATCAAGTTAATTCGAAATAAAATTCTTTTCTTTGAAGGGATTTATCACACAAGAAACTAGAGGGGAGACAAAACTGCCACGTCTCTCGAGTAAAATAGGTTCAAGAAGCAGTGGTTCTATGTTATACAAAAACAATTCCGAGTCAACTTATAGTATGGTACTGTGCTTGGTTTAACCCACTCTATTGTACTCTTAACATCATATGTGGTGCTCAGTTAGTACAGATTAAATTTTTGTGCTTACTGATTGAAATTCCTCTTTATCATTTTGGTCAATCATTACCTGCAGTGTTGCAAAGGCTAGATTGGCAGGTGATGGCTGTTATGAATAACAATAGATAAACTGAAACAAACCTGACAGCACTTAAAAAAAGAACATAGGGATAAAGTCCTGCGAATTTTTCTTGAAACCAAACTAAGTGGAGAATGGTGCGTCTTTGAGATGAAATATTTAAATTGCACTGGTCAAAAAAATTGTAGTTGCTGCAACATTAACACCATAATCTTGTCATGCTGATTGTGAATCTTATAAAATTTACTGGTATCTCTGATCAACTCTACATCACTAACATTAAAGTTATTTAACCATGTATACATATACAACTAGAAATCAAAATCACCATCATCAATGATATCATTATTGGATGTCACCAGTATATGACATTTTACCAGTGAAGGCAAACAAATGTAAGTGTGTCTTAATTTGTGAGTAAAAGTTAACACAACCAAGTTTGGGACCATCTACTCATTGTACAGCAATATTTAAACTTGATTTCTAAAGTTATCTTTCATGATAAATATTGAAAGATTCTCGCACGCCCAGTATAATATTTGTTGAATTAAGAATTTTCAAGACACCACAAAAATTTTAACTTTGGTGTTATTTGTTTCTGCATATTATCCTCCGATTATGAGAAGTGCTACAACAAACCAATAATGAAAGTTTTGGAACAAGTCAACACAACACTGTAACATAACATGAATAAGTAAGGTCTCTGATTTAATCCACTTTTGCAACACAATTGCCTGTCTCTGACCAATATTTGTCTCTTTTTCAGGATCCAAATGAATTTTTAATGTTCCTGTTACTTCTAAGACTAATTCTGGTTAAGGAAAGTTCATAATTAAAATGTAACTACAATTATTGCTGTTGCAGCGCATATTTATCCTCCTATCAGCGAACAGTGTCAGACGCTAAATATTGGATAATTCGCACACTTTTCATTCATTGAGTACTTCATGGTTGGAGGAATCTGCACCTGCTTAGGAGCTTCCACTGATCCAATGTTCCTGTGAATTTCTTCAAATTCTTGTCCACTGAATTTGCTGCTTGTGTAAAGCCACCAAGCAGATATAATCATCGTAAATCATCTTATCTGAGGGCGCGACAACATGACCAGAGAGCGGAATGAACCCAGATCATAGGCTATTTGGCTTCCATAGCCAAAATATCCCAAACTACTATTTTGCTATTCTAAACACTGTCCTGGTTGACTTAGACCTCTCTAACCCTAACAGAGGCAAAACAATACTATTTTGCCTCTAAAGGCTAAATAGCCACTTCCTTACTTCAAAACAGACATTGAAAATGCATTTATTACATCAAGTTCATTGAGAATGCAGACTTCATGAAACGTTTATTATTCTACTCCAGTGTTATTTACTCAATCATCACCATAAAAATCACATTGAGAAATACTTTACATGCATGGTTGTTGTGCTTGCACCGTTGTAGATTCTTAATGTAGAGATAAAGCACGTACATTAGATGTTCTGGTTGTGGTTTTGTCCTCATCTGGGCCAAAAATTTTCTATAGTTGTAAACACATCTGAACATTAACTGCACCAGCAGTCATTTGCAATGTATTGAGCTTTCATTGTGTGTTTGAAATGAAAATTCCTATGTTGAAAGTAAAGGGTCTGATAATTCATAGGAGGTAACCGATCAGTGGTCGAGTGGATAGAGCGTCTGCTACAGAAATGGTAGATTTGGGTTCGATTCCCGATCGGGTCAAACCAAAGACTATAAAAACTGGTATTCACAGCTTCCCTGCTTGACGTTCAACAATTAAAGGGACAGTATGAAGCCTCTGTCGTGAGTGGTAGACAGGTGGGCAGGTGGCAGCTTGACTCGAAGACCGAAGGGTCCTTTCGCTGTCTCCTGGCCAAGGCAACTTGGTGAATAAAATGTAATTACAATAACAACAATTACAATAACTGCACACAAATTTAGGTGCACAGATGTTGCATACAACAATTCGAAGTATAAAAACAGCAGAGCATGCAAAAAATATATTAATATACAAACTTACCGGCACTGGTGCAGTTATTGTAAAACTAGAAGTTGGACTTGACGATGGATTAACAGTATTTGCTTCACTGGCTCTACTACTTAACACATTGATTACTGCAGCTGAAGCAGCCTACATTGCAGTTTCAATTACCTCTATCCAACTATTCGGTTTTGTTGGTATTATTTGACTGCATTTCAAGTAGATTAGCAATATGCCAACGAATGTTTACAAAAAAACTGAAACTCAGTTAAGTTACTGTACACACTTTTCTCCAAAAATAACAACTTCTTTTGAAATGCCTTTAACTTTTAAAAAAGAAATTGGAATTACAAGTCAGATGTTAAGAGTATGAAGTATCAAGTAAAACTATTTTGTTAAGTCTAGAAAAAACGCAGCTAATTGAAACATTAATGATTATAGGCATAGTCAGAGGGGGAGCAGGCAGCCCAGGACCCCCAATTAAAATGCCACAAATGATAAAAATGTGATAAAATAGCCAATTGCTTCTTTAGTTTTAGTTTCTTTTAGCATTTTTTTGCATACAACATGCATGTGCACAACAATAATTAACAATAATGTTGATGACCAGGGGGCCCCGGGCTCCTTCAATTCAATTTTGGTCAACCAATTTATATGTGTAACTCGGATGAAATTAAGGGTTTTTGTTCTAAAAGTTACTATCTAAGGAACCAATCTAACCTTTTTATGAGCATAATGCCATAACCATGGGCGGATTTGCCATATGGCACAGTGCCAGAGGCCCTACTCTCATATGGTAAGACTTTTTTTGTCTTCACCTATATTAAGATTTTGCAAAAATCTCTGAAGTGCCAGGGGCTTCATGCAATGTAAATCTGGCACTGTCAATAACATGGTTATTGGTTAGTAAGCGTAATCATCTATTGTAACATTTTTCAAAAACGATTCACCTCCACCTTGCCAGTTTTTACGTGACAAAATGCTTTTGAAAAAAATTTAGCAATGGAAAATGCTCAAATTGCTCATTGAAAATTGAAGCTATACATGCACTCATACAGCTGATTATTTTTAGGGTAGTGGCTGCTGTTACGTTACGTAACACTTCACTCCTAAGATAATATTACATAATTTGTAACATTATAGCGGTGAGATATTTTTAAGTGAATTTTGCCACTTAGCTCTTGCTATGTTTATTGAGCAACAAGACTGGAAGAGCAAGAGCATGTTGCATCGAAAAAGGTAGAAGCCGCAAGGGTAATTATTACATTAATACTTCAGGACCCGTCATAACAAACCGATACTTTTTTAGGACGCTATCAAAAATCAACTCAAACTCAACTAAACTCAACTAAAAGTCAAATGTAGTTTTTAATAAAAAATTAGATGCGAATTCATGCGGTAATAAATTACATGCAGTATGGGTACATACTACAACACCTTCGTTCTAAAAAAACTTCTAAAGACTATCACACTCTTTCTTTGTGCAATTGGATTTGCTATCTTTGAGGGTAGCATCGCTGCCCGAACTCTAACTCTAATGCAAGGTTCTGAAAGAAAGAAAAAAAACAACAAAGCATTGCAAATCTTCTCATCCGGAGACTACACTGCCGCGTTCAGCACGAATCGAACCCCAACACGCGAATCTGCCGACGCACACCCCTGCCACTTCACTACCGTGTAGATGTCTTCATTGCGTCAAAATGCCGTATTCAACTCGTAAAAATTCCTAGTTAAGTTTGGGCATAAAATTGCTAGTTAAGACTAAAAACTCCAAAGTAGAAGCGCTTGTATTGCATTATTTGCTAAAATATTAAACGTACTTGCAATCTTTATACCTGAGATTAGTGACTATGAGCGAAAAGCAAAGTACAGACGTACGTCATCAGAGCGTTAGCCAATCAGAATCGACTTGCGGTTCACGCAGTTTTTTTCGGATTTCATCAAAACTATAAAACGTAGCGAGTTCGTTTTTTTTTTTTGCAAAAGTCTTAGAAGTTTGTGGTGTATTTTATGATATATAGCCTCACTAGGCCGGAGTTCCCCTTTAAGGGCTTGCACAGTGGCAAAGGCTTTCTAGGGAATAAACGATTTTTCATTTGTGGTACTTGAAACAAGTGAAAAATCGCTGGACCCTTGTAGTAAGGACAGCCATAGGCTATCCCTACTACAAGGGTTCCCCTCTGTGTGACCACGGAAATCATAATCGAAAAGTTTGACGTCCTTCGTGGTCGACTCCTGGGAAATCATAACGACTTCCACTGGCAGTTAGGTGGCCAGATCAACCACCAACTGATTTCCCAGGAGTCGACCACGAAGGACGTCAAACTTTTTGGTTATGATCTCCGTGGTCACACAGAGGGGAACCCTTGTAGTAGGGATAGCCTATGGCTGTCCTTACTACAAGGGTCCAGCGATTTTTCACTTGTTTAAGTACCACAAATGAAAAATCGTTTATTCCCTAGAAAGCCTTTGCCACTGTGCAAGCCGTTAAGGTTTGTCCAGTTTGGCCGAAAGTTATGTCTGGTTGGGGTGATTTGTGGTTTAGGCCAACTCCCTCCTCAATCAAAGATCTTGGCTATGCCTGTGACGTTAGTGATAATTAGGTTTGTTGTTAAACTCTAACTTCAGACTTTAGTTGCATTGTGACATCTTTGGATTAGGTGCTAAATGATCATTTGGCTATCTCTGCTAAGTGGACTTTTATTAAGCAGCAAGAATCAAGCGGATACTTGGAAGCAACTGTAACCCTAAAGAAGTCTGGATTTATCCTAAACATAACACTTATTTTTTAGCCGCAGTTTGTATCGAAATCTAAAATTGAAATGACATGGCACAGTTCCCTTTCCATTTCAGACTTAAAACATTAGGCCTATTGAAATTATGCTCTGCCTTTTTTGTTACAGCATACGATAAGGCAGAGGTGGGCACAAATAACTTTTTATCAAAAGCACAGCACAAAATGCGCAATTTAATTTTTTGTATTTCTGAAGCACAGCGCAACCTCCGCAATGAATTTTTTGATTCAGTTGAAGTGCAACACAATTCCCCAATTGCAGAATGACATATTTGTACCTACTTAAAGTGCAATCTAACTTCTGCAATTGAAACTTCACAACACAATGCAAATTCTGCATTTTTTGCAATTTTAGGCAAAAAAACAGTAAATAATTTGCCAAAGAAAGCGGGCATTTATCAAAATTACAATAGAAATGAAACAAAATCAAGTTCAGAGTATAGAATTGCACTATTAATCAAAAAAAAAAAAAAAATTGAAAGTGCAGTGCAATTCAAGCACAACAAATTTTAAAGACTTTAGTCTGTAACGCAACTTCCGCAATGTTCCAAAAAAAAAAATTAAAGTGCAACGCAACTTCCGCAATTGCGGAGGTTGCACTTTGCCCACAGGGCCACCTCTGCGATAAGGCAATTAAAAAAACACTTCTCAGGGCAGCAAAGCAGTAGGCATGGGCTAAAAAAAATCTAAAATCTGCATAACCACTACACTCTGCACTCAAGCTGTTTAAAATAGGCTACGGCTAAAATGCCAAAAATGGAAAGCTTTCTCCATGCATATGCTGTACATTTTAATCTAAGAATGCTGATTTTAACGTTTTTTACACTTTTTCTTTTATTGAACCATGGCCCGAAGGGGAGGGGGAATGGCATAATGCCCCCTCTCTGCTCTGTCTATGCTACAGTACTGTATGAATCTGGAAAAGGATACATCATGTCTTCTTTAGTTTGTTGTATGGATCAACCAAATAACGTATTGATACCGAATTCACAATCCAACTGCCAAGATAACACTTCTATAGGCCTGCTGTAGCCTATATTCATTAGAATTACTGACCTATTTAGATCACAACACAATAACACGTTATACCTGCAACAAACTCGACCGCACCAATTTGATGCTTTCTGCTGTACTGTAGAGTTTTCTTACTAAATCTAGCCTTAGGCTGAGTGTCTGAAAATAACTAGGCTACCAGTAGGCATACTTCATCATGAAAAACAGCTAGACTATAGTAGATAAAAGTCAGAAGAACCTAAACAAGTTCAACCGCAACTATTACTTAACCAAGTCTGCCAGAGCTTGGCCAATCTGTGGTGTTACTTCCAGAACACCAGAACATTGTTGTCATGCTTGCAGTTACCTTAGTATAGGAGGGTTTCACTCACGTGATTTTATTGCATTCACGTGACTTTTCAGGTCAATTTTTCGCGCCAAATCTGAGTTGGCTGAATAAAATGCATTGGCTTGAATGGAGGAAAACCTCAAAATTCGACTTTTCTCAGCGTTTGGGGCGTTTCACAAGCTCGGTTGAAAATATGTTTTGAAGAAATAGCAGACATGCTATATCTAACCAGAAATTCGAAGAAGCAATGACTGTAAGAGGCATTTTGAGGCAAAAGCTTAAAAGTAGGCCTATAGCCTATCTGAGACCACATTAAAATTTCCGATGTTGTTTTTCAAAGCGCATAGTTTACATTAGCAAAAAGTTAGTTTGCAGGAATAAAGTAATTGCTTTGCCGTTAATATTTTATTGCGTTGGGTTATCGAGCATGCTAGATTGTCAGTCAAATTCTCAAAAAAAAGATAGTTATATTCAACAGTCAAAGAGAGTTTTGGCCAAAGCAACCGAAATAGCTAGCCTAGCTACTCAAAAGTCAAAGCAATGCAAGACTTTTTTCCATAAACAATTAATCTTGTACTTTATCTGTTCAGTGATATTGTTTAGCAATCGATTGTAGTCAAGCTAGCATGATATGATAGGCTTTATCGCACCTTATGCTTTGAAGAAGAGAGCTGAAAAACGATTGGGGATATGTTTCAAAATTTCCCACAATCTGTTGTGAAGGTTTGCACTAACTTATTTTTAAAGCAAACGAGCAAGCAAGGTAAGGGATCATGTAGTAGGCTTGTTTATGCTTTTGTTTACTGTATTTCTATAAAACTCAAGGCTCATTTTTGGTTCAAATTTAAGAACAATTTAAAACATAGCCAGCGTGGACTTAAAAAGAAACATGAAAAACGCCAGTTAAATGTGTGTTACTGTATGGTACATAGAATAGCAAGTAATCAGCAGAGCATTCTTGGATTGTTGAATTGCCATTTTCAGTTTAATTAAAACTATTGATTATTAGGCTTCAATCAACAAGAAAAGACAACCTAATACCGGTAGCATACTGGTAATACAATGAAAGCTGGCCTCAATGAAAAACTTACTAGTTTCTATAGCCTACTTAAAGAAGAGTGTAATGAATTAGCCCAGTTGGTACCCACAAAATCAATGTTTTCTTAATTTCCCAAGTGAATAATTTGAAGTAGAATATTTATTTTCATGAATGAGATGAGAAATAATTTATTTTCAGTACATTTATGATTTTGGTTTGCTTTATTAAGATTGAGTTTACGATTGGAGTAAAGGTTATTGTTGAGGTTAAAATTCTGTAAAACTGGAATTCTGTAAATATTTTATTTTAATGAATATGAATTAGCCCTAAGCCTATGTGAAGCTGGGTCATAGCAAAATGCCAGTACTGAAAATGCTGGTATTGGAATTTGCCGGTAGGCTACTGGAAGATGCCGGTAGGCTACTGGAAGATGCCGGTACTGGAAATTGCCGGTCCTGAAAATGCCGAAACTAAAAATGCTGGTATTGAAAATGCCGGTACTGGAAAATTCCGGTTGTACTAAAAAATTCTGAGCAAACTACTGCAATTAAGGTGAATCACAAGCAATGGTTGGAGTTTAGCCGCAAAGTTTCCAGATGCTGGGCAATGTTAAAATTTTTTGGAATAAAATAGCTAATTTAACGCCACTAAAACTTTGCTAACTTTACAAATATACTGGTGGGAGGATTAACCTAAAGATGAGATGCATTAAAGTCGATTGCGTACGTCATAATTCTTTATTTCTGAAGCTACTGTGCGATAGCAGTTGGTGGAGCTATTGATTGTGTCTTGCACAGTACTTGCTAAGTTGACTTGTCTAATGGGTTAGGTTAGATCATGGATTCATGGTTGAAGACAAGCATTAAGGTTCTGCATCTGAGCCAGTACTTCCTCAGTCTTCCCATGCTTGCGAACAACAATAATTGCTGGTGTAGCTTCAACATTTGCAGAAGGTATTAATTTTAAATGTTGATTTTTGGAAGCACTAAAAAGTTCGTTTCAGTTAAGTTTTCTAGCTAATTTTTCTCACAATTTTTACACCTCCGCTTTGGCATTTTTTCTGTGTTTTTTGTAAAAAATATGTTATTGGCTTGATCAATGATTATTATCTAACTGCAGATGAAAAGACGAGTAATGACTTAAAACGTTCAGTGAAGCATTTTTTGCTAAAGTTTTGGCTTTTGATGTAAAATTGAAAATACTCAAGCGTTCCCGTTATTATGCTTTGAGCATTACTCAAACTAAAAAAAAACTAATGTGTTTTAAGATTCCGAGTCTGAGCAAAGAATTTCTCAGTCTTTTCGTACCTCCTTTTCCATGTCGAATTCTTCCCAACTCCCATGCCTGTGAACAAGAATTTTCTGCACGGTGTAGCTTCAGCAGTTTCAACTGGTAAGTATTTCAAGCATTTTACTGTACGATTTGAGCAACCTGAAAGTTGCTTCACTTTTCCAAGACGCCGAATAAATCAATTTCCTAGGTTGTATTGCGCAGATCCTAATTTAATGAGAGATTGCATTGCTAGTTCAGTTGTTTTAATGCCTTGTTGTTTCGGTGAACCGTTTTGCGATTTGCTACGAAATAGGTCACCATAAGCCATAAAACATAATGCATTTTTTTGTATTGTATTAATTTCTACTTCGTTGCATAGCTTCGCATAGCGAAAGAAGTACCGGTATCGAATAACAAAAGAAGTACCGCATAGCCGAAAGAAGTACCGGTATCGCATAGCGAAAGAAGTACAGGGAAAGAAATAGCGGTAAAGTACCGGTACCGGCATGACGATATCAATTCTTGAATTTCTATCAGCGTATGGTTGTAGGGGCGCAGGTTGTGCACCGTTGGGTTAAAGGCTTGTGTGTGTTTTAAAAAAGGGTAATTACTGCTATTGAGCTTAAGAAAAACAATTTAAAGTAGTAGTGTTCCTAAGTTGCGCTATAAGTAATATGTCACCAAGGATGGCAGAACGGTACGCCTCCTTTTTTGAAAGAAGTACGGTTCGCTTTTTTGTAATGGTGCGGGTACGGTACGTTGGTACGCTGTTTGAATTAAAAATCCCAGACTTTTCGCACATTGCGCCGGCTTTTTGTATGCAGAGGTAAGAGACAGCTGAAGCCGACGCTAAATGTGTGAATTGAGGCCTCTGATTTATACGCTAGCAATTTTGAGTAGTTAAAAGCAAGAATGCCAGTACGGTACGTAAGTACGGTACGCCTCAATTTTTGCTAAGAAGTACGGTACGCTGGTACGGTACGCCTTTTTTGTAATGGTACGGGTAAGGTACGTTGGTAAGGTACGCTTTAAAAATTAAACTGAAAAACGGTACGCTGGTACGGTACGGTTCAAGGTGCGAGGTACGTAGTACGCAAAGTCTGAACGTACCGTATCGCACTGCCATCCTTGTATGTTACCTTTTATATTTTATTTGCAGCTATTGGGAAAGCTGAATTGGCTGCAAAAATGGTGAATCACTTCGCTTTACTGGGACATTTGCGGTACATCTTTTTGCTCTTATATTAAGAAAATAAACGCTTGGCCGATTGAGCTGCCTTCAATGGTCCAGTGCTAGCGTCATAATTCTGAGAATTTTTGTACTGTAATGATGTCGCAACGGCGTTGCTGAAGATCCCATATACGTGCATACGGGTACATGTATATTTGTCTCTACTAATTTTCAGCCGAAAATTTCGTCTTGCTGGGGTTAATGAACTTTTTTTAGTTTCAAGGAAGATTCTGCTGTTTGGTTCACCTCAACTTTTCTAATTTATTTTTGTAGGAGTAGCTATTGCCTTTTTGTTGTGGCCATATCGTTAGTTTTTTTTTCGTAGGTCTGATTTCGTTAAACCAAGTGTTACTCTGACCTTTAAATCATTTAGGAGGTAGCATTAGATACCATTCCGAGGGCCTCTCCGTTGAAATGCATTACAAGCTTGAATCTTAGAAATCTTCAGAATTTTTATATGGCCTTGGACCTGGCGTATTTACAAAATAATCGATATTGTTGGTAGTAGATTAAAGTTGTACGTACGGTCAGTACTTAAATTGTTGGGGGGACGCGTCCCCCATCGAGATTTAGCGTTACCCCATCAAGATTTAGCGTCCCCCCATCGAGATTCAGCGTCCCTCCTTCGAGGTTTGAGCGCTGGTTAAACAGACGAAAAAGAACCTAGCACCACGAATAAATCCCACAAATTTGACTGACAATCTAGCATGCTCGATAACCCAACGCAATAAAATATTAACGGCAAAGCAATTACTTTATTCCTGCAAACTAACTTTTTGCTAATGTAAACTATGCACTTTGAAAAACAACATCGGAAATTTTAATGTGGTATCAGATAGGCTATAGGCCTACTTTTAAGCTTTTGCCTCAAAATGCCTCTTACAGTCATTGCTTCTTCGAATTTCTGGTTAGATATAGCATGTCTGCTATTTCTTCAAAACATATTTTCAACCGAGCTTGTGAAACGCCCCAAACGCTGAGAAAAGTCGAATTTTGAGGTTTTCCTCCATTTAAGCCAATGCATGTTATTCAGCCAACTCAGATTTGGCTGAGTTTTCGCGCCAAAAATATGTGTGACGTCACGTGAAACCCTCCTATTCAAGACTTTAAGGTTTCCCGCTATTTGTTTTGCTTTCGAGATTATGGCGCTAAAGTTACATCATACCTCTGCTAGAATTCCGACTTAGCTCATGAGTATGAACCGCATTGCAAATTTCCCAACTTATTGGTTATTTTGAACAAGGATGGCAGTACGGTACGGTCACGATAGTACGTTGGTACGGTACGCCTCAATTTTTGCTAAGAAGTAATGTACGCTGGTACGGTACGTTTTTTTGTAATGGTACGGGTACGGTGCGTTGGTACGGTACGCCTTTTTTGTAAAGGTACGGGTACGGTACGTTGGTACGCTCTTTTAATTAAAAAACCCAGACTTTTAGCACATTACGCTGGCTTTTTGTAAACAGAGGCGAAAAACTGCTAAAACCGACGCTAAATGTGTGGATTGAGTTCGCTGAGTTATAGGCTAGTGATTTTAAAGTCTCTTAAAGTTGCGAGTAGCTAAAAGCAAGGATTGCAGTACGGTACGTAAGTACGGTACGGTACGCCTCAATTTTTGCTAAGAAGTACGGTACGTTTTTTTGTAATGGTACGGGTATGGTACGTTGGTACGGTACGCTTCAAAAATTGAACTGAAGTGCGGTACGCTGGTACGGTACGGTTCAAGGTGCGAGGTACGTAGTACGCAAACTCTGAACGTACGGTACCGTACTGCCATCCTTGACTTTGAAGGCGTTTTCTGCTCCAACTTATGGTATATTTTGTCAGATATATATCGAAAATTTCCGACTTATTTTGTAACCATTTTTTGTTCCGACCTTTTTTTTGTTCCCACTTAGAGTGTATTTGTCGTACGCAGTATTGGGCACAGCGGCGCTACTAGGGCCGCTACTTTTTCGGCAGCGGTAGCAGCAGCGCCGCTGCTTTTTTTCGTCACCAGCGACAAGCGGCAGCGCCGCTGTTTTTTTAACCGAAAAAGCGGCAGCGCTTTAGCGCTGTTTTTTAGCAAATATTCTGCCGCTGCCGCTACTTCTAATAAACCCCTTCCAAGACTTTTTTGATTCACATTTTCACTCGTTACCATTTGGAGTCTTTACTCTCCGTTTGTTTTCTTTCTGCTCTTGTTACCACGCTATTTTAGTGAGTAGAACACGCAAGGTTACCTTTGTGACGTTTTGTCGTAGCTCGCATATGTGTAGGCGAGTTTTATCGCACGTGATCCTATTTTTTTGAACCAAAATTGAACAAATAATGTGGCTGGTAGTGGGCCAATTTCAACTGATAAAACCGATTTCAATAAAGCCGATTTCGAGCAGTATCTCTTTAACGAAAATGCGATAATTACAGTTCGATAAATTGCTAAAAACTTGTAAATCGCAAAGACGGTTTTCCACGATATTTCCTCCAAATGCTAGCATTTAGTAAAATAAATGAAGATGATTTGTTGGCTATCTGGTCGCAGACCACAGTACAGTTCGTGCACTGCAAGTAGAACAGTACAGTAACAGACTCGGAGCCAGAGTAGTGGGTTTCGGGGGGAAGGGCAAAAAAAACTTTTGGGGGGACGCTTAAGCAGCTGAGACCAGACGCCTTTGGAATGCCTCAGCAATCTGGAGAATATTTTTGCTCAAATCCTATGTTATCCTCCTTTGGTATGGATTTTGCCCACAAATTTGGAGGTGAAGACCAGAAAAATAGAAAAAAGGTCTTCATTGCAAAATCTTAGACTACTTGATCACGTTCGCTCGATCTGTCTTGCTGCTTCAAAGAAAAAAAGCGCTTGTGGTGACCTGTTTTTGGGCAAATAAATTATCAGGTTTGTCAAAAATCAGCTCCATATTTTAATGCAATCACAAACACGAAAAAATTGTTTATATTGGTACAAATTTATAGATTATACAGTTGCAAATGAGCTATTGCGACGCGTTTTGACCTTGCTCAAGGGTCTCATCAGGTAAAAAAAAAACTATGAAAGTCTCCAAAAAGTCTCCAATTTTGTTTTTGGGCAAAAGTTTGCTGGTCCTCTTGTACTAGAACAAAAGTTTACTCTCGCTTGGGAGGCACAAGCCGTGATTTGGGGGGGCACGGCCCAAAAAGCCCCCCTCCACCCCGTGCATAGGTGTAGCCAGAATTTTTGATTGGGGGAGGGCCAAACCAAAAATGACATGCAATGACGACATCAGAAATTTTCGAAAGAGTAACTTTTTGTGGGACAAAGATATTGCAGAATGTATGACCAGAAGCCACGGCCTGGTTTGGCACTTAACGAAGAGTTTTCAAAAGCGAGAAGCTTAAATCAAAACTTAAAAATGAAAATATGTAAATTGGGAGACGGGTGTAAGCAAACTAGTTTACTCAAACGCATCACAGATGGAGGTTTGGGGCCGAAGCCCTTACTGCTTGGCAATTGTTTTGCAATTTTTTGGAAAAAAAGCTATTTTAATGCCATTGGATCACATTTCGTATGTGTTCAGAACCATTTAAAAAAACAGATTTTTAACATTTGAAAGCCAATTGAAAAAAATTAATTTGTTTCAATCCTCCTTTTACTTATAATTTGGTCAAAAATACGTTTATAATTTTGCATTTGGGGTTAAATTTTATAAGTATTTTAGTGGTAAATAATAATCCACTTGAAGATTTTCCTGAGAGATTTTTGTTTTGACGCGAAAATAACCAGTTATAAGAGTACATGTACGGTCAAGAGGCCCCAGGCCCCTCCATTCAAATTAAATAATTTGTTTAATGAGCATTCCAACTTTTTTTTTTTTTTCAAAAGTATTTTTTCGCGTAAAAACTAGCAAGGTGGAGGTGAATTGTTTTTAAAAACCGTACAATACGTGGTTACGCCTAATTGCCATGTTAATTGTCTCAATGCGAATCTGTTGAATTCTGATCTTTTTACGATTCTGAGTATTAAAATCATTCAAAGAGCGCTTGTATGCCAAATATTAGTGCCTTTTGAACTGCTTGCTTTTAGAGTGTATTTTGTGTGTGTTGTGTAAGTATTTTTCATTTGGACTGCCTTTAGTCTGAAATAAATGTTATTATTATTTACAGTTGGTACGTAAGAAAACTATTAGTGCATTGGAAGCAATCATGTACAGTGCCGTCGCTATGAGGGGGCCAGTGGGGGCCGTGCCCCCCTAATAACTGCTTGTGCCCCCCCATTTCGGTTTACTTAGAAGATGTTTTGGAGCATCACGTAGCGACACGACAACAGGCAATAATCGAAAAAGAAATAATAACGCTTAAAGTTTATTCTCGTTTGAAGTTTTCTCGATTCTTCATGAAATTGCTGGCAACCAACCGCTGTGCGAGTACATAAATGTGACGCAATAATCCGCCTTATTAACACAACCTTACGGATGTGTCGTGGAATGGAGACGTTAGTTCATAGAATCGTTGCCGGTAATTCGTTAGTGATTATGACCTAAAACAAAGTGTGAAAACATTTTTTCAAAAAAAACAACAACTGTTTTTGCGTTTTTAGAGCACGCTCAAGATTTATTTTAGGTCGCAGACAGTTGCACAACCATGGGGAAAGGTGTAAGAGAGCTTCAGCCCCCTCTAGCCGAGTCATTGAGAAAATGTAGCCCTAAAACCAAGCGTTTAAATGTTTTGGAGTTAATCTTAAGAATAAAAGGGGCCAGGCAATTCAATTCTTTCATTGACTTCTGAATTTTAGCAATGTATTGTTATTATTCATCTGGCTTCAAAAACGTGCGAAATGTGATTAAAATAGCGTTAAAATTGCTATTTTTTGGCGCAAAATCACAAAAGTCATCTAGCAGCTGGTTGCTCTGCCCCCAGGCCCCTCTGTGATACGCTTGAGTTGCATTGATTTGTTTAGCACCGGGCCTAAATTAGACAATTTTTGTACAAAAAAAATTACTTTGGGTTCAAACCCCCTCTCTCTTAATAAAATCCTGGTTGCGCTTCTGGCTGTATTATGGCTTCAAAAACGTGCGAATTGTGATCGAAATGACGTCAAAATTGCTATTTGTTGCCACAAAATCACAAAAATTATCCAGACGCTGGGAGCTCTGCCCCCAGGCCCCCTCTGACAAGCTTGAGTTGCATCAGTTTGTTTAGCACGGGGCCTAAATTAGACAAATTTGGTGCAAAAAAATTTTACTTTAAGTGCTAGTCCCCTCCCTCTCACCAAAATCGTGGTTGTGCTTCTGGTCCCATTCACTGCAGCAGACAGATTCTTCAAGCAATTATATAGGCCGCAGAAGAAAATCACTATTTAGTCCACTGCCAGGCTTATACGTCTCTTTTTTCACATATGAATTAAAATTTTTTAATAGCGCATAATTTGTAGCCGTAAAATATCAGTTTTTGTATGCAAAAGTTCGGTCTATTTTAGTGCCCCTCCACTTTCGGCTAGTGCCCCCTCACTTCGTTTGCTCTGGCGACGGCACTGATCATGTATCATCAAAATTTGTCAAAGATTACGAAATTTTTGATAACACTTGGAAAAGAGCGTCATGTTTCGCAATGCCTCAGTCTTACCTTGCAGCAATAACTGTTGGGAAAAAAGTTTATCTCATTAGTGGATAAAAAGAAAATACTACCTTAGTTTATTCCGGACACTCAGCAAAATGCAAAATTGAGTGTGGGGACACGACTACATTTTGTCCAAAAACTGGATTGTGGGAGAGGATCAAATTGTTGGCATGTTCTAGAGCTGTGTTTGGTTGCACTGTTCTAAGCGCTGTTATTTATGTTAAACTATACATAGTTCCAAACCCAAACACCAATCAGTGCTATTGCATTTCTACCTGTCAGGGATGTGATAGATCCAGATTGTCATATTAAAAAAAAACTGCTCCACATGGAGTAGTTTTGAATCAATCTTCAAGTTCAGGCGCGTAGCCATAAATTCACAATGAGGGCGGGCTATTTTGGGGGTATGGGGGCGGAGCCCCTAGTCGCCAGAAGCCAATTGGGGTCTGGGGGTTTGGGGGCAAAGCCCCCAGCCGCTGGAGGCACGGGGGTCTTCTGGGGGCGGAGCCCCCAGCGCTCGAAAATTTTGCATTTTTTTGCAAAAATAACTTAATTTTAGGGCTATCTTAATAAAACAATAATGCTTTTAAAACGTGACATAGAAATTGGCAGTGCAAGCATGATTAAATTGGTTGCATAAATAGGCTATTTTGGAGGTGGCTAACGGTAAAATTTTAATTCTCTTATTTAGATGCTGGTAAATTATAAAATCAAATAGTTAAATAAAACTCACACGGAGTAATCTATTTCGTATACAATTTACAGAGAAAAATAATTGGAGGGGGGC
Organism: Trididemnum nubilum; assembly: GCA_963965965.1. Taxonomy (NCBI): domain Eukaryota; kingdom Metazoa; phylum Chordata; class Ascidiacea; order Aplousobranchia; family Didemnidae; genus Trididemnum; species Trididemnum nubilum. Next base: position 23,368,192 of record OZ014479.1, on the reverse strand, counting down.
TAATGAAAAGAGATTTGAGAGGAATGATTGGCAATTAACTGATACGGAATAGCCCCCCCCTCCCCTATTCCTTAGTTTATAGTATATTTGTTGATGACACCTATGTTAAGCATTTTTACACTTGCGATCAAATTTGATTGCTTATTTTTGACCATTTTTCAAAGTTTTGATTTGTTTGTTAGTTTTATTTTTGACAAATTAGCCCCTCCCCTTGATATATGTTTCAAAGGATGTTTTAAATCGCTATTTAGTCCACTCCAGTGCATAAAACAGTCTCAAAAGTGTTATAAACGTTGTATTTTTCTCATTCTGCATTTTGGTCGACATGCCAATGCGGGGGGGGGGGGGCTATAGCCCTTCCCCGCCCTCCTGGCTACCCTAATGTTTAAGCTTGTGGATGACTCAGCCGTTTTTACCAAAACATAATTGGCATATATTACATTACTGGAACAGTTGAATAACAAGCCTAAATAAAGTGACCATAAATCTTTTTTTAGGAAACTTTTCCACCTTTTAACAAAAAGTGTTTAGTCCTCCGGGGACATTAAAAAATGTCCTCCTTTTTGCAGTACAAGCCAATAACCACCAATGAATTCACCGAAATTTAACGGGAAAAAGCAACGAAATCTCGGTGAAAAACCTTTTTCTTTTTTGATTTTCACCTAAATTGGTGATGAAAATATGATTTCCTAATGTAAGTATAAGGATAGGTTTTTAATTTTTTTTCTGTTCAAAGAAAATACAAGACATAAAGTCACAAGCTGGATCACCCTTCTTTTGTCAGAAAAATAACAGCAGATGGGAGTCGAACTCATGCCTGCTATAACTAGAGACATTCAGCTGGTGTTTTTATGTCTTCTATTTTCTGGAGTGATATTTGAAAGCTGAGTGTTACGTCGCTTCAGCTGCAGAGGGTAACGAACCTGGCCTTGTCTGCCTTTGTCGAGCCGGGTATCGCTACTCTTTGTGTTGCTGCTAACACGTGACGTTTCACCTCCCAAGTATTAGCCAGTTCGCTCTTTGCCTTTTGCAATTGCTAATTTACATAGTTCTCTATTCGGGTTTTTGCTTGCTTCCTGCTAACATTTCTTGATCTCTACTCTTTCTTTTTTGGACTATGGTCTTGTATACTACTAGCTTCAGAGCTCCTTTCCAACTGGAACAATTTTCTAACTTCTTGGATTTCTTGCAACTGGCTGGATAATTATTTTGGTACGTATAAGCATTTATTTATTGTTTTTGCTCTTCGTATATTAACGATTTAGACATTTACTTGAACGTAAAGTAACTTGTTTCCTGCCCCTGATAGTTTAGATTTAGGCCTATATGTGCTTGTTAGCATCTCAGGCCCTTTTGATTGTGTAATAGTCTTCTGTTCTTATTCATCAGTAGTTGGTAGTAGTTGGAACCGTCATACCCTTTAGTTTTATATTTTGTGGCTTTTTCGCTCCTATAGCCGGTTTTATGTTTATTTTAGAAACCGCTCCCCGCTCCCCACCGCTTGCTTGCTTGCTCTCTCGTTCGACCACATGGAATTGACGTCGACTCTGGCAATTTCCGAATCATTACAACGTTGTTTCTCTTTTTTATTTTTTGTGTCTGCTACCCAATAGAAATTATCTGTAGTCGACGATTGCATGAGCGCGTTTCAGATTAATGTGAGGTGCATATTACGACTCGAGCTGCTTTGCAGCTGCAGGGTTGGTGGTTGATCTGGCCACCTAATTGCCAGTGGAATTCGTTATGATTTCCCAGGAGTCGACCACGAAGGACGTCAAACTTTTCGGTTAATGTGAGGTGTTTGCACAGCCAGTTCTAACTCTAGTTCAGACCTTACACTGAGATCGCCACAGAGTCTCATTCAGGCCCGGCGCCAGGATAGCGTGATAAAGGGGGGGGCAGAAATAAATTTTGGGAGGGCACGAGCAGTTTATTTTGTGTGAATTCGAGAGGAGCAAGGGGGCACGAGAAATTTATCCCAGTCTAGATCAAGTGAACAAGGTGAAAAGCAAAGATTCCAAGGGATTTTCCGGCCGGAAACAGTTGATCTCCAAAAAAAAAAAAAAACAAAGGTCTTCACTGAAATTGCAAGGGATTTTCCGCCCGAAATTGCAAATTCAAGCAGTTTTTCCGGCCGAAAACAGGTGATCTCCAAACAAAATAAGGTCTTCACCTCAAAAACGTCAAGAAATCCGTTGTCAGTCCATTAAAAACACCAATTTGGGCCTCGATTTGCACTCCAGTAGCCCCGATCCTGTTAATTTTTTCGGGGCACAGTCCTCGCTTGGGGGGCACAGTTTTCGTTTGGGGGGCACAAGCAGTCATTTGGGGGGGGCACGGCCCCGGTATGACCCCCGTGGCGCCCGGTCTGGTCTCATTGTATGGCTGTTTGCTTGATTGACTGACTGCACTGAGAATTGGATTGCCACACTCCGGAGCCGATGCTCATTGTGCGAGTGGCAAGCGCGTGAGTTTGTTGGCCGACATTTGACTCGAATCGTTTTTGTTTTTTTTCGCTGATGAGATCGATATAATGCAAACAAATTACATTATTTGGAAATGTTGCTGTAATTTCGATGATCTGACATGCATACATACGTTGAATGTTGTCGCTATTGCAGTACATTATAGTCAATTTCTTTTCACAGTAATGCTTTTTACACACTTTTGTTAACTGAAGTCGCAGTTGTTGACTCATAAACATTGAAACAGGACATTTTGTTAGAGCTTATGTGTATGGCAGCAGACAGTACGTGGCTTCTAGACTCGATGGAAGATCACTTCGGTACTGATTTCACGGCAGCTTTATTTTATTTAATTAAAAACAGTAAGCCTTATTTTAAATAGTAATAGAAATTTTTGCTATTTTGAATAAGGCTTTACTCTTTTTAATCGACGATCCCTCTTCTGCCTAACGATCAGTGGTTGAGTGGATAGAGCATCTGCTACCGAAATCGTATACTAGGATTCGATTCCCGCTAGGGTCAAACCAAAGATTATCGAAATTGGTATTCACAATTACCCTGCTTGACGTTCAGCAATAAAAAGGACTGTGTGAAGCCTTCATCGTTTGTAGTAGACAGGTGGGCACTGTGCAGGTAGAAGCTTGACTCGGAAGACCGAAAGATCTTTGGCATTGGCAAGTTGATAAACAAAACGTGTAACTGTAATTACGGTTTAGTTGCTAAATTGCCTTGGCCATAAGACAACGAAGGGACTTTTCGGTCTTTGAGTCAAGCTGCCACCAACTTACCTGTCTACTATACACAGTGGAGGCTTCACACAGTTTTTGTTTTAATGTTGAACGTCATTTTTTTTAAGGTGAACGAACCCGAGTCTACCGTTTCGGTAGCAGACGCTTTATCCAATCGGCCACTGATCGGTTAAACACAATTATACTAACGTCCAAGACAAGTCGGCGTTTAATTCAAGTAATGTAGCTTCGCCTTTTCAAAATGTTGCCTATTCTAAAATGTGCAGTGCAGTGTATCAAAAGAAGCTTTGCTATTTCCTCATTCATTTTCCATTTGCACTTGGGAGCTTCACTACTGCATTTCCCTAGGACAGTGGTTCCCAAACTTTGATGGCCTGTGACCCCCTTTTAGAGTCTCTCAAGACTAATGGCCCCCTTGTGTGGCTAGAAATTTGCCTGTCGCAATATGAAACCCATTGAAGACCAAACTCAAAGGTATTTTTTCCCGAATTTTCGTTGAAGACCAAAAAAAAAGGTCTTCATCTTAAACCGCAGGTAATTTTTCCAGAATTTTCTTTAAGGGATTTCCCAGAATTTTCGCACACATGACCAAAATAGGTATTTTTTCGTCCAAGGTCCCGTGGCCCCCTATGGGGGCCATTGGACCACGGTCGGAAACCACTGCCCTAGGACTTCATGTTGTGACGTGGTGGTTTCAAACAGTTAGGGTCGTATGCACGAACGTGGATTAACTTTGATCCTCGGATTATCAATTTTCTATCTTTTATATCGTTGATCTTGAATTACTTTGTCATTACAGCAATTGGTCCGGCGATTTGTTTAACCTTTCCTTTAAGTTTTGTTAATCCTCGTATCAAAGTTGGTGCATACGATCCTTAGTCTGTTTACTTGCGGCTGCAAGTGACCAATTTACCATAAAAATCATACAATCCTTTCTCACTATTCTTTTTGAAAAAAATAGCTCGTATCTTTCTGTGAGATTGTTCATGTCGTATTCCTGTTTTACCAAATCGGCATCTCTTGACCTAATTTTTTATAATTTGTAACCATAGGTAGGCTCAAATTCGTTAATAACGAAGATAACTTTTTTATTAACTACTTAATTCGTTAAAAAGTTGTTTTTTTTATGCTAACGGTCTAAATTAACTTGGGTTATGTATCGTTAACTTACGTTAAAGTTTTCACCGTTAATTTCTTGCAACATTCATTCATCGTACCGGTACAAACCAGTTTGCAATAGTAACACTTGCTCTGTATTAGCACGACTTTCATAGAAAAAAGCGAAGAAAAGAGCGCTTTTTTGTGGAAACAATAAGCTGTAGCCTCATAGCTCTACTAATTATCGCTGTTCGCAACTTCCATAAATTTTCCGATCGCAGATTCGTTAGTGCATATAACCTATTCAATCTTGAAATTAGATTAGACTGTAAAATGTAACTTCCAAAATACAAACCTTAGCAATAACACTTTTCTTACAATCAGCTCAACAGTAGCATTACATGTTCCAAAAGTGAATAAAAAGAAATGTAAATTACTCTCAAAATGTTAATGAATTAACGGACTTCATTAACTTCCGTTAATTAAAGCCGAAAACGACAAATTAACTTTAACGGAGGTGTGAAGTATGCTAACGGATCAGTGGTTAACGAAGCAAACGTTTTGCATTAACTTGCCCACCTATGTTGGTAACCTCTAACTAATTGTGTAATGTACTGTATCTGATGCAAACTTATTATCTAAGATTGTGTATTATTGCAGTATGCGTAGGGTTAATACTGTCAACTGTTGAGTGTAAACTGAATAAAATTTCGATTTGCATTTGTTTTCATGTCGAAGTGTTGAAATTTATTTTTTGATGTCACCTACTATTTGTTTGCAATCTAGCTTCTTCAATGCGTGTTAGCATAAGTTGTACATTCTTTGCCATTGCTTTATGACGAATTAGGTTATTTTCCGAAAAATCTTCTCGTCCCAGATTCATAATATTTTTACAGATCTATGCGTAAAATTTCGTTTCTGGCTTTTTTTCAAAGTATTGTTGTAGTTGTTACAGTACGCTACCGGTGAATTTTAAATCAAAGTGAAGTTTTTGCCAGTTAAATAAAACCAGATAATGATTGCTCATATGAAGAAAAAAATGACCTTGATGTAGTAGGTAATAATAACTTGATTGCAATTTATTTCGAAAGTCATTTATTTCCTGAAATATTACAGTCTCTTATCGTTTCTGTGTTTATTTTTTTGTTTTGATGAGAAGAAGCTTGCTTTAACACTGAAGTGAAAAAAGATATGATGAATGCTGTCAAGTAAACACCTACGTCGCAAACTGAGCCTGCTTTGTGTCATTTATTTTCAATCACACAGAAGTAAATGAGTTATAAAACATTAAATGGAAAGAATAGAGCAAAATATAAAATGCATTTTAGGTGATATCAGGTGTAAAAAAAAAAGCTAACACTACAGACACTAAACAGTAAACACGATCCAAAAAGCAAAATTTAGGTAAAAAGATGCCACCTTGCACAATGCACAAACAAAAAGCAAAAAATGCGCTCCTATGATGATACAAATAGTTAATAAGGCCTCACAGTGGCTGTAAGACCTCGCAGAGCCCATCTTGAAGAAGGAATGGTTTCCCTGTTGACATCAAGTTCAAGAATAGGTTCTTTCGTGCTTGTGCATGATATATAGACAGGACATGCATAGTAGTCGACGGGCCTGTAAAACACAGTATTGACTGAAAATATTCAATTTCCTATAAATTTTGTCTAAAAAATAAAAAGTTTTAAAACTGCTTCGGTACTCAGTGGTTTATCAAATATTTCATCATTGTTGGACACATTTCTGTAGGCGTAATTATGTGGAAATGACGTCTCAAAACAATGCAAAACACCAATTTCATAACATAGCCTGCTTTTATTGTGTTGCTCAATTGGGAAAGCAATATAACCAGAAAGTAATTGAAAGCACCGACAAGGTGGATGCGGAAGGACTACGAGGTCATCTCGTCAAGCAGCGAAATTGTTAGTCACATTTTAATGACTCAAAATTCTACTGAAGTATGTTTGATTGCTTATATCAACTGCATTTAACTGTAGGCTCCAAATAACAACTTTTTTTCAAATCTGAGCACAAGAGTAGCTAGAGCATTTCAGCAATACGAAATTTCATCTAGTCTAGAGCACAGATTTTAGTTTCTTACTTTGCAACTTCACTCCCGGTTCCATATTTCTGTGTTTCAGTCGTAAAGGTCACGTGAATTACCGGCAGCGGAATGGGGCCGTGTTTGGGAGGCGAATCCAACATTTCGCCGCTTGTCTTGTCCCAGCTACAACCCCACAAATAAACACCATGGAGAAAAAAACCTTCGGCAGGGGGGTCTCGAAGCTGCAACAAATAAACTCATCAGTTTACTAATTAACACAAAATCAACACAGAGCTGACGAAACCTGCTTTTTTCAAATTATTCTTATCCGATTACATGTGCACGGTGCAGTTTTAGAACATCTGAAAACAACAGCGGCCTAGTTAAAAAATGCAAAATTGAAACAATTTTTTTTCCAGAATTCGCGTCGATATCCACTACACAAAACACGATGTTGTCGGTATTCAAAATATGAAAACCAATAACAAAGTCTAATTCGACAGAGTGTTAGTATCTATATGAAAAATTCTTTGGCAATGACTAAGTCCAAATCGTATTTTTTACGTCATCAGAAGAGCACGTTATTAAAATTGTCAAAGGCCATTTTGAAATGATTTTGCAGCACTTTTGTCCTAAGCTTTCTCAAAAATAGACTTAAAAACTTACATGATCTTTATCTCTTTGAGTAACTTCAATATGGAAGACAATATTGTCCACATTCCCCGACTTTTCAATGTGGTTTTTAATCGCCTCCTGCTTTAAAGCCGACACCAATGCATGTGGATTGAAAAAGGCGCCCAGCCAATATGCCGCAATCTTGTCTTTTCCCTGTCAAAAATAACCATAACTGCAGTCTACGGTGTTATGGATAAAAAAGAGCTTGATCAGTTAACTAAAAGCGGCTGCTGGATGTGATGATCAAATTAACATCACTTTGTTTCAGTGGTAGTAATTGTGTAGATGGGTAGGCCTTATTGACTTCATATGTTTTAGAATGAACTGAGACTATGAGTACCGAAAAGCAAAAAATTAAAATTTGTTTTTTTTCAAATCTTATACAATTACTGCAAGTAATCAACTTAACGGTATTACAAATTATAATTACGGTACCGGTATTTCTTTACTCTTTATTCACCGAGTTGCCTTGACAAGGAGACAGCGAATGAACCTTTCGGTTTTCGAGTCAAGCTGCCACCTGCCCAACTATCTACCACACACGGTGGAAGATTCACACTGCCTCGTAATACTGAGCATCAACCAGGAAAGCCGTAAATACCAATTTTTAAAACCTTTGGTTGGACCCGATCGAGAATCGAACCCCCAAGCCTACCGTTCTAATAGCAGACGCTCTATCCACTCGACTACTGATCGGTTCAAAAGATTTCGATAGCGGCACAAAAATCAGCAAAGCACTGCTCAGCACCATGTCAATTAACAACTATCTAACCATGGCAAGAATCCGCTCAAAATGACCAACTCGGAGAGCAATATCGTTTAACCACTGCGAGAGCGAGGTGGTTTCGGGAGGTGCCGTGTCTCCTGCCAGGGCCACCCATTTGGCTGGTATCCGAGATCGGCTCAAGTCATTCGCTATCATTGCGTCTTCAGCTGATAATCGATTTCCGAACTGATCCAAATTTTCAACCGCGTTTTTGACGCAGATCAAGCTCCTGTAATATGAAACAGTTCATAAGCTTATAGCGTACGGACGCGTTTTAGGTTTAAAATTCACACTTGGAAATGACGCGTAGTGGTGATTGTGACTACGTAATGTATTTATTAGTTACGATATGAACATTATTTCACCGAATGCTTTATTCTGTACAAGTATATTTCTGCTACTATCTTTTGTAATTTTAATGCTATATACAGTAGAATAAAAATATTGCTCGGCTTAAAAATCACGATCGTAATCCAATCCAAATGCTATAGACTAGCTCGTATCATTGTTTCAAATCCAAAACAGATCGTGACAGTCTTTTAAAAATAGGCATTGTAGGTTCAACCAAGTCTTATGAGTAAAGCAATACCTTTTCACTTCATTTAACAGCTTTTGCAGTTGCTTCAATTCACTTTGAATGAACAAATTGAACGGAGTGGGACCGCCAAGTTTGCGGATTCGCTCTTTCACGTATTCCTGGCAATAAAAAATAGAGTTATGGCAAAGAATATTGAATTAGCAAGCCCAGAAAACTAAACAGTACACCAAACAATTTTCCCTTTCGAATTTCATAAGCTTAAAAAACAAAGCAGCAGAGTCACCACTAAATCAACTGTTTGTACTGCAAAACAAATTCCAGCTCATAGGCTCAGTTTTTACGGTAGTTTTAGACCAAATCACTATCCGCATCTTACTTTACTCCAAGCCTTGGGTATCTTTGGTAGAGCGTTGTAGCAGACTTCCCACAATTCTACTTCTTTGCGATTCTTGAGTAGCGCATGCGTGTGCGTCGCAAATATTCCCCTGCAATTACCAAAAAAAAAAACAATAACGGAAGAGTTCAAAAGCAAAGAAACATGAGAGTCAAAACAAATTAGGGCAAAACGAGCACAAAAATTCAGCATATAAGTTTTAAGCTCAAAAGCTGCAAATTTTAAAGTAAGAATTTGGGATAATTGAAACAAAAGCTTATGATGGTGTTACCGAATAAATGATAAAGAGTTTGCGAGCAAAAAATAAAAGAAAAAAAGCAAGTTGGTCTAACTCATGCATTATCTTAAATTAAAACGTAACGACATTTTTCGGCTATAACGCCTTTTTAAGAAACACTATTTCAAAACTTGCCAGCGTGTTCACGCTCTCACTAGTGTACATTGTACAAGTTCCAATCAAATCTTCCATTATACTTGATACACGCCAAAGCGTGTAACGAGCTTCCCCATCCCAACAAAACGGTGGCGAGCCTGGCAAAACTGTGCACGATTTGACCGGATCTAGATTTGAATCTCAGCCCTCCTGCTCCAGAGACGAACGCGTTACCGCTCGACCAACAGGCCGATTTGATTACTGTACAGGTTAAATAATACAATTTTGGACAATACGCTACAAAAACGCAGGTACAAACAAAATATTGCAGACCAATTGAAATCGGCCGGTACAGTAGCTGCACAAAAAATGCTGCAAAACTTCTATCTGCTGCAATCACCTGCGAATGACCGATGGGTGGGAGCTTGTATTACTGATGGAAGTCTGTGGGGGAACGGTCATTGAAGTGGGGGGTCGAGGGTACATTTTGTGAGAAAGCGTAGACGACTCAGGTAAAAAGTCATAAATAGCGTTAAGTCTAAAACAGATAGCATCAGTCAAAAAGAAATCTCATCAAAAATAAAAAACCTGTTTTCCTACAGAAACATTCGATAAACAGCTAACGCTGATATTTGACAATTTTTTCTTTCAAATTATTTTGAAATTAAGTGCATTCGATCGAAATTGTACTTCGTTCAAAATCTACTAAATAAGCAACGTTACATGACGTAGTTTTGAACTCCTTCTAGTGCAAACTTGCCTTAAACAATATCTTAAGAGATAAAATAATTAAAAAAAAAACTAAAATCTGTTTGATATCATATCTAACAAGCTTACAGCTGCAGTTATTCCAAATGTACATCAACTGAAACGGTAGACTCGGGTTCGAATCCCGATCGGGTCACATCCAAGACTATAAAAATAGGTATTCACAGCTTCCCTGCTTGACGTTGAGCAATAAAAAGCAAAGCCTCCGCCGTGTGTGGTAGGCAGGTGGTAGCTTAATTCGAAGACCGAAAAAGTCTTTTCGCTGTCTCCTGGTCAAGGCAATTGGGTGAATAAAATGCAACTACAATTACATCTGACCATCTGCAACTAGTGAAAAATAAAAAGCAACATTACAAGAGAATGTTGCCAATGCAAAAAAAGAAAAATAATAAAACTTTGAAATTCAACCTACCTTGTGAATATGTACTGATCGTCCCCTAAAACAGCTTCAGCTGAAGGGTGGAGGTTGCACGCTTCAGCGACATCTAGCGAATGTTGCGGAATCGATTCGATGGCTTGAATCAGATTATTTTGCTTGACACTGGTGGCAAAAAGCACAGACGGTAGTCGGTATTTCACTACAACAACAATAATAGGCCAAAATTAAGAAAAATTGATTTTAAGGATCAAAAAATGTGAGTTACGCTTCCAAGGCTGAAAAAATAGACTTCGTCGCCAACAAGTATGATGAAACTTCTATAGAAAAGTGGAAACGTTGAGGAAGTAAAACATGGAAGTGGAATAGAGTAGGCGGAAGTGCCTATATATCAGTAGAATCTGACAAAGTTTTCCAAGCCTTATTGTCCAAAAAACATAAACTTTCCTTCAATTTCACTTTCAAATTCGAGCTGTTAGATAGACTTCCAATCAGACTGGTCCAGCAATTCTGCAATCGAAATGATAAAATATTACAAGCCAGTCTAAAAATACATCACCTCTTGGCAATTCAAATTCTTTCTTCACCGAACTTGAAGCCAACCAATAATCGACGAGCGAATTGAGGGCGAGTTGGTCGTACGCGTTGGTGACATGACTCCCGTAAATCAATTCCCCCACTTGATATCTAAATATTATTTGAAATAAACATGTTAAATATTTTATGTTAAACAACATGTTCATTTCAATAGGTAATAATATTTATTTTAAAATACAGCAAAGTTAATATTTGACCGCCGTTGGATGCTGTGTTTTCTGACCTTGTTGATATCGTGGTACCACAAAAACAGTGAAAAATTTATTATCAAGGATGATTTTAGACTAACAATGACAGTGCCAAACTATTTGAATTCGGAGTACTGGTATTGCAACATCTCAATCAAAATCATTTTACAGAGCATTAAGAAAAGGAAAACTTTGTTGCCCCTAACAGATGAATGAATAGAAAAGTTTTATTTGGAAAGATAGTGTTAATCAATAGTCTGCTTCTAATTTTCAAGTACACGTTGAAACAACCAATTACCTGAGTCCCGACCAGGAAATATTTCTCAGCATGATATTGGTGCTGGCTTCCGTGTTGCTTCCTGTTTGAATATCTTCGAATTCCTTCGTTATCACTTGAACAGCAGCCTGGGCAAAAATTCTCGTTGTACATAGCCGAAAAACTTGAAAAGCTTGAAGATAAACTTTCCATAAACAGAAACTTGGAAAAAGCAAATCGCGTAAAAGGTTTACAAACAACAAATTCTCGGCCGTAATAACATTAGAGTCCAATTAGTTAGCCTAGTTGAAAAGAGAAAAGAAATTTTACCTTTAGCTGCTGGTAGTTGACATTTGCAAAAGCCTGAGATTTCTGCCATCCCACACAAGAAGGAAACCGAGCACGCAGCTGAATAGCCCCATGCAAAAAGCAGATATTGTGCAAACACGGAAGCCACTCTGGTCGCGATGACGTGTTGATGACGTCATTGTTGACGTGCGTAGACACGAATCGAACCAGATTATCTTTCATAGCCTAAACGCAACAATTAATTGAAGATTTTAAACAGCAACTGCCGGACTTACTCTGTCATACTAGTACAGCTGGGATATCGCTTATGTAGGATGAAATGTAGTAGTGGTGACGCTATGATTCAACTTGACAGGCCAGGAAATAAAACCCGGCCTAGACCTTCTGTAGCAAACCTCAAGATTTCCACAATAACCAAAATTTTTAAACCCATAACTAACTTCTATTTAAATAGTCCGAATTAACTTATATTAAACATCAACAGCGTAAAAGTACAAAAGACTTTCTACTTTCATACATAAAATTATGGATTAATATTTTAAAACATGTTTTTGAGATTTTTAATTTACCTTGGGGACATCAATCACTAATCTCACTGAGACATGCAACAGTGAGGTGGGCAAGTTCGGACACGTGACCTCTGACGTCAGCCAAAATCGGAAGCCCGGATGTACGTTGGTTTCTTCGCAGAATTGCGAATAGAGGACTTGAATCAAACGAGGATCATTATGTGTATTGTGGAACATGATCCAAGAACCCTGAAAAAATAAACTTAAACATTCAAACTACACAAAATCAAAACTTAAGGATACAAAAAATTTTTTGCTAAATATTACTTTGATAATCGAATAAGCAACCACAATAAAAAAGTTGTGTTTGCGAGTTTGATAGTTTTTGTTTACAAAAAACTTAAGCACTTCAGAATGTTTTATTTTCATTAATTTATGTGATTAGAATTAGGTTACCCATTGCTTCTCTAGTAGCGATACAAAAATATTAATTTTGATCAGAGTTTTAATCGCTAATAGGTGTAACGAGTTTATTGAAGCCTTTTCACGTCATTTGCGCCAAACGGATGAGGAGGGAATACGCAGGTTCTTGGTATGAATGGTAGCAGAGGAGGCGAGCAGATTGGGTGACACTCAAGAATGTCAAGATAATACGAGAACATTTCACAACACAAAATTACCTGCGCAATAGCTCGAGACAAACTCTTCCTTGCTTTCCTCTCTTCACCGGAGCCGCAACCGTTTATACACAACACGTCACACTCTACATTGCTCTTCTTCACGAAGTCATTAAACAAGTTCAATGCCTGCTCGTTCTCTGGAAAAAATCAAATGGTTGACCTAAAAAAAACTGTCTGTTGGTCGAGCGATAACGCGTTTGTCTCAGTAGCGGCAGATCTGAAGTTCAAATCTCGGACAGGTCAAATCGGACACAGTGCTGCCTACGGCTGGCCACCGCTACGACATTTCTTCAAAAGAAGCTGTGTTGCCCAGGTGCAATGACGCGGAGGTGAGCCCCGCAAACTCGTTACACGCTTCGGCGTAATACAGAGAGTATAATGAAAGATTTGGTTTGAAAAACTGTCAGCAACGGAAATGGTACACACAGGTCGACTAAAAACTTTACAATTGGTATTCGCAGCCATCTTTCTTGATATTGCATTTAATTCGAAATGCAGCTCATAATCGGACTCCACAATAAAATTAAGAGGCATTATTACTGTCAATAATATTCTGCATTTGTTTAATCTGAAAACTTGCTTTTACTGTAGAGAGAGTTGCATGTTTCCATTTCCAAAACCAAATAATTTCTGATAAATTGATCACATACTTTGGCTATTTCATTCTAATCCACTACTTCGGAACATTTTTGGGCAATCTTTCAACCGCTTTCTTTTGAATCCAGACAAGAAGTTCAAAACAGCTTGAACTTTTCCGAATTTTCAAGATCAGTAGTGGACTTACCGTTTGAGAAAAACAAAACGATGGGGGTCTCTGAAGAGGATTGTTTCATTGCTGCTCCAAGATCAGGAGGATCATCTCGAAGAAATTTGCGTCCCAGGACACGATTGATAAACTCGGTGGATGCCTGCACCACCCTGTCTGTACGAATTGCTCTGCAGAAAAAGATAAGAATTAAAATTAGATATTTGACCCACATCACTGGCCAGTTGGTCGAGTGGTAACGCGTCGTCTCTGCAGCGGAAGATCTGAGGATCAAATCTCCGACGGCCAAATCAGACACAGTGTTGCCAATGGCTCGCCGCCGCTGCCATATTACCCGGACACAATGACGCAAAAATGGGCCCCACAAACTCATTACACGCCATGGCGTAATACAGCGAGTATAAAGAAAGATTTGATTGGACCCACTTCAATGCTTTTGAAAGTTTGAAACGTGTTGAAGAAGAATCGTTAGAGGACATTGGTTTCATGAAAACGATGCAATAACTTAGTACCAAGTAAAACTGTACGAATTTTCCAAACAAAAAGTTTTAAAACAAAAAACGGTTAGAACAAACCTGATCACAAGGAGGCGCTGGAGAGGAGTGTAATTCTCATCGGCGTTATCCGGAAGTCGAAATTTGCTGCTCATTTCCGGAGAATCCCCTTCGCACAGCAGCCTCCACTGAAGTTCTCTCCCATCACGTGGCATGCGATCAAATAAGTCATGAAACCAATCGTGGTACATCGCCAAAATCTGGAAAATGTGGTGGAAAAACTTTTGGAAAACGCCTAGTATAACAAGAGTACGAGACTGAAAACCGATAGATTTTGGTTCAGCAACAAATAATACGGTGTCTAAATAAACTCAATGTCATGAAATATAAAAACAGATTACCGATGCATAAAAATTTTACAACTTTGGAGGTAGTAGAGTTTCAACGTAAATATAGTGTTGTAATTTACGATCCCCCGAAGCAAACAACTGTGAAGGACATTGCTGCCAAATGATCACTTTTTGAAACCAAAACAATCAAAATTCAACAAATTGGAAAAGACTGAATTAGTTTATATTGATTAAGGTGCCTAAATTTCAAACCTGCAAATTGTGAAATTGTTCTTCACTCATCCAGTCGAAAGCCTTTTTCACTTGTGATCGTGATTCTGACACGTGACATCCCATCGCATTCATCACAGAGTGACCATATTCAGGAGAAATCAAGAATTCGCGCTCTCCGGCGTTCACGTTGCCTAGCAACAAAAACAGATGAAATTGTGACCTTGCATTTAGTAGTAAAACTGATAAACCACTACGGGATGTTAATAGTTGCACAAAGATAGACATTTAACTCAAAGATACATTTCAAGACCTATTTCAGCTTTCGGTAGAAAATTCTTTTCTTTCGTTTTTTGAAACGGTCTACTGACTCTTGTGAAAATTCAACAGTCAAGGTCGAATAAAGGGTCACCTCTGAAATTTAACTCAACCTGGTTTACGTGACATAGTTTCAACATCGTTCGAAAGTTGCCAACAACATGGAGTATATGCACAATCGAACATTGTCTAACAGTAAGTTTTTTCAGTTTTTTTTACAGTTATCCGAAGACTTTTTTAACAATAACGAGGACCAAACAGTTTCGAAAAAAATATTGTGAAACCATATCTCACTTCGCCAATATAATCTACGCGCCTAATCGTGTAGGCACAAACTAAGGCGGTTGGCGGCAAATCAAAAAGGTTGTAGCTGTAGAGTATATTCATCCTCCTGTCACCAGACAGCGCCAGACGCTAACTATTAGACACTCCCCAAACTTTTCATTACAATGACTACTTCGTGCTTGGCGAAATCTGCACCTGCTTAGGAGTTTCAAGTGATCCAATGTTCCGTGGGTTTCTTCGAATTTTCGTGCGATAAATTTTCCGCTTGTTCGAAGCCACCAAGCAGAGATGATCATTGTAAAGCATCTTATTCAAGGAAGCAACAACGTGACCAGGGTGCAGATTGAACGCAAAAATCATGCGATCAAGATTGTCATAAAAACGACGCCTTCGTCCTCTTCACCACGCTGGCGGTTAAAGTTTTAGTGTTTAGATTCAACTCAAATAGCCTTAACCAGAGTTCAGATTCAGAAAAATTAATGCCGAGGTTAGGTTGAAATACCGTTCGAATCTTCGATTTCCAACGCCATTAGTAAAGCAAAAATCAAGCGATCTTTCTCTAACAACGATCTGCTAACGGTCGAAAACATGGAATACGTCATGTCGCCGCACACGACTTTTAGCGAAGAGCGCTCCGATTGGTGAATGCTGACGTCATACAAGCTGAAAACATCGAATTGCATCAGGCATTGATTTGCAGAGATTGAAGATGCACATGAAAATGTCATAAAAACGACGCCTTTGCTCTCTCGACCACAATTTGGGAAAAATTCGGAAACTGCTACTAATTCTGATGATCCACGTAAAAATGGAATAGCAACTGCTAAATTTGCAACACTTATAGAAAATATTTTTAAGTTTCAAACTATTATTTATAAAAATAGTCAAAATTAGAACAAAACCGCAATAAAAATAGTCAAAATTAGAAATTATCTAATTAAACAAATAAATCTTTTTCTGAGCAACAAGGCGACACCAGCAGTTAGCTGGTTGCTTGGAGCTGGCAGCTCTTTTCTGTAGACCTGTGTTTCTTAACCTTAAGTAAACCGACGAACCCTTGCACTATTCTGCAAGGTTATGCCAAACACCAATTTCTTTTCACTCAAGTACATACAACTAACAACATTTAAGCATAAAGGATTTTGTATATTGTTTTTTCGGCGACCAATTGGGAAATTCGATTTTTTGTTTTGGAAAGAGAAGCCTCATGTTACTTTCACCTGCAAGACTGTTTCGTTTCTTTGTTTTAACCACTACCAGAGTAGAAAATGCCAAGGAATCTATGCCTGTGCAGCATGTGTCAAAATTTCGGAGAACTTTCGCTGAACCCCTGAAACATCTCGGTCGAACCCCAGGAATTCGATTGAATCCTGGTAAAGAACTATGGTAGACGAAAGAGCTACATCACAAAACCTCAGCTGGACTGGAGAAACTGGGATAGAAAAGCGGCCTTTTCTACACCATTCATAGTGGGCACCCCATATCACCACATAGGCGGTCACAGCTAGTGGGTGCCCTTACAATCCGTAGGGTGGGCGGCATCACTGTTCCACTTCGAATAAAGCCCTGGAGTCACTCAACTAAGTAATTAATATGAAAATCAAAGCGGCACTAGCAAAGCGACTTACTTTATAAATCGTTTCCAGTTGCAATGATATGAAGGGCGAACCACAGTCATCACTCTAGTGACGTCATAGAGTACAGCGCCCCTCAACGCTACCTCGTTGAAACCTTCCTTCGATCTTTCAATCACATTTTCGGAAGCATCAACTTTAGCTTGCCTGCAAATAGATTATTTGAAAAATTGGCAATACTTTAGATTAAAACGCTACTCTTAAATATTTTTTTATTGCAACAGGGGTAAAAATAACAATTTCAGAATCAAATTCTGTAAGAAAATCATATTTTCTTTATAAAGCAGAACGTTTGATAATACTTTTCACAAAGGGCACAGAGCTACGCTAAGCTAGCATAATTTTTCTTAAAAAAACTAACTAATCTTAAAAATAAAACAAAAACGCGCACATTTCGGTAGCTTCATCGTGTTGCTTTTTGATTTCAGCCAGTTTCTTAGTGACAAATATGTCATTGAGGAGTCGAGCATCTCCAGCAAGAGTGTCTTTCAGTTGCTCTTCCAACTGGCTCAAGATCTTCATGTTTTTCATTTTGTCTTTCTGCGTTCCTAACCATTCGTCTCTCAACCGAGGTTTTTCTAATCTCATAAATCTAAAAATCAACGATTACTTACAGAATTTTTACAATATTTGGATTGGTTAGATGAATCAACGCCCTATTACAAAAAAAGAATTATATCATGAAACCATGGGAAGAAACATTCGTTCGCATCGGTTAAGAAAATATTACTTTTTCGAAAAACTAAAAAGAAAACCGCAACGGAATGGTTCGTAATTTATTTAACCGTTTTGAATTTGTAATATAACCATTTTGAATTACGAAAAACCATTTAGTAATTTAACCATTTTGAATTACGAAATTTCCTTTGAGGATCTTCCAATTAAGCTGCCACCTGTGGAAACCACACACGGTGGAAGCTTACACTTCCCTTTTTGTGCTAAACGTTAAGCAGGGTAATGCCAATTTCCATGATCATTCGTTTGGCACGAATGGGAGTCGAACCCAAATCGTTTCAGTAAGAGAGGCACCATCAACTATACCACTGGTTGCTACTCCACCTACCGGTCCAATAATTCCAGACGTACGCCATCTCTAGTGGTTTGATTATACACTACGCTGGTGTAAGCTGCCAGCTCTGGTGGGACGTCTTGTGGTAGGGTTGTGGTGTGAAGAAAGAGGCGGAACGAAGGATTGCACTCCACCTCGTGATCGCCAACCTAGAAAAATTGATCACCGTACTGAATTGCTGTCAGAAGATGCATTGTCTAGGAGTTTTTTCCAAAAGTGACGTGATCTCAAACTAACTTTGGCAGTTACACAAGACAAGCATTTTGAAGATAAAATTAGGGATAATGCCAGAAATATTTTTAGTCAAACTGCCACAATGATCATACTCTGCAAGATTTGAAGTTTTCTAGTTCTGAAACAGCAAGTGCGTAAGAGCCACGTCAAACGTTTTATGCAACGTTCACACAAACTGTACAATCAATATGCATTTCTTACCATGATTTTGAAAGGCGAATTGCTGTTGTGAAACTTGGGTCGACTACGAAACACTTCCCGAAACCTGTAGTCTTTGGCAAGTTTGATGACATCACAGTAAGTGACAAGCAAAACGCTCCCTTCGCTCAGACTGGTTTCAAACTGAGCTTTCAAATCCTGAAAAATCCAACCATGATTTAAGAGTTCTATGGTTTAGTCATATCTAGCCGTTCAATTCTTTCATTATAGATAGAATGAGCTCTAATTAGACTACCTCGTTAAAATATTTCGGCAACCAAAACTTACTGTTTATGATTATTATCAAATATTCCAAACCCAAGAAAACCAGCAATTTGAACAAAATCTGAATGCTTTCAACTCATTTACTAGTCTAATTCGTAGAGACAAGTTCTTTAACTTGAATGACCAGACTAACACGTGGGCCCTCGGGTTAAACTGCAAGGTATACCATTACGGGCTTCAAATGTGACAATAACAATGTTAAGAAACTTACGCTAAACGAAACAACAACGAGTCTGTCTTCAAGGTATCCTTGCAGCCAGCTTATAACTTTAGCCATAGGATCGCATATAAGACACCAAGTGGAAAGCTCAGATGTTAGCAAACAAGCTTGATCCAACGTGAAGTTATCAACCGGGAGTTTCTTCATGCATATGCTCTGAATCTCGATATCAGAACAAAGAAACTCGTGCAAACTGCAATAACAAGGATAATTATGAGCGATGATGGCGGCTACAACGAATAACAGCGGATGATAAAAACTGTTTGAAAGACAAAAACGAGAAGCTGAAAGCGCTCAATAGCAAAATGTGTTCAATAAGATTGGAAAATTAGACACAATTTGAATTCTTCAACTACGCACTGTCGAATTTAGCTATTTAGATGTCAAGAATGGTGAGAATTATTTAAATTCACTGCAAAAACGGTGGAATGCCTACGTCACAGGCAATTTATTAGCTTTTATTTCCTCATTTAGTAATTCGCTATATATCATCGCATCTGACTAAATTCTCTGTATGTTATCGTATCTGAAAGCAAAAATATAGATATTCAAGAAAAAATACAACGTTAAAAGCAAACTCATTTCACCGCTTTTAACACATTCAGAGCAATACTTTTTCAGCTCCCAAAGTCAATCCAAACGGTCTTGGGTGAGTAAGAATTCACCAAAGCGTTCCACAGCATTTACGAAACGAAGATCTAGGTTGGAACTTGGAACAAGGGCTTCATCGAAGCAATATGAAGATAATGGTGAGAGCACATCAATGCTGCGTAGCGGCTGTAGCCCAGCAACTTTCATGAAATAGAAATCAAGAAAAAAGCTCTACCAATGCATGAAACTTTTGATCTCACCTAAGGCTTGAGAAAAGCATTTTGTTTGGAATCGGTAGCTCATAGTGCTTGCATACGTGCGTGTAAAATGGGGTCATTCTCTTGCGGGCGTCTGACGTCATAGAACCACAGTAAGTGAGGTAGGCGGACGCGAGAACGCAATTGGTGACCAACTCTTCTTTGCTGATCTTCTCCTCCAGCTCATGCTTCCAATTGTTTTCCAACGGCTTTAAACTGCGAATTTGCAAAAATTACGTTTTTAAAGTAGTCTGTGAAAAAATCAGCAAAAAATGATATTCTTGTAGAAAGTTAAAATCAATTTTAATTAAACACGATGCTTTTGAGAATCCAAATCACCAACTGTTGAAAGCTTAGAGAGAGCAAAGGCTTAAAGCAACCTACAAGCAGCATTACTAACTGCATTTCTGAAAGAAACACAGAATGTTAGTTGATTGCAAAAAAAAAAAAAAATCAAGGAGCAATTTCAAAACTTGAAAATTTTATTGCGCCAAAGAATATAATAATAAGCACTTAGAGATTAAGTATCATATAGCTCACTTTCGAACAATACCGGAAGTTCAGTTTAATTTTATTTCGCTGAACTTCCCGTGCTGTTAACTGGCTCTGCCTCATGTCCATCGAGCACTTTGGTAACTGGCAAGACAGTGTACTATATAAGCTTACTTTTCTAAAGTATTTAGAGCAGATCTGAGTCGTTCTTGTGATGTGTGTAACTCATCTTTAAGTCGATGCTTCTTTACAACGGCTTCGTCGTATCTACAAAGAGCAAAAAAGCAATAAACAGTCGTAAAATAGATTTTTTTTTCCAGAAATAAAATTGATAAAATACCAAAAACAGCGCTTTTGTTACACAAAATAAAACGCTGCATTTCTCACGGCAGAAAACAAAGACGCAAAAGAAAAGTATTATCAGTGTGCTGGCGTTATTGTTAGCTTGATGGCTACTATCTTCTATACACTAACAAAAAACGAGAATAAAATATAAGAGACGGTATCGTTTAAGAATAAACTTCAGCTACTATATTAGCAAGGAACTCTTTTTCAAAAATGTGCTGATCGAAATTTTCAACACAAAATTAAAACTATTGCCCGAAAAATCGGCTCACGTTTACATCAAAACGACCCAAACTAGTTGTTCTTCTAGAATAAACAAACACACCCACCCACACACATAAAGCATACTTCTCTTGTAAAGCGTCCACTTGTGCTTGTAATTGCGGTATATCGTCTTTGGTCAACCCATCGATTGAAGTGCTGCTGCTTTGACCTTCCCCTTCCAAACTCAAATCGGTGTCGCTTTCTTCTGCTCTCATAATAGGCTAGAAAATGATGACGTTGTTATCTGACATTTTCTCCGCCGCTTTATATCGTTTCGGGACTTTTTGGCTGAACAATGCCAGTCAGTCAATTTCAAAAATCTAGATGATGTACTCTAATTTTTCAAAATACAATACCTGAACAACTGCGAGGTTGTACAAAATTTTGTAATAAGCTTAATATGAAGTTGACTATGTTGAAAGTCATATTCAAATACAATATCATTAACGGTAAAATACTTGACTTCGGGGCGATCCTGTTTTTCAAGTGCATTCGGTACGTTGTATTTTGGCTTCAACTGTTAGCTACATAATTCCATCGGTACAAAACATAATTTTCCAGAAAACACAAAAACACGATCTGCTACTGGAAACAAGCCATAAGACTAGAGGAAATTTTAGCAATAAATGCTTAGTTCAAATGTGGCTGTGGGCCTATGGAAGTTAAGTTTCACAAGAAAAAATTGAACTGCAATCGCTATTTTACGAGTAATTAAGTCTCTAAATTAACCAATTTATTACTTTTTGATCTTCTGCTTCAGCCAATTGTATTTTCTCTCGCTCAGCTTCGAGCTGGTTCAACAGTTCCAAGGCTAGTTTGAGAGGTCCACACTTTCTCGTATACTCCACTATCGATATCACGTATTCCACCAACACAGCCGCATCCTCGCTGCTGTATCTGGCAGCCGAAATAGTGATGCCTGTGCCTGATAATTAATTCGGGTCAAAGATAATTCAGAAAGACTGACTAGAATCTTCAGCTATCGGAACACTTATGACAATGAAAAATAAATAAAACATATACATAAAAAGACAGAGACTTGATGAAACCAGCTGTAGAACCAAATGGATGCCGGCTGTGTAGCTGAGAAGGCAAAGATGTTGTTTTCACGACGACCCCGATCGCATGATCTCGGTTTAACCCGCACTCTGGTCACGTTGTTGCGTTCTTGGATAAGAAGCTGTACGATGATTATCACTGCTTGGTGGCTTCGAACAAACAGCAAAATCATTGGAAAAAATTTGAAGAAACCCACAGGAACATTGGGTCACTGGAAGATTTTAAGCAGGTGCGGATTCCTCTGAGCACGAAATAGTTATGGTAGTGAAAAGTGCAAATATCGTCCAACAGCTTGCGTCTGACGCTGTCCAGTGACAGAAGGATAAACACGCAATACCACAACAACAACAATGAATTTATTGCAAATATTTGTTGAGTTTCGGTAATGGTAATTTACTAGTTGAAAAATTGCCTACTTGTTGCCTTCTTCTGCTGAATAACAGTTTGAGATTCCTGCAAAAGTGAACCTTCGCCTGTGACCCCTTCTTGACCTTCCTTCCCCTTGATGATATAACCTTCAACATCTTGTAATATGCTCTCTTCCAAGCCCGTTTCCCAATCCACGCTAAATTTTCAAAAAATGTAGAAAAAAATTAGAAAGTTAGTCATATCCATAAGACTGAGAAATTCGGCGAATTAAAAACTTCGTCACAACCACGCTCGTTGTTGTAGCTGCGATACCACCGCTAATATACTGCAGTTGCAAGGTGGCATTGATTGCTACATAACATATGCAAATCAAGCATAAAACATAAGCAACTTGTGTTTAGCATATACTATACAATAGGTAAAAAAGCATACCATCTTTGCGCCTCAATTTCTTAGCAGAAATTAGAACATGGAGCACGGCTACGATGTTACGTGCATTGAGGAAATATTACTTGAGCCAAAAGACGATTTCATTTACTACGTTATTTTTTACATTTTTCGTCACTACTGCGAATTTTACCTGTGAATCATTTCAACAAATCGAACGGTGTCGTTCATAAAATTCTGCATGGTCTTCCATTTATTCTTGCCCACAGCTACACTCTCGGGTTTGTCCGCTCGGCTTGGACCTGCAAAAAAAATTAATTAAGAAACGCGCTTTAAGCATTACTCTACACAGCACAATGTACCAGAGGACAAGCAAAATACATTGTACAGTACAGTATAAACCGAAAAGCGAACCGAAAATTGGAGTGATCAAGGATATTCCTATTATAGTTACTAATGGGATAACGACCCACAACTTAAGCAAATTACGTCCACATACGCAGGCTTAACATTATAGGCTTTACTGAGAAAAGACCTTGAAAAGAACAGTAAAACAACTTTACCTTGCCGTACAAAACCGAAACAAATATCGCACTAATATATTAAAAAGCAGGTAAAACTCACTGAAACTAGTTGATGTTCGAGTTGTTTGCCTGCTCAGTTTCGGTGCTCTCTGACCTCGTTGGGCGCCCGTTTTCAATGTGCTTCCAGAAGACACTCGAGACGATTTGTCAGAGCCATCGATGTGATCGCCAGGACGCTTCGAAGCCCGAGGTGTTTTGGTGTCTCGACTACCATGAGACTGTTGCTCCACTCTAGCGCCACCAGTAAGCCAAGGCCGAGCACCAACAAGAACCATGACCATTTCCAAAACCTGTCGGAAAATGTTCTCGCTGTATTACTCCGCGTGTAACAAGTTTGCTGTACCAGGTACCCGTACCAATTTGCGTGCAATTTTGTCTGGACTACACTTGAAATTAGCTCATAGATATCCTGATTTAGAGTAAGCACTTAGACCGCATTGCCAAATTGGATGACTGGAGCTTCCCGGATCTTTCCTGAGGATAACAACACAGAAACCCAGCTGGACTAGAGAACCCGAGAGAAAAAGGTGGCTATTTTTTGGTCACCTCATCATCACCCAGGCGGCCGCCACTGGTGGATTTCCATTAATCACCTCTTGCGGCCTGCTGGGTGTGCGGCTTTTTTTATTTTGCCCGGAATAAAGCACGGATGGTACCAACTTGGTGGTTTAGTTACAAAGTACGAAGTTATCAACTAACCAGGCACATATCAGTACCAGTAGACGTTCTTCAAATCAAATCTTTAATTAAACTCGCTGTATTACGTTGAAGCGTTTAACGAGTTTATGGGGCCTGTCTTCGCGTTATTGCGCCCAGGCAATACAGCTCCTTTCTAAGAAATATGTACGGGTACTAATGGGATATGAGTCTTGTACTGCACTGCGTCCAATTTGACCTGAACGAGATTTGAATCTCAGACTTTTCGATTCAGAGACGAACGCGTTACCGCGCGACCAACATTCCAGTTCACCACTACACGTTCTCTTAAAAAACTACCTGAGCTACAAGTCGAGGTGGCTTCTTGAAAGCTTTTAATCTCTCAATACAACCTCGATCCACCTTGCTCCTCCACAATTCCACTTGGCTCTTAGCTGAGGCCAGGCTTTGTCTGGAAGAAAATTTATGTGGTTAGATAACGTCACCATACGTTTACTGCCGCAGCTTATATCCAATTATTTTCTGATCAAAATAAACAAAAAATTAATCATTTTAAAGGAACTAAAAACCTTGTGATATCGTAACTAGCGGGTAGCAAACCCGGGTGTAAAAATAATTGTGAAAATAAAAATAGCTACAAAATTCCTGTGGGATGAAGATAAAAAAGCTCTCAAATTGTAGGCCTATTGAAAACTTAGAATGGCACTGCCAAAGAGGTAGGAATTCATTAAGCTCGATGAAGTAGGCGGTGACAAACTGTGCTAAATATTGAGCTGTTGCCTTAACAGGCCTTACGAAGTAGCGAGTAAAACAAAGCTGAAAAGAAAAAATAAATAAAATAGGGATCGCGAAATTTATGTGCATTACTTGGCTTCTTCTAAGTTTTTCTTCGCAGTAGCAATATCTTCTTCAACTTGGACACGTTTCGATTTTAATTTCTCCTCTCTCATGGCTTCAAACTGGCGGTCGTACTCATCATCCTCCACGATCCTCAAGAGGACGTCCTCCTCATAATCCGAATCTACATCTTGTGAGAGCTGGAGAAAAACATGTTAAAATATATTCCAAACAATCGTGACAAAACAAAGAGTAGAACAAAGCAAACCTATAAAAAACGCATTTTAAAGCAGAATTTGGACGGTTTGGAATAAATTTATACCTTAAAAAACGAATAAGAAAGAAGTCATTAAAAGTAACACCCCTACAAGGGCATCTTGTGATTAAAAAAAAAGGAAAAATTAGAACTTAAAAGGCAGATTTCAGATGGTTATACATGACGAGAGTAAGCAATGGAATAAGAAAAGTGGCAGTGATGTATCAATGGTATCACCCAAAAAAAGTTGTGAAAGAGACAAAATGCTGTGCAACAAAAACCTCATAAAATCGGCAAAGCGTAATACACTTGACATAGACATCCAGTACGAAAGATGAAGATTGGAAAACTTAACAGCAACTTCAAAATGAGAAAAAAAGAAAACTTATTCTCGGACCATCAGTGATTCATTCTAGTTTTTTTTCATATTTCGAAGTTTGATATAAAGTTGTAATCCCTAACTAAATGTGTACTAGCTTGACTGTGACGTTAGGCTATGATTTTCAAGCAGCCAATGAAGAGCACCCGTACTGCTAGCGTACAATGAGTACGTACCTGCAAAAACGCATGAAGTGAGCCGCCCCCCGCACCGTACTGCGCCTTCAGTTTTTCCAATCTTGTCGCTTCTGTGGTCAACTGAGTGAAAAGCTCGCTCACTTTAAGTTCAGAAGCTTTGTATTGGGAACGGAGAACCTAAAAATGCAAAGAAAATTGATTTTTTTTCTTCTTCGCTTCAATAAGGAAAGACACTGAGTGTTTTTTCAATCCGAATACACTGTTTGTACAATACATGCCTAAAGACGAGAGGACTTTCGGAGTTCAGACTGGAAAAAAAACTTAAGTGTCTTTCTCAACTACCTAAAATCAGCTCAATTGCCGAGCTGGAAAATAGCAAACTTAGTTTAAACACGACGCTCTAACAAAATGATCTTGTTTCTATTTGAATGCGACTGATAATGACTTAAGCGGTAAGTAAAACCAACTCTAAAAAACGTTTATCATCGTTTTAGCTCTATTTTTCTCACAACAGCTGTTCCTAAACCAAATTTTTTGTGCTTCAATATTTAAACAGTTCTTTTTACTTTAATAGTTCAAAACAGAAAAAAAATCAAAATTTAACGCAATTGATTACATGTATTGCTTTTTGCATGAGTTTGGCGTCTTTTCGTGTTTCCTCGAGTGTATCGAGCGTTCTTCTCAACTTGTTAGTTTCCAACTGCAGAATCCTGCTGTGTTTCTTGTACAGCTGGTTAAAACACTCCATAAACTTTCTGTACGTGTATGGACCAACGAACACCTCTGCAGACGACTTTCGATTCACATCTCTGCAAAGAAACTCTCCATTAATAATTCAAATACTGTAAATCAATTCAACTAAATTTAACCCAGTTTAAATAAAAGCGTTTGTAGTATGTAACAACATAATGACAATCAGCAGGAATTTGTGTGGGAAACGCATCTTCAGCCAAATTAGCTTTCCGAATAAAATTTTTTTCTACCTAATTTTTTAAGTAAACTCAAAATTTCGCTGAAGTAAACCTTTTTTATTATTTTACAGCTTTCCCCCTCCATGCAAATATTAATTGTAATTGTTGCAATTACCATTTATTCGCAAAGTTGCTTGGGCCAAAACAAGCAGCCATCTGCCCACCTATCTACTACACACGCTGGAGGCTTCACACTGCCCCTTTTAATTGCTGAATGTCAAGCAGCAAAGCTATGAATACCAATTTTCTAGTCTTTGGTTTGACCCGACCGGGAATCGAACCTGAGTCAACAGTTTCAGTAGCAGACGCTCTATTTCACTCGACCTCTGATCGGTTCACCAAATTAACAAAACTAAGAAATTAACTTGTTATCCCTTACTTGTTCATTAGCTTGATTCGCTCTATCAGAATTGACTTGGAGTAGGGAAGGTTTGGCATTTCCAATTTTTCGATCTTGATCGATTCTTTGTCTTTCTTGGTCTGCAAACTTGTGCTTGTGACAGACACAGTGTTGCCGGTGTCTCCAGCCCAACTTGTCTGCTTGCAATCCCGAAGCGTCAAACTAAATATGAGCCGTTTGTTTTCGACAAATAAATGAGAGATTTAGGAAAAAAATTATAGTTCATATTACCACTTAGACAAAGTTTAGTAAAGTACATCTTTAACCAGAAAACAACTTACAAAAACGCTTTCGGAACCACTGACGTCATCAAGTTTCTAAAATTGTATTCTCTCGGCAACTCAAAGCGGGTATCAAAAAACTTGTTTTTGATTACGTGTTGAAAATAAGTTTTACCATTTTTTAGAAAATATACTTGTTTATTACAGTTGCCTCTTAAGATTTACCAATTTACCTGTGCATGTTGGCTATGGCCATGGTCAAAGCTTCTCTCGTTTGGTGTGAAGTGTCGTGGGCTACTCGATTCGAGTTGATGAAGTACTCAGCTTGCTGGACTAGAACCTCTTGCGGCCAGTCTCGAATCCACAATATCTATTGAAAGAACTAAATTGAAAACTGATTTTTCTTTCACGCAAAAAGCTAGTTTTTGTACAAATTGAAATTAAATTTATACCAAAACAATAGGTTGTTATTTGTTCTATGATGCGACAATGAAGAGACTTCTTGTCAGCTCTATGTCACGAATAATAATTTTGAATACCTGAGATATGATTATTTGCTGTATTTTAACGTGTACGTGACTGATTTACTACTTTTGCCGCTTTTTTTGGTTTAGAATATTCGAGATAATTCCTTTCTAGTGCATTCTGCTATTTTCTGCAGTTATCGATGTTTGGGTTGTTTACGACTCTTAATAGCTATATTTAGACTCGAAGTTTGTGACATCATAATTATGTCAAAATTTGTTTATCGTAAGCTCGTGTATTTTTTCTATTGTGACATATCAAGGATTTATCTAGGATATTCGATAGCTTTTGTCATAGTATAAATAGGCGGGTCGTTTTTCATTCATTATTCTAATATTCTAAGAGTGGGTGATTTTAGGTATTAGTTTTGTAGGCGGTTAAGCCGAGTTAGTGTATCTGGGGTTGGCTCGTACAGTCGTTTAGTAAGAGGTGTGAGTGGAGCGATTTTGCTCAGTGAGTTGGTTTGTGTTTCAATCTTAAATAGAAGTTCTAATTTAAGATTGGTGTGCTGCTTTCTGAGATTCAAGAAGCTAAAGGAACTATCAACTGCCATTTTCGATTCGTCAATTAACATCTCAGTCGCTCTCTAGTTTCAGCCGACGTGGGCAATTCTAGAGATTAAAGGTTGTACTCTAGCCAAGTATCAACGATCGCGACACTCTAACAGCAGCAAAAAATATTTCTGAAAGTGAATCTGGATTAACTAAGGCTTAACTAAACCAAATAAATCCAAACAATCATAGAAGCATACAGCTACACACCTTAAAAACCAAAAAAAATAAAACAATTTACTATCTAGAGGGTTTGAAATTAACAAGGTAAAGATGAATCTCTTTAAACTCTTTACAGTATAATCTACTATTCTCTTATTAATTACGAAAATAGAAGACAAAAGTCTCAATCTGGATCAGCCTCTGATTGTCAGAAAAAAACGACTACGGATTGGATTTGAAGCCATGTCCGGAACAACCACACATGTACTAATTTCGAAGTTGGGGTAATCCTTCAACGCAGGACAGGCGTTAGATCACTCTGCCACATATATAAGTCCAAGATCGTCTCATTGTATGGCTGCTCTTTTGGCTGGCTACACTGAGATTCGAACTGTAACACTCCGGTTTCGATGCTGGCGCTGTGCGAGCGACGACCATGTGAGCAAGTTGACCTACATTCTTTTCGACTGTAATACATTAGCCATTTACAGTATCAGTAAAAACAATGAGTCAAACCTATCAAGCATAGAGTATGCAATTACAAATGGGACTAATTCCTACCTGACTTTCAGATACGATTCCGGGGTAATGTTCGAGAGCTTCCATGAGGAGTGAGTGATGAGGAGGAAGGATGAGGAGCACGTGGAGGTTGCATTTGACGCGCGACACAAAGAACTTCATCGGGTCGCTCATCATATTCGGATAGTGACGTCGCAACGTTGGAACTAGTATCTAAATTATACCCAGATATATCCCTTAGTAGACACATTAACTACACAGTCAGCAACAGCCGCGCATCAGTGGTCCATCGCTCAGTCGCCCAATTAAAAGTGAGCAGTAGCCTATTATTTAGCACCATGCGGGTTGTAAAAAGTTCGCAAGATCCCACAAAAAGTTTTTTATAACAAGTTATGTTAGCAATGTTTTTGGAAATCTTACGACACGCGTTTACAATTTTTTTCGAAAAATTTCCAATCTCTATATTACTCGCAACTCGCAAGTAATGACTCGCAAAAAATGATCTCAGAAGCCAACAGAATTGCCATTCAAAAAATTTCAAGACAAAATCAGAGATCAAATTGCAAAAGGCAGAAAACAAAAAAAACATCGAAATAATATTTTCGGCAGTGGAAATTTGAACGTCAGTCGTCAGCGCACCTGCAAAAGCCCATCCATTTCATCGTTGGAAAACAAATGAGGGTATTCCCCTGATATGAGAAGACTGTTGATCGCATCAAGAAACAAGGGATTGCTCAGTTCTCTGAAATAAAAAAAGAAAAGCACGACATAGCCGATTTAGTAAACTTGAAAAGTTAAAAGTAGAAAGTACCAGTTTTACAACGATGAATTAACCAGAACATTAAAGTTACAAATAATTATCTTCCTTAAATTTCAATGTAATTGCACATTGTAAATTGAATTATAGCCGAAAAAAGATATGTGAGTCACCACATTCTGAAGTGGGTCAAGTCGACTTGGCCCAAATCGCTTTTTATTAGGTATTCAGAAACTGCATGTAAAGCTCCATGTATGGACTAGGAGGTGAAATCTTATTCAGCTTAATCTTCGAAATATAACCTGTCGAAAAATGGGTTAAGTAACTTGACCCATTAATGAAACTGTTTTGACTCTTATAATTGTTTCATAATGGGCCAGTAATTAAACTTGGCCCACTATTTCTAGACAAAAATTGTTACTTGGCCCGAAAGTCCCAAATTTTAGTTGAACCTTAATACGAAGAACAGTGGGATGTATAGCCCATACTTCTCAACTGCTTGCCACGAACTCCACACAAACAGGCATAATAAATACTGTTTGCCTTTTTCTTGCGGTCTCCCACTAGTTCCGTGAGATTTGAATGGCTAACAGATGCCATCATTTGGCATGGTATGATGAAACAAGCTTGGTCCTCCAAAATGATTGATGTTGTTGCATCATAGATCGATTGTTTCGGTCGCTACGGTACGGTTATTAATGACAGAATTGCAAGTGCTCCAATTTATTCTACATTTTGTCACTGATCGACTGATCGTCCGTTATGGAGATCGTTCGTTGGTAATTATTCTGAATTGACAGTGAATGAAGCTCGTGAGCTCTTAGTTGTGCTTTAATGCATATGTGATTGCGCAGTCCTGACGGTGAATAACGCAGCTTTAATTAGACTACATAAATGGACAAAAACAAAAAGAAAAAAGATGAGAAATTTAGGAAAAGCTTATTTGGCCAATTTTGCAAAGTAATTTGGCCCATTTTGCACACACACAATATAAAATGGAAAAACGATTTTTTTTGTTTATTTATTGTAAACATTACCAAACGCAACTGTGTTTCTTCACATAAGAAAATAGCTTCTTGGCGCTTTTTCTTGTAACAATTACTTGCTTGCTACATACAGCAACAAAATCGTAAACGAACTTTTCACAAATCATCAATTTTCTCAAATTGCGATTTTTTTACTTGGCCCACTTCAGAATGTGGTGACTCATGTAGACCTTTTGAAAGGCTCGTTTTGAGAAACAATTTCGAATCTGTAGATCAAGATGTTGATAATAATTAAATCTTTGCAATAGGTAAACTTCAGAAAAAGGGATTCCGACAAGTTTTTTTACCTTGCTGAAAGCACCACAGATACAGGCTGCCCTTCAGTTCCAGCAACTCGAATAGCTGATCGAAAACTATCAAAGAAGGAGGTCGGACGAGACGAGTCGATCGTGACAGGGCGCAAGTCGGCCACGTGGAGCGCCAGACGACTAAGCTGGGTCAAATGACTTCCAACTGCCCCGACAATCACCATACTTCCACTGCAAAGCAAAAAACTTCCCGTTTTGTTCCCTGTGTTTGAGAACGTGGTGCAAAGAAGCGTTGCATCAGAAAGATCCAGTGAATGAGCTGGAAAGCCCGAAATAGAAGTGACTATTTTACACCACTATAAAAGTGGAGGTTGCATATGATCTGCCATCATCACACAAGTGGCTCAAAGACCATCACAGGTGACCACCCTACTGATGGCAAACCTTTAGTCGACTCCTACAAGATTCTGGACAGGTGACTTTATTATCCTGCCCCGGAAAAGCACAGGGACTTACTGTCATTACCATAGCACAAAAATTTGGGATCTTTGCAACACTGAATGAAGATGACTGCACTATTTCTGCATGCAGTCTCATCAGAACAAAGCGCAATGCTTTTATTGTTTTAAAATATGCATCATCAATATACTTCCAAATAAGGATCGAATAGTGATTAAAAAAACATTGTAAAACGTACCCGTGATGATAAGACAACACACGATGCATCCTGATCACATGTGATAAAATGTCGTCACTGAATATGATGTTCGTGAGTGTGTCCTGGCTATGTTGCTGGTCTTCATTGAAATGGGTGCAGTGAGCCTGAAATATTTAAAAACAATAAAATTTCAGAATTTTCGAATTTTTTCAACGTCTTTTCCTTTCATGTGTACACAAAAAGTGGCACTATTATTGAAAAAGGTAACAAAAAGCATAAAAAATAATCCCAGAACTAATTTTACCTTCAAGCATTCAAGAGTATCTTTAGGGTCGGTGATAGCGCGCAACTGAACACGAATAGTTTGGTTCGAACTTGCAATAGGTCTATGATGAAGTTTGGTTTCAACTGCAAAAAACAAAAACTATGAGACAAAACATATACTATAACTAAGAAACGTTCTGGAGGGCAAACCCGAAAAAACTGTAGCAGAGAAAATCAAAATTCAGTGATTTCGTACACCGGCCACAAGGTCGAGAAATAACGCGTTCGTTTATGGAACGGGAGGTCTGAGGTTCAAATCGGACACAGTGTTGCCAACAGTTTCCCACCGCTGCAATATTTCTTCGAAAGAAGCAGCTGTGGTAACCGGGCACAATGATGCGGAGATGGGCCCCGCAAACTCGTTACACGCTTCAACGTAATACTGCGAGTATAATGAAAGATTTGATGTGTGATCTCGTTATGTTCAGCTAATGGAGTGCTTCATTTTTGTGCTGATTTACTAAACTAATACGCCGAATTGATATCAAAAACATTGATTTTCTAACTAGCCAAAAATTGCGATAACAACAGAAAGAAGAAATAAGCAAAAAATCTCCAAAAACTCGAAAACTTTAAATGATAGTGCCCTATAAAAATCGAAACAAGACAACTGATCACGAACCAACAGACCGTCAGCATTAGGGTTAGGGCGGCGATTAGCTGGTTTGCGGTCAGTTGTGGACCCTAAAAAATGATGTATTTCACAATCACCTGGAAAAGTTACGAAGTAATTTTGCAGCTTATTTTGCGCATCTTCGTAATGCGATAGCATTTCGGTAGTGACTTTGTTTAGAGCCTCTTCAAACCACATGACGTCAGCAGTTCTGCACAACTGGTCACCGATGATGCGCTCCATTTCGTGTTTCCATAGCGATATGACGTAAACATCGTTGGCTCTATCTTCGTCCGCTATTCGACGTAGACATTGGCACATTTTTGTAATTTGACGTAAGCAGAAGGTGTAGTGGCACCGCCCAGGCATCGGACTAAACAAAAATCAGATTGCAATATATCAAATTCTCAATCAGTTGAAACAAAACGTACAAATAGCAGACGACAGTGGATTTGTCAAGCGGATGAAATATCAGCAACTGGAACGATAGATTCAGGTTCGGATCGGAGTCTGGTCAAACAAATGACAAAGAAATTTGTGCTTCTTGCTCAGGAGTTGAGCAATGTGAAGCCTAGCTTAAAGGACAGATTAAAAGACTAGTGTAGAGTCCCTGGTGTGCGGCAAACCTCAAAAGCAGAAATTTGAATCATAAAAATATCCGCTTTTTTCAGTTAGTTCCTGGTTACAAGTCGTTATAAAGACTTTAACAGCACGGCAAATCGATCATCGTCAATACTAGTGTGATGCATGAGTAGTTAACACAATCAAGTGCAATCGAAAACGAAGACTATTACAGTCATTGCAAGTACTCAGCTAAACAGCCAGCGGCAAGCGTGATGACGATGGCAGACGTGATGACAATGATTCACTCTAAAATACGTTTATAAAAAATAAGTACGCCACAAAAATGGACTTCCAGCAACACTAAAACACGTTTCAATTACCACCTACCATGGCCGCAAAACTTCTTTGCACAGATCCAAGATCTTACAAGAAGCGGTCGAAAGGGATTCGTGTACTTCCTGGTTGAGCATCTTATCGGAGAGGTTGGCTTCCAACACGGAGTAGATGACGTTTCTCAAATCAGTGCTGGATGGCGTACGCAATCGCACAACCGCAAAGTGACGCAATAAACGCGGATCGAGGTTGAAACCAACATTGCTGTTAGACAAAGCAGCCAATACCTAAAAAATTGAAGCACTTTGTGAAAAAATGTTTGAAGAATACACAAAATTACCCAGACATCTTCAACGACACAAGCACATTTTCGGTGTACGTTAGTGATTACTGATTACAATTTTGAAGCTTTTAAACAAAAAAAAAGGAAAAGTCTTCATCTGGTTGTTATACCAAACAAGTTCGTGTTCAACGGCAGGTGTATCTGCTGTGAAACAAAAGGCAATTGGGCCAGTTCAGAGAAAAAAAAGGGATTCAGAGTATTGTTAGTGTTCAAAGCATTCGGCATACACTCCAGCATCAACCGGTCCAAAGAAGGAAGGGAGAGCAAAACCTGACATACAAAGATGGAAGAAGTTTCTCTGATATGCAAAATGATCTCCAGAACGGTTTCTTCTTTCAAAGGCTGATCACAAAATTTGAGGCAAGTGGTGGTTAAGATGATTCTGAAAGTGGGTGAGGTGCACATTTACAGAATATTGATGTCTAGTGTTCCAAAGTTAATTACAAGGAGGAAGTTGGGCCTCAAGATTGAAGCAATGGGGTTTTCCGCACCCACGTTCCGTCGTCTCTACGTGGTGGTGCGTTTCCCATCCCGAATGGGACTGGGTCGAAATGGCGCGACAAACCTCTCGAGGAGCTCAACAAAAAAGTCGCTCCCAGTTCTGGACTTTTTCAGTTTGCATACTAGTTGTTAGCAGTGTTTCTACCTTGCCACCCGCAAATTGCTTGAATCCCGTACAGCTGCAATTAAGTAATATTCAACAGAAGCTGTACGAATCACAAAGCAAAATCTATGTTGCTGCAACTCCAACGAGACGGCCATACTACGTTTATTTAGTTATGAATTCGATCTAAAGTTATAGTTTTTGCCAACAGTACGCAAGACAAAAGAAGAGTTGTAGCAATCACAACACTTGGATGCATTAATTAACTAATATTTCTTTGAGGAGCGCATTGTGGCTTTCTTAGGTCTAGTAAAATTTTTCTAGTTTTGGCATTAAATGAAGTTTAAACATTTTCTTCATCTTCTTACAAATCGATGGCAGCTGTTGCTGAAAGCTTGTTAGGCATTGAAAATCACAACGCTGCAAAAACTTCGCTCTGGTGCTTATAAGCACCCCTTTTTCAGTCCCACTAACTTATTACTGTATCTCGGCCTGATTAAGCAATATTATCATTGAAAATGCTGTTGCTTAGAGTCTATATTTATTTTACCATTACTTTAGTTTGCTACTCAATCCGAATTACTGTATTGCTTCGACACGCAAGGCAAAATAGAAATATTATATTGACGCGCTCCGTATCATAAAATTCTGTGCACGCCATTGTCAGAAACACAAACTTTTGTCGCCTTTCATTAAGTTTTTTCCCCAAGAACTTCTGTTTCTGTTTAAGGAAATATCTACCATAAGTTCCCGATTATTGCTGTTTGTCACAATCATTCAGCTGAAGAAAATTTTTCTTTCACTAAATCTGTACTTTAGAATTAGATTTTCTTGAAAAAAAAGCAAGATATTTTTAGATTTCACCTGAGCCAATTTTAGAACAGCACAAAATGGGAAAGTTACCGCATATATTAAAAGTTAATCATCGTAATTAAACAGTTGCTAAAGATACAGCTTAGCTCAGATGGAAACTCACGTCCTTTCGACTC
Organism: Trididemnum nubilum; assembly: GCA_963965965.1. Classification (NCBI taxonomy): domain Eukaryota; kingdom Metazoa; phylum Chordata; class Ascidiacea; order Aplousobranchia; family Didemnidae; genus Trididemnum; species Trididemnum nubilum. Next base: position 23,332,899 of record OZ014479.1, on the reverse strand, counting down.
GATTTCTAATCTGTGCCGTTTCTTTGCCGTTTGAAATTTATTTATTCATTTTCCTTTTTTTTTCATTAGTCTTCGTAGATACTTCCGTGCCCACACCCTTCAGATGGGAATATGATAGCAGCAGTACCACCATCACCATACGCGACAGCGATAAAATAAGCCCCCTCCGCAAAAAGTTCGAGAAGAAATAGGCGCCCAAAAAAGTCGTGAATCTAGCTTTCACACTTCATTTTGGGCAAAACGTTTAAGTTCACTCTCACTAAACTTTTTGGGCAAATTTTTCTACCGAAGACGTTCAGACATCGAATAATGATTGCCACTACCAACGCAAAAACTAAGCTAAATAATCTTAAACTCAATAAAAAACAGAGACATAAAGAAATGAATACACGACGCACAGCGTATATTATACGCTCAAAAGGAAAAAAATTGTACGGGAAATCAAAAATTAAAGTCGTGCACTGGTAGTTGAAAGCAAAATATTTTCATTCTATGCATGACGACCGAAACAAACGTGGAAAAAACAGTAAAGAATGAAAAGAAGAAAAATAAACTATTGAGAGAAAATGCATATGATCAACGAAATGGCGAGACGTGGTGAAGTCAATCACCGCAGAAAATCCAGCCAATTTTCTTGACGGAAAAGAAACCGACTCAAAACTGAATTAATGATAAAATGCATGATAATGAAAAATAAACAGTGTGTATGTGCAAAATATTTATTCAATGATACAAGTTTGATTCCCAGTAAAAATAGATTTTGCCCCGACAAGTGGTCGTAATCGTAGAAAAATCATCTCACAAAATTCTTAACAGGCTGTATTGCGCTTTGGTTCCTTATCCATGCATTTCAGTTGCTTTAGCAAGATCAAACACACAAATAAAGCATGACACATCGAAAAACAACAAAAAAGCTAATGTGCACTTCAAAACATGCGCCGTAGCGCTCTTTTAGATTAATTTGATTTTAACAATGTTTACATTTGACTGCAGAAACCAATTTTTTCAATCAAGGAAAAAATAGCAGCTGAGTTTTACGAAAAAGGAACTAAATGCAGCTTTATTCAAAGAACAAAATGATGATAACAATACCAAACCAGACTATTTACAGTATATTAAGTTAATAAGGCAAAGCAATATTGAAATGCACTTGCATAGTAGCGGAATAATAGTTACTGAACCAATTGAACCATGCACGGCTTGTACGCACAAGTACAGTACGAGATGTACTGTACGACCTAAAGCATGAGGTGTGGAACTGTGGATACTGGATAACTTTGTCGACAGCGTAGCCATGATGCGCAGTAAGTTGTACTCGCACCCTGGTCACGTTGCTGCGTTCTTCTTTTACCCTGACATCTCTGTTGGATGGCTTCTGACAAGCAGAAACTTTACACAGAGGGAAATAAGCGTCCACCAGAAAACTAGTTAAGTCAATTTAATGGGTGCAGATTCTTCCAAAAAATAAACATTCAGTGGTCAAGTGATAGAACGTCTGCGACTAAAACGATAAACTCGAGTTCGATTTCCCATCGGGTCGAAGCAAAGGCTATAAAAATAGGTCCTCTTAGCTTCCTTGTTGACATTCACCATCTAAATGTACAGTGTGACCTCCGTCAATTCTATCGCTTGTGTTTAAGAAGTGGGGGCAGGTGTTGATTTGACTTTAAAACCGAAAATTCACTTTGCTGTCTCTTGGCCACGGTAACTTGCTGAAGGAAGGTGTAATTGCAATTACAATGCACTTCAGCTTTCTCTAGACAATAGAATAAAAAACGCACTAATCAACAAAACAAAACAAAAATTACAATCAACAACGTAAAAAATATTAATACTGTACTTGCAAAAAGAACAGTTGACACATACCACCGTAGAAATGATGTACAGTACGTAAAGGTGGTGTACCACACGCGATAATTTGCTTGTAGCAAAGGTTAGACAAAAACCTGCGATAATCTGCACTATTGCTAGTTTGTTTTTTGTTCAATTTCCAGGTGTTATTGTCTCACCAATAACATTGCACCTTTGCGCAGGCAGTGAAACACAGTCGTAGAATACTTTTAACCTTAAAAATGGTTTCGAAAATTTCAAAACCGCAAAATAATTGTACCTTTGCGCAAGCTTGATAAGAAAGAATACAAAACAAAGTTTTCTTCGTAATTAACTTAGCGCATTTGTTCGCATAAGTGGCATTTTTCAATTAATAGTCTGGCTGTCTGGCAGGTGTTAGCAATGTCACAAATAGATCGTAATTTAAGGTAGTTAAAGGAGGTGTAAATTTACAAATTAATAAAAATATAAATGTCGAGCTTTAGTGGTCTTAGTTTTGTATCTTTATAACCTAAAGTATTGAAACAATTATAATAATTTTGGATTAGTTTCAGCCATATTACTCTAATTAGTATGCATTATTTGTGGCCTTCTTTAACACAACAAAAGCACATAAAAATCACAATAACGTTTGAGAAGGTTGCAACAATCTACGACTGCCTAGTTAGACTATTCGCAACAATGTATGATTAAAAAATCGTACCTTGCTGAAAGTAAAATATCGCCAGTGGACGCCATCATCAGTTACAGATGTTTCTTAATTCAAAAAATTAATCTTTGTTACGTGCTTTTATAGTCTTTTCATAAGGCATTTTCTGTATCCATACAGTTTGTTTGTTTGTTAAATAGTTTTACAAAACTTAAAAATGAAATAAAAGACATAAGTTTTATTCGCAGTTTTAATTGAATATTTGATAAGAAAGAGTAGAAACAAACTCGACTTTAAAACGGGAAATTTGGGCGGTCGAATACAATGTTGCACCACAACGGCAAATCTCGAAATGAGGCGCGTAGTTGATGATACTCAAAGATTATGCAGCGATACACTGCAATTGTGTTTCGACGTTGATTCAAGACTAGATAAAAAAAAAAAATGAATCCAAACACGCTACAAAACCACTCGGTCAGTTTTGAAGACGGACAAAGTCGTTCTGAGCTGTTATAAAGTTACTCAAAAGTAGTCGTTAACCTTATCTAACGAATTTAAAATAGAACAATACTACGTGACGCCCGGACAATTTTACGTAATACTCAAGTTTATGAAGCTATAAGTGCAGACTGAGAAGCGGCTTTGAAAATGGAATCAAAATTTCTTCCTCAGGTGCAACTACTTTAAACTTCATACAGAATGGTTTTTCTGGTCCTTGATCAACTACGAACAGATACACTTTTTGAAACTCAGTATCCAAAACACGTAAGGTATCTCCGACAACGCAAGCTAACAACCAATTACTCCAAGAGCTTTGAAAACAGCATTTCGCCACATATGTCCACACCTTTTGTTTAACATTAAAAAATTCCACACCATCCACATATGAAAGGCATTTACCTCGACCTCCCAAGACATAGACAGTGGTGTGAAGAACTGTAGATGCGAAACATGCTCGTGCCACATGTAATGAGCCAGTTTTTTCCACGTATCTTTCGCAGAACAGAAAACAACGATATCGTTGCATACTTCTTTTCGGAGATACGAGTTATGAACAACAGGAGTATAGCCTTCGAAAAGATAGATTTTGTTTTCGACAACTTCGGCAGCAAAATACGAGCAAGCTGCTTGTAAACACCGCTTCTCGTGTGGGAAATACTTGGGAAATATTTCGAAGTTTGCGCAAAAATACGACCTGTCATTCACGTTCAGATGCGTGTCGCAAGATAGTTCCTCGTCACAAGCAAACACTTCAAATTTTTCTCCACCGAATACGTACAGGCAGTCACCAAGGAAAGCAGCAGCAGCAGCTCCAAATCGTGCTCGTGCAGACAGGGCAAATGCTTCCATCGTCTTCCGTTAAACTCAACCACTGATAATTGAGCTTTATGTGCAACGGAAATTCCTCCACGAAACACTGAAATCGGATGGTTATTTGCCACAGCACTATCTTTTAAAACAGTCTTGTCGGTAAATCAAGTGGGTGTAATTTTTTCCCAGCCGTTGCTTAAAGTCGAGTCTAAGAAAGTGTGAAAGTTATCCAGATCCAGAATCAACAGAAAGGAGTTTACAATAAAGCAATTTCGTTGTTTTGGCTACATTGGGACCAAGGAAGAACGGATATAGCAGTGCATCTTCAACCAAATTCCGGGACGCGTTGAACTGAACAACTAATGCGTTCTTTCTAACGGTATTAATGAGTTTATCGGCAGGTAAAAAATTAAGGCGAACGTGCCTAAAGAGCCGAGCAAAATCTTGTTTTCTTGTATCAACATCTTTATTCGTCCATTTAACGAGTAGATAGAACACTAAACTCTCGCTTTCAATAATCAAGTCGTCAGAAGACAAGATCTCATCAAGTTCTTCAAAACTAAACTTAAAATATTCTGGTAATAAAAAAACTTCGCCTACATACTTCACAAACATTTCTTTACAACCTCTTTTCAACTTTTAAAGGAGGAAAAATTTACCATTTCTCTAAACCAAAAGCAATGCTTTGTGGCTATAGTTCGTCGAATGCATTGCGAGAAATTCCATCAAAGTAGCAGCGTAAAGAATTTCACTAAAGTTTTGCTTGGAAAAGGTGATTTTGTTGATGTAAATTGAATTTAGAATTTCACCAAAAGCTTGCAGTGTGACACTTGGAAGAGGAACATATTTGGCATTTTTCTCTCTCATGTCTATTGTGAACATCTTCATAAAGTAGTTGCTGGGTTCTGCAGGAACATTTTTGTGGCAGAAAACTCCTTGTCATCCAACTAAAAAATGACATCACAAAACTCCTCGTTTAATCTTTGTTCTTGCAAATTAGATAAAGTACTGTGACCTACTGTAACTACTTTCGTTGAAGAGCAGTCACTTCTACCGATATCCGAACTTTTTTTTCCTGCTTTGCAAATATTGACCGCGTTTTTGCATTCGGCCATTTTTACATTTCACCGACTATTTTACTAAACCTTAATTTGTACAGGTTTTCAGCTAAAACACAACATATGGCAGCTTTTAAACGTATGTTAGTAAATTATCATTTCGTTACTTATCCAATTAAACAACCACTACAAATTTAAGACCACACAACAGCTCCTTGGTAAAATTTTTTTGGGTACAATTTTTTTTTTGTTTCGCATCTTATGTATACAATTTTTAAACTTAACTACCTACTTTTCGTGAGATTTGTTTCTTTTTCATCTGTTACTTATTGATTGAAAAAAAAAACAAAAAAACAAACAAAAACGAATCGGACTCAGCGCATGCTGCAGACCCGAAGACTTTACGGTGACTTGGCAGCGTTCTTGACGTCTGACAAGAAAAGTAACATTTTTTCTTTTCGTTTTGCAGTACTTTCCGTAAGTTATTTGGCACGAAATATTACCAAAAATATCTTTAACGCATTGCGGTTGATGCTAGTCCTAACAAAGGTTGGGTAGTAGAAATTTTTGTCATCAATCTGTGAAGCATTAGCCTGTTAGTTTCCTGTACTTGGCCAGTAGTGTAAAAAGTACTCGAAAATTGTAATCAAGTAAAAGTTTCGTTACTGACGAAAAAACTACTTGAAGTAAAGTGCAAAGTACTGACCAAAAAAAGTACTTGAGTAAAAGTAAAAAAGTAGTCGTTTTAAAACTACTCAAGTACAAGTATTTCTGAAAGTATTCAAGCAAATTAAACAAAGTATTCAATCGGCATATGACAACTGGTCGACTACCTTCACATCATAGCTGTCACATAGCGCTTGGTCTTTGAACCCCTTATTCTCTTACGAAGTCATAAATTATTAATTTTTGCAAGTTTTTTGTTATTAAATTCTAGACAATTAATCAAAAAGAGCAACAGCAGCAAGACTTCGAGATTTCAAAATCATGCCATGCAGAATAAAATCATTTTATGCAATCTTTGCTTATATACTCATTCAATGTCATTGTTAAATTATGCTAAAATTTAAAAACACTGTGGACCTTTTTTATCAGTGTATAATAAATAATCTATTGTAACTAAAGGGTGAGCCAAAAGTTTGCATCACAGCTATTTCATTATACTCCGCGATAACATGTTTTTGGATTAATTAATCAAAATGTTTGTGCATTTATTGGATTTAATTTTTTTCGCAACATGTGAAGGCAGGCAGAAGCCTTATAAGTATAACGTCACTAAATCACACAAAATTATTGCAGATAGCCCATTTATAGTCTGGGTCTCTACTGGAAAGAAATTGATCGTCATATTGAAACCATTTTGTAACTACATTGCACAATATATTACAGTAGCCTACCGTCCAATAATGTTTAATGCATAGGTGGTGTGTGATTTTTGGCCCAATCTGTAGAATTTTGCAGAAGCATTTAGTCATCACAAGAAGTATTTCGGCAAATTTATATCTCCGAAGAGCAGACACCAAACAACAAACGTAAAACCAAGACCATCTTGAACTGCTTTTCGCCAGACTGGATCTGATACGTACCTGCATACGGAGAAAAACGGCATTGCTGCAGTTGCTGAGGTGGTCTGACCTCTGACGCAAGAGTTGCCAGCCGAAAAAGGAGGAAAAGACTTGAGTAAACTAACTTAACTTTTTTAAACTAACTTAACTTTTTTAAACTAACTTAACCGAATAGAACAATTGCTGGTAGAAAAGTAGACCGTTCTGACGAACTTGTAGTTCAAATTTAAAATTACAGTACTTTGTACTTTTCTGAATCAAAATACTACTTAAGTAGCGTTACTTCACTTTAAAAGTAATCAAGTAAAAGTAAAAGTAGCCAGAAAACTACTCAAAAAGTACTCGTTACTGGAAATAACTACTTAAGTAATCTACTCAAGTTAAAATATTTCGTTACTTTACACCACTGCACTTGGCCTATCCTAGCCTATCCTACTTCATGACAATAAATCTTGTATCCTGACACGAGGAGTTCGTAATTGCTCACAGTTCAGCCCACCATAGCCTACTGTACTTTTATGGCTTTTCCATCCATAGGCCATTCTTTAAATAGACTCTGAAGTCTCAAATTCAGAATCAAATACAGACGGTGCTTGCACCAATAGCTGCTGTTGTTAACGCTGCGCTGCAACAATGACGCAATAATTGAATTACAGTCAAGTAAAAAAAAGCCTTGCGTGACACAACAGTGATAGAAACGGTGTGCCTTATCACCAAAATATTGGTATAACAGTACAGTAATACAAAAAGCTAAAAATAGTGATTAATTAGGATAAGTCAAGACAAATAAACTGATGCACCATCGCATACTTGCATAAAATTTTTCACTTTGGCGAATAAAAAACTGCTCTTATTCATACAAAGTAAACTTTTTTCTTTTTTTTATGAATTTTAGCATGGATGGACTTTGGTAAAAATTTGCGAAGACAACAAAACTTTTAGGAAGAAAATACTGATACGCGTCAATAGCACAAACTTTTTCATTCCGCATGATCATTTCTGAAAAGTTACGATCATCAAAAACAAAAAGTTTACGTGGTTGGCTTACTGTTACACGATAAATGGTTGAAAAAGACATCATACGCTTCTTGAAAACATCTTTTCCAAAACTTTTAAACATTTAATTGGGTGTGGTAGAAATGCTTTTTATTTTAAACTGCAATGGTACTAAATTGTAATGGTACTAAATAGAGCAATTCATTGAAAAAAAAGCTTTTTATTTTAAACATAATGCATAAAATGCTGTGAAAAATCACTTTTGCTGTACTTACGGTAAAAGTAGGATTTCTATTTTTTCGGATTTTCAGCTTCCCAGAAAACGGAAAAAAAATGTAAAAATTTTTCGGGATTCCGGAATTTTGACTGGATCCAAAAAATTTCGGAAAATTCCGCGGAAAAATTAATGAAACATGTATCATAAACCAATCACAAACCACAACAATCTATCACGCCTCACAGTCTGCTTCGCCCGTATAGGTGGGCTCTTTTGAGACTAATATTTACTACACTCTTACGGTAAGTGGAGTTTGAATTCAACTGCGGTTGCCGAAAAAAGTGCTCGATAGCGTAGTCCAGAGCAAATATCATATTTGAATACAACTGAATATCAAATCAAATCTTTCATTATACTCGCTGTATTACGCCAAAGCGTGTAAGGAGTTGGCGGGGACCATCTCCGCGTCATTGCGCCAGCAGGCAATACAGCTCCTTTCGAAGAAATGTTACAGCGGTGGCGAACCATTGGCAACACTGTGTTCGATTTGACCGGCCCGAGATTTGAACCTCAGACCTCCCGCTCCAGAGACGAACGCGTTACCGCTCGACGAACTGGCCAGTTACGATTCTACAAGAATAAGACAACTCTGAATCAGTGGCGTAAAATCTCAGCTTCCTTTAGGCAAGTCACCTAGAAAATTCAACCCCAAAATGCAAGCGTTTAAACTAGTTTCAGACTTCATCTGTGAATAATGGGGATGAAGAGGCTGGGCAATTTAATTGTTGCAAATAAATTCCAATTTTAGCAATTTAGTTTTTTTCAAATGGCTCTAAAAACGTGCGAAGTGTGATCCAAATCAGGGTTGGAAAAATTACTTGTTTTTGCTGTAATTACCTTTACAAATACAATTACAACCTAAAATTTTCAATTACAATTATTCAAGTTCAAGTAACTGTAATTCAATTATAATTTCGATTACAATACGATGAAAAGATTCTCAAAACATTGCGACCGATTCACTTACATACGAAGCCTCGAGTTTTGCTTACGTCAACACTGTGGATTTGTTTTGTGTTTCTATACCAGACCCATTAAAGCCCCATTTCTCCCTATCCTTGCTCTTCCATCAATCTTTGTTTAACTTTAATTCATATCGCTCCCAGCAACATTATGATTTTAACTAAACCATGGTATCATACCGCAATTATTTGTGCAAAACAAATTAAGTTTTAGCACAATTAAGAATTGTACAAAAGTTAAAATTGTGGGCGTTACAACTGCAACTTACTACTACCATTTAACACTATTTTAACTTTCACCAATATTATCACACATTTAGCCTAATCATACAAATTAGAACCCTTAGTGTCGCTTTGACATGCACACAAGGGCAAACAAGCAAAAAATTAAAAAAATCTTAATATCACAAATAGCATTGAAGATACAATCATAGGCGTAGACAAGGGGGGGCAGGGAAAAGCTTCCCACAATCGAAATGCCACCACTGATAAAAATGTGACAAAAAAGCTTAATGTTTCTTTAGTTTCGCTTTCTTATAGCATCTTCCCGTACAACAGTAATTACCAATAATATTGACGACCAGGAGGCCCGGGCCCCATCAATTCGATCTTGCCTTGCAACTGAAATGTATAACCCGGGTGAAATTAAGGCGTTTTGTCCTGAAACTTGCTACCTCAGGCCCTCATCTAACCTTTTCATGAACTTAATGCAATAACCAGAACCGGATTTACCATACTGTACAGTGCTAAGGCCCCGCGCTCAGATGGTAAGACTTTTTTGGTCTTCACCTATATTTGGCAGGAAGATGTTGCAAAAATTCCCAAAGTACCAGGGCACCGCGCAATTTAAATCCCGCCCAAAAATAACATGATTAATAAGCGTAACCACCTAACGTGCAATTTTTCAATAACAATTCACCTCCACCTCGCCAGTTTTTTCTCACAAAATTCTTTGAAAAAAAATTAGCTAGGGCAAATGCTGATTGAACAAAATATTGAATTTGAATTGAGGGGTCCTGGGCCCCCTGGCCGTGCATGCACTTCTATAACTGGTTAATTTCATGAAAAAACAACAATCTCTAAGAAAAATCTTCGAGTGGTTCTTCCTTAAAGATTTCTGTTTTTTCATCAATTTTTTCATGTTTTTCGTATTATTTGCTGCTAAAACTTTGCAGGAGGCAATGTTCCTTCCTTTCCCTTATCTGCTGAGCCAAATAAATCACTTATTAAAATTCAACTACAAATTGCAAGATTTTTAACGTGCTTTGTACTTAAATTGCAAGTGAAAGGAGGATTAACCAATTTAATTTTTTCGATTGACTTTCAAGAGATAAAAATCTAGTTCTTTCAAATGGGTCTGAACACATGCGAAATGTGATCCAATGGCATTGAAATAACTTTTTATTTCAAAAAATCGCTCAGCGGCTCGGGGCTTCGCCCCAGACCCCTAAAGCCTCCGGCAGCTGGGGGCTCCGTCCCCAGCCCCAGTCTGTAATACGTTTGAATTACATTAACTTCCTCAACACGTCTCCGAGGTTAGACATTTTCACTTTTAACTATTAGTTTACCTCTACCTTTAGCGAAATTCTAGTTAATTGCCAACAACAGGCTTTGGGTCTTCCATCCTACGATATCTTTCCCCACAAAAAGTTCCTCTTTCGAAATTTTATTAGACATTATTGCATGTAATTTGTGGTTTGCTCCCCCTCCCCCCAAACAAAAATCTCGTCTACGCCTATATTTACAAAGGTTACTTACCACCGGTTACAGTTACATTTGAAGTAATAGGCGAATTCTACAATAGGTGATTTTTTAGCTTAGAGTTAGAGCTAGTTAAGATTAAAGTAGGTGCTAAGTTTAGGCTATGAATATGATTAACCCTATCTCTAAAACTAACTATCCCTAACCTACTTGGATATTCGGTTTGTGACGTCAGATGTGATTGCAACCGGTAGAAAATATCGACATCGATTTGCAACCGGAGGAAAACTGATAATGTTCAAACACATTTTGTTAGCATCTATCCTAGGAAATAATAGAGTAATTGTAATTGAAAATAGGCAGAAAATTTTTCAATTACAATTATCGACTTTTGAAATTTTCAATTACAGTTACAAATACAATTACAGCAAAATCGTGTAATTAATTACAATTTTGTCAATTACAACTATAATTTTTCCAAGCCTGATCCAATTAGCGTAAAAGTGACTATTTTTCCCAAAAAAAACACAAAATCAGACCCGCGTCTGCGGAACGCTTAGTTGCTCAAGTTTGCCCAGCACGCCACTTAAATGAGACATTTTTCGAACAAAAAATAATGATTTTTGATTCAAGCCCCTCTTTTCTTAGGCTACTAGGCTCTTAGCAAAAACCTGATTAGCGCGTCTGCCTCTGATGACTCCGACTAAGCGTACAGGTAAAACAGACATTAGGGTTTTAACTTTTTGTATGTGTCGTGTATTAACTGTGCAATAATATATTCTTATTCAAATAGAATCACTTAATGAAATAGACTTTATCAATGTACATTGTGCATGCAGTACATTTTGTTTCATAATTATGGATCTTGCATTTACAGTATTAATCTTTGATGTCATTTTCCGGCGGCAAACATAAATTGTCTCCGAGTAACCTGAAGATCAAAACAATGCGCTCGATCAGCTCGGTTGCGCAACCTGAAAGGAAAAACTGGGGCTTTTGACTCAGTTGATTCGATAAATCCTTTATCTGTGTTTAGCGTAGCTGACAACGCCTAAACCAGAATTGCGACTATTCGATTCTCCTATGAACAGTAAAACTTTAACAAGCAATAAATTCAGCGAGGCAACAGAAGTTTCCAATGTAACAAAAATTGAAAGAGTTGAGTTTCTATTCACCGTAGACTTTGAGCTGATTTGATTTATGGTCGATTATGACACATTCTTAAACAGTCATGAAAAGAGTCACGACATTCCTTACTGCTGACGTCGTGTTTACTTTTAAAACAACAGATTGCAAGGCCTTTTGTGTTACCTAGGCGACAGCAACTCATACATAGCTTTAGATATCAGTTTCATGTTTACTGCTCGAGTGCTCGACAATAAATTAAATTCCTAGCGGTGAAAAAAAAAGTTGAAAACAAGTTAGATAGCTGCCGCCATTGCAGAAAAGAACTAATAAAAAAAGTTGCGAGTCAGTAATCGGTTTAGTTCAAAATTGCTGTAGCCTAAATGAAGGTCCTTCTCATATACAGTAGAAGTAGCCAACAGCTGTTTAGTGGTACAAAATTTTTAAATTGCTTTGATCATTATCGGATTCATCTTGGATTTTTTAATTGATTTCGGTAGACCTGAAAAAGACTGTTGAATAACTAATTCGAACTGTTCTCGTCTCGCCCGTGAAAAGAATCAACGCGAGAATACATGAGAGTTGAAAAATGCGGCCATTTATAGTTTTTTGAGACGTTGAAATTTCAATCTAAAAAAGAAAAAAAATATATCACATGAATAATGTTGATTAGATGATTGTCAAACTTTGTATATCCGCCACCCATTGACTATTATTGTAAAATTTGAAGAGAGTAGACCAATTTTTTCCCCCGGCACAAAATTGGTCTTTTTGTAGTGATGAAAATACCTACTAGTGAAATTGGGTTCTTGCTTTTGCCAAAATAGAAAATTGTTGATTAATGGTAGTAGGCAGCGCAGTCAGGATTTGAAGTAAGTGTAGTCCAATGGCCGAATCACATTCCAATTGATTTAGAGGAGTCTTGGCTTTGCAGTTAAGTCTAGGCCAAATTTTTGTTGGCTTTTTTCTGTATTGAATGATTCGACAAAAAGAAGCGGTTTTTTGAAAATCGCAAATATACTCGTTACGTTTATTATACATTCGCTATTTTCAGATCAGGAAACAAATTTTTTGTCTTTTTACTCTTTAAAGCAGACAAATTTTTTGTCTCTCAACTCCCTGCACTCAGCCTACGATGGAAAAGGAAGCCAATCAAACGTTGCCTTTCCTTGACGTAAAAATCGAAAAAGTCAAAAGCCAATTTTTAACCTCCTTTTAACCGAATATATTCAGTGGGATTCATTTCGAACAACGAAAGGCAAAACCAACCTCATCGGAACTCTAGTACATCGAGCACTGATTATCTGTTCCAAAAGCAAACTTCAACAAGAACTCGATTCCATATACACTCTATCATTCGGCGAAATGGCTACCCTGAAGTGATAATAATTAATTCAACCATTTCGAAGAAAATTGCCCGTTTTTATTAACCTCTCAAAGAAGTCCGCAAAAATGTCCTCTCTATCTTAATTTACCCCGGTTTAGCAATATTTCACTTAAGTCAACTCTAATGTCAAGATTTGTTTTTCAGCTGTCGAACCTCGCGTTATTTTCTAGACGTGCAAGATTCCACCCTCAATTCACAAAAATGCTGTGCCCATCAAACAACAAAGATTGGTCGTATATCAATATGTGTGCCGCTGTGATTATCGGTAGGTGGGTCGCACATCCTTAAGATTGCAGGAGAGAACCATTTAACACATTCTTAAATCAATTCGAAACAAAGAAAAGCCAACGAAAATTCGGCCTAGACGTAACCGCAAAGCCAAGACTCCTCTAAATCAATTAGAATGTGATTCAGCCGTTGGACTACACTTAGATCAAAATCCTAACTGCGCTGCTCACTATCATTTATCGACAAATTTCAATTTTGGCAAAAGCAAGAACCCAATTTCACTTAGCAGCGCTAGAAACTATTTTTATCACTACAGAGATACCAATTTTGTGCCGGCGGAAAGAATTTGTCTACTCTCTTCAAATTTTACAATAACTAGATGGGAGTTTGCCAGTAAACCCAGCGAACGACCGACGCATAGCTAATGCTGTGACGCTCAAAAGTACTTTTTGTCTACCGTTAAATCAGGAATTATTATTCAAAAATATCTGATTATGGAACCTCCAGAGAAGTAGAGTCAAAATATTTGTCAGTTAAATATCTCCTGATATCATAAAACACTGACGCCCGAAGTTGAGCCATTCAAAAAACTGATTTTTGGGGGGTCCATCACCCCAAACTACGTCAAACTATTTGTCTGTTAAACATCTCCTGATATCATAAAACACTGGTACCCTAAGTTGAGCCATTCAAAAAATTGATTTTTTGGGGCCCCATTTTGGGGGGTCCCCGGGGAGGTGGCACCCCCAAACTATGTCAAAATATTTGTCTATTAAATATCTACTTATATCAAAAACAACTAGCACTCTAGCTTGAGCCGATCAAAAAATTGATTTTTAGGGGGGGTTCCCGGTGGAAATGCCCCGAAAAATTTCGGGAGAAAAAATTGCGTTTGCAGCTCAACAACATTACACAAAAATTAGATTTCGATGTTTTGTGGTTTAGGAGAAGAGCGTACAAAATTTAGGAAGAAAAAAAAGGAAAAAAAAAAGAAAAAACCTCATCGCGGCCAAAAGTGGGTTGGTTGGGATGAAAGGGTATCTTAAGACATATAACCCTATGAAATATTTTTTGCCGTACTTAAGCCGTTTTTGATTGAGGGGGCTTTTTACGCCAAACTTGCGGGGCGATTTTCGGGTCTTAAAACCAAAGTCACGTGACTTATTGCCTAGAAATTTGGTACAAACATACAACTCATTAATCGCAAACTGCTGCCAAATTTCATGTATCTAGACTTAACCGTTCTCGAGTTATAAGCAAAAGTCTGAAATTTCGCAATCGTTAGTTGGAAAACGGCCGAGTAAAAACAAAAAAACACGCGACGCGAGCGTCGGTCGTTCCAATTTATTCAATAGGTGGCGGAAATACGAAGTTTGACAATAATTAGTCAAAAGGTGGCGGATATACGAAGTCTGACAATAATTCAATCAAGATTATTCACGTGATATATATTTTTTCTTTTTTAGATTGAAATTTCAACGTCTCAAAAAACTATAAAAGGCCGCATTTTTCAACTCTCATGTATTCTCGCATTGATTCTTCACATGGGTAAGACGAAAACAGTTCGAATCAATTTTTTAACAGCCTTTTCGGGGCTACTAAAATCAATTAAAAAATCGAAAGATCCAAGATGAATCCGATAATGATCAAAGCAATTTTAGAAGTAACCAAGGCCGAAAAGTCAAAAACAAAAAAATTCAAAATCAAAATTACAAAAAAGATGTTTAGAAATACATCCTTCTTTGCAATCTCCAACAAGAGAAAAATAAAGTCGGAGTTGCCCAAATTTGGGTGGATAGCTTAATCGAAACAACAGTATTGTACAGCTGTAGTAGTGTAGCACTAATGCTTTTAGTCAACAAAATGGTAATGGCAATCGAAAATAAAATGCACTAAATCTGGCCTTGAACAAGCATCAAATTATAACAATATGGGCAATTTTACTCTCCTAATTAACCGTTAAATTACATCAATTGTAAAAAAAATTCACAGTATACCAATATATCTGTTAAAGTGATTCTTTAGCAATTAATCTTACACTTTTGCGCACGCTAAGTTTTTCTTTTGTAAAAGGATGTTTACACTTTAATTTCTCAGTCAGCTCTTTTCTTCATCGAAATTACCTTAATTAAGATGGCTGAGAATAATAGTGACAATACAACTGAAGCTGATGAGACTTCAAATATTATCGAAGTTGCTGAAAGGTCTGTTGATGAAAGTTCTACATCTGATGACAATGATAGACCTGCTACTGAAACAATTAAAGTCAAACACCAAACTAATGTTAGACTGGAACAGCAAAGAGAAGATGGGGAGTTTTGTGACGTCATATTGCAAGTAGAGGAAAAGGAATTCCCAGCTCACAGAAATGTTCTGGCAGCATCAAGCGAATATTTTCACACGATGTTTACAATTGACATGCAAGAAAAGAACAACAAATACGTTCCCATAAAGAGCATTACCTCAAGGGCAATGAACGAGATTTTGAGATCCATATACACCAACGAAATTGTGTTTTCCAGCGAAAACTTGAGTGAAATTCTCCACGCCGCTTCTTTGATGCAATATCCAAGTATAGTTGAAGCAGCAGAAAATTACATTAGGAAAGCTATCACCATTCAGAACTGTTTTTGGTTCCAAGAAATTGTGAATTCTTTTTTTACGGAAAGTTTGATCAACGCCGTGATAAATTTCTTTCTCTTACACATGGAAGAAATCAATACTCTTCCAGAGTATCTGGACTTTAGCTTTGATGAGCTTGAAAAGATCTTGTCCTCTGACGACTTGTTAATCGAAGAAGAAAAATCGGTTTTCGAAATGCTTGTAAAATGGACGAATAAAGACGTAAATGCAAGAAAGCAAGAATTTTCTCTTCTATTTAAGCACGTTCGTCTCCGATTTATTCCGATTGATTACGTCATCAGCACTGTCAGAAAAAACGAACTCGTTCTTCAATTTCACGAATGCAGAAGTTTGGTTGATGATGTGCTTTCTCACCATATCCGCCCGTCTTCAGTTCAACTTACACAAAAGCATCGTAACTGCTTCGCTCCAGACAGAATCATGTTCTTGCCTTTTCAAAAAGCATTTCAAGAAGTGTTTGATTTTGAAAACAGAAGCTGGAAAAAAATGTCTTGCGATGGTTTGACTGATGGTACTGTCTGGAAAGATTGTGCAGTAGCTAATAAGCATCCTACTTCTGTATTTTGCGGAGGAATTTCCAGCCAATATCAAGTTCAATCGTCTGTGGTTAGTTTTAACGGAGTCTGTTGGAAAGATTTGCCTTCTTTAAATGAAGCAAGATGTGGAGCTGCGGCCGTTTTTCACGACAACTGTCTTTATGTGTTCGGCGGTGAAAAGCAACCTGTTCCAATCCGTCAAAAAAAAGCTTCACGTGGTTTCTCAGCTTTAAGCTACAGGTCTAATTTTTGCAGGAACTACGAAAAGCTTAATGAAACGTGGGAGGCAATAGATTTTCGTATAATTCCTAGATCATATTTTGCTGCACATTCAGTTAATAAGAAAATATATCTCATCGGCGGCTATAAATGTGATTCAAACGGGGAGAAAGAAGTTTGCTACGAAACTATGGCTTTTAATCCCTCTAAAGGAACTTGGAAAGAGGGAAGACGTTTGAATGTAGGACGTGCATGCTTTGGATCGGCATTGTTGGACTCAAATATCTATATTTTAGGGGGTATGGGGGAAGATCGATCGTATGTCGAGAATGTGGAATTTCTCAATCCAATACAAGAAGTGTGGACTATTGTGAAGGGCAAAGTCCATAGTGGCTTTTTGTCAGCTTGTGCAATCGAAGGTGGTTTGTATTATTTGCATGTCGAGCTGGAAAAACTATATCAAGTCCACAAAAACGGTTCAGAAATAGAACACTTCGAAGTCAGCCGAAATATCAGAGGCAAGGGAATTTTGATTCCGTTTTCGCAGCGACACCTTAGTCTTCACTTGTAAAATGTTTAACTATTGTTTTGATGGATCGTATATCATTTAAAGTAATCTAATTTCGATAATCCTTGTCGTATTTTCTGGCGTTAAAACAACCAACACAATGCCCTGGATCTATTCTATGGCTATTGTTAGGCCAGAAAGCACAAACTACGACTGAAATACAATGTCTTATCTTGATGTAGCAGTTGTTACTACTATTCGGACAGAATTTATTACGTGTTTGTGGCTATGGGCAACCGACATTCGATAAGCCAATTACCTTGTCATATGGGACTAGTTTCAAGAAACTAGTCGTAGCCTCCATTTGGTTACCGGGAGGGTCCGAAATATCGATCAGTAATGAATAACCGATTCTACATTCTATGCTTTTCTGTTACCGATTATCGCAGACTCTTTGCTTTCAATTTTTTTCCACCGACTATCGCCTTTTCTTTGCTTTTTGCTTACGTGTTATCGATTGGAAGAATCTTTTCACTTTACGTTTGTTCTTGTTGAGTCTGCCTAAGCGTTCGTCGTTTCGTCTCTCTTATGCTATATTGCTGTCTGCAACTACCCTAAAAGTGTATTTTTATATCCTTTATAATACGGAAATTATAGCTGTCCCACTCACACGTTTCATTTAATGGTCAATACAGCAAAAATTTTAGTGCATCCTAATGAAATATGGAATAAAAATTTTCTATTGGCATTTCGGCATCGATTACTAACATTTAGTCTAGGTTTTTCTGTTTCTGATATCGACTATCGACAGTTCTTTGCTTTTGGTGTGAATTATCGATATCGATTTGTCTATGCTTTTAAACAGCACCGACTTCCAACCTAGGGTACCGGCTAACTGATTCTATTTTAAATCATATTATATTATGCATGTGGCACGGTTGACAGAATTTATGCTTTCTTTTACTAATAGATTCCCGCGTGTATTTATGCAAATTGCTGTGCATAACTTTAAAGTGCTCGATATCATTTGTTTTATATCAGTCAAAGCCAGGATAGTAAACGTTCTAGTCATTGCTATGGGCTTCATAACCCTGATCCTGCAAAATAGGATGAACCTCTTTTTTAATTAACGCATTTTTTGCACTGACAAAGCAACCTAACTTTTATCTTCTACGGAACGTGATGTTTGTGCGTACTAGTTTAGTAGTTTACACAAGTTCTGCATAAGCGTAGTCTGTAGCATTTAAAATTATACTGTATAACGCGCCTTGTAAGAGCGAAGACTTGCACACTTGCAAACTATGTATATACAATTAGTCTTATATCCTATTCGCTAAATTTATCTGTGTTGACACCAGCCAAGCTGTATCAATATTGTACTGGATTTCTTGGTAGTAAACATTGACAATAATTATTATGTAATTAGTGCCTTTGTTTGAGTAAGCGTTTTGATCAACAAAAAAGTACTGAAAATTTTTTATTCTTGAATGCAACCATAATGAATATGCCAAATGTTTGATTCGCAACGCTTAAAATGAATTCTAAGTATGGTTTTTTCGTTACTTTTCCACTTTAGAAATTGACTGCAAAATGATTTAAACTCTTTGCACGAAAGCCTAATTACCTCAAGGCCTTCAATGGTTCTCCATTCAAAAGGTGTAGTCAGTTTGCATATAACGTGGTCGTCCATTAAAGCGCGCAGCAGTTCATTGCAACGCTGTACTCCACTCTCATCTTTCCCGGGCAGATTTACGTCATCGATAAATACCTACCACAAAATCGCAAATTTACGTCATCATTGAACACCTGCACAAAATCCTCTGTTTAAATCAGGTGATCAAGAGGATTTCTGGTTCTACTGTGATATTTTTCAGTAATCTTGTTAGAGCTTAGCAAATTGCTACTCTCCAAAGATCGAAACAATTATCTCTCGTTCAATCTATCTCATAGAATACAACCAACATTTTTGTGTCCGAAATAGCAGATCTTTTTCACTGTAAGCTATAATTTCTAGCATCGTGTGTAAGCTTGATATCAAAAACGAAAAACGCCAAAAAAAGTACCAAAAAAGAAAAAAAAATATTCCGGAACCAGAACCAAAGAAGGTACCAGCAAAACGGCCACACAAAAAGTTTAAAGTGAAAGTAACTATATACGCTAAAGTCAATATATTTGAAAAAAACAAACTTTGCTTTTAATCAAACAATTTAAGATAAACAAATCAACACTCACCTGAAGATATTTTCCATCTTTTGCTCCGTACACAAATCCCTGTCTGTGTTGAATGTTGTGCTGAATAAAATTGTGCAGTTGTGACGCTGTGCTTGCATAACTGAACACCAAACGACGTAACACATTCCACTGTTTGTCTGCGTATAATTTGAATAGTTTAGGAAATTTAAATGCCTTTATTTACAAAAAAAGTATCAAATGATGGTCAAAATGTATTTTGCTGTATAGGTTAAAATAAAATAGCCTACTAAATTGACATATAAAGCTAATGAGCAGAAAAGCTATAAATACTGTATTAAATTGAGAACCAGCAAATGTGTACGTAGCTTTGACCTCGAAACAGAGAAACAATCTTGTAACCTTCAAATTCAGGCAACACTTCCTGTGGCCAAGTATAACAATAAAATTACCAAATAGAACTCAAAATGGATTGTTTGAGACAGACGCAAAGACCTTGGTTTTTGTGCTTGAATAAATAAATTAACTGCGAAAACTTTTTTTTAATGAAGATTGTCTTTGAATACTAAATTTAAAATTTTTGCTTTGACCTGACTAGTAATCGAACCCGAGTCTAACGTATCACAAGCAGATGCTCTACTACGCAGTAGTAGGTACAATTCAATATATTAATGGCCAAAACTTCCAGACTAAAGCGATTCGAGCCCATGCGCTAACTGATATACAATATAGAGCACAACGATTCCCGTAGTCGTCCTTTGTGTAGTAACAAGAATAACTTCTTACCTTGAGTGTCGATAAAATCATTTATGAGGGCAGTTTTGCCAATTCCAGACTCTCCGAGAATTAAAGTGTGTTTGTGAGCCATATGTGTAAATTCAAGTAAACTGCGTACTCGGATCGTATCCACTGTGTCAACAAACACCTACACGCAAAACTACGTTAAAGTGGCTGCAAGTGAAGAAAATATAAATTTTAAGTTACATAATTCTGATAAGAGATAAAAGGCTTAATGATGTCGCAGTAAAAGCGAGTAGGAAAAGCATTGCCGTTGTATATGCAAAAGACTAGAGGGTAAAAGAGTACAATTTTACTGTAGGTCTACAACCATAGTAACTTAATTTACGCGATTCGGAGGAAGACATTCCATGCTGCTTTTGGCAAATACAAAACCTTTTTAGCCCAAGACAAAAACAAAAAAATATGTGGTAATTTTTCCGCTATTCCAAGTGCTTGTAACGGTAATACCAGAATTAGCCGCCAACCTATTACGCAATACAGTTTTCCACAAATTCTAATCAAAAAATGCCCGGTGAAGGTCAAGGAAGACTTTCCAGAGCTAATTGGCGTAATTGCGGTATTCTAACTTTCAGCAATAGTCGATGATCTACAATAATAGCATTGAGCGTAGTTAGCATAACGCACCTCTCCAAGTATATCTGTAGTGCCTGTATAGGTTGCCTCGGGAACACGTGCAGACCAGCTATCCCATTCTCCGGATTCATCAACGTAGTAATCAAACACTGATATTTCGTGGTCGTAGTCTGGCAAACTGAAACAGAGCAATGATCAATTTACAGTAAGTCGGTAAAATAGCTTAATGCTATCGAAGTCAGGAGTGGTAAAATGCAAACTTTATGAATAGAACATAATTTATTAATTATATGAACATGCGATGGTCAATTTTAAAGTAGGATAATGCAACCAAAAAAAGCTAAAAATCCAATTTCTTTCTATAACTATTTTTGCTTATTTGATAACAGTCCTTCTAATCTTAATTTACGCCAATTTGAAGGCATTTTTAGTCGCTGTGAAGTAGCGGCATAAAAATTCAAGGGATAATACTTAGGCTTTGGAAGAAGACTACAAGTCAAAACAACGGTACTAAACAACAATCAATTTTTTTATTCATGAACCTACTTACGCTGAGGATAACGTTTTCAGGAGGTCACTGAACGCTTTGAGCGCATTGCCTTCCAGTAAACCACCAAATGCCCACACCAAGCAGAAGAGGAAAAGCCTTTCAACGTGCAAGTCTCCACCAATGTGTGCTGAATGCTCATTCAGCATTTCGTTTAAAAGTGTCAAGCATGTGCTGAACAAACCAACCTCACAAACAGGAATTTTAAGCCTGCAACCACATGAAAAACTGCTACTTAAATGATGTATAAACATTAAAGTTGCAAAGAATGGCCAATTGTGATGTGCAACGCCTCGCAGAGGCACTTCTAGTCGCTTTAGAGTTAATTGTCATCTGAAGGGTTAGTTAGGCAAGAGTTACACAAAGAAAGTTCTGTTTACGGATGAGAATGCCAAGAAGTTAAGCAAGTTACGAAAACATGAAGAGGCCAATTTGATACTTCGAGCTAAGAGAAATAAACCAAATTAAAATTACAGCATCATTAAAAGCTTATTCCTTTTTAACGAGGTTGGCTAGAAAAAAGATGTTATAAGCTTTTTTACTTCCACAACATTGAAACTTACACGCATCATGAGTAGACACCAAAAAAATTGGTTTGGCGTAGATTTTTGAAAGCTCAGCGCTAAACACTTACCTTGATTCCTGAAACACAAAAGAGCATACAGGATCTAGGGTTTTGTTGAAGACTTTTTGAAGAACTAAAACTTCTTCTTTGCTTCTCCCATCCAACCACGCTTGGGCTAAAGGCCGCCAGCCAAGTACTTGTTTGTCCACATACACCAAACCCTAAAAAAAAGCCAATACTATACTTATTAACAATAAATTGTAATTAATTTCAGCGAAGTCGACTTCATTATAAGCTTTCGCTATAAGCTTTTCGGACACAACTCTTCAATAGCTGTTTTTATCTCCTTAGGTAAATGGTAAGCAGGATCGTCAAAGACCACTGTAAATTTCATGTTCGTGGTTTTTGAGCTAAGGAGAACCGCATAACGCACCAAGGAGAATGTAATAAATTTCAATGCATAAAACATAGCGTGTGACTTTTTGCTATTTATTTTCTTGAATGACACATAGACGCTGAGATCGCCTCATTGTAAGACTGCTTGCTCGATTGGCTGTGCTGACAATTGAATAGTCGCACCCCAGTTCCAATTCTCGCGCGTGACGAGTCCGTGAGCTTGTTGACCTACATTCTACCAGACATATATACGAGGAGATAACTCACTGTTCTTGAGAGTAAAGATGGAGAAGAATCTTTCAAATTAGCAGTTTCAAACATCAATCTCATGTTGCTTGATAGTTGAAGTTTTTCCCCGTTGCTCAAGGCCATCACTCTGTGACTGTCCAGGGCGCTTGTGAAATGGTCTGCCCACGAAGTAACCAAAGGACCGTCCAGGCAGAGCCAAGTTGTACTTTGGTTCTGGAACAACAAAAAATATAACAAAGCTTAATTAATTTCTGTCTAACTGGTTATGTGAAACAATTTCTTAAACGAGTGTGTCTTTTTCTGTTAAATTAGCCAAAAAAGCATTGTAATACAAGATGCAAACCATTAAAATAATTGTTACAACTCATTAACTTGCCAAATTTTTGTTGGACTCTTCGCGAAGTACGCTCGTAGTTCGATGCTAGGCTGTTCTCTCAAGCGCGTAATTTGGCAGCAGATATAACTACAAATAGGCAAGGCTTTGGTTATGGAAACTACTACTTACCCTGTTAGCCTTTCTCCAAGCGTGTGTAAGGATACCATCACTCCACTCGTTCGAATGGTTTACACTGCCAAACATTGAGGATACATCATCTGTAGTCATCGGATAGAGGCGTTGAAGCTTGTGGCTAGACATACCAGGGCTAGACACTCGACCTAAAATAAACAATCTCTCGAAAACCTCCAAATTGCTATTAAAAAATGATCTACGCAGTTTTGAGGCGTTTAAAATTGTTACTTGAGATCATTTTGAACAATTATATGAACCAGCTTCAATAAAACTAACTATTCGTATTCTAAAAACTTTTTTCAACTTGCTTTATTTCGGTTTGATATGTTATCCCGATAAATGACTAACATGTGTTACTTTTGTATCTTGTTTTTTTTTTTAGGAAATTTTGATTTATCTTCTAAGGACAGAAACCAACATCTTTTCCTTAACAACGTAAAGTCGTTTGAACGATTAAAATCAAGAGAAAGCTAACCTGTTCCGTGATTATGAGGTAAGAGGCAAAGAGCGTCCACCAGAACAGAAATGACGGTGGATTTACCAGTCCCAGCACTACCAGCCACCACTACACCCTGGCGCACATGAGCCATGTGTTGTAACTGAATGACTTTGCTCACAAAATTCGTATTTGCGATTAAACCTCGTTCTTGAGCGACCTAAAATAATCGCAAATCCTATCAAATCAGGTTTGCTTTTCTCGTAATAAATCTATCTTGCACCAATCTTGAAGTACTCAAGCTTAAAATGTACTCAAAAACCTAAAACCAAGCAAACATCATAATTGGTTAATTTTCGGTAGGCCGTAATTGGTTTTAATCATTGTCAGATTCCAGTTCATTTTTTTTTCAAAACAGACCAACTTAATATCGCGCCATAACATCTTAATTTGATGCTGGAGAACCAGGAATTTAGTGGCCAGTTCGACACCACGGAAAAAATGGTTCCCCATTCACTAGGCATGCTAGCACTCACTCCTTATTTATGGTAACAATATTAATCGCTTGAGTGGGAAGCTGCATTATTTTACTAAAAGAAAAACGGTATAATTATGATTTCTTTAGGCTTGAATCGTGGCGTTTTCTAACCACTCCCAGCTTGATATAGGACAGTAACACCCTTAAATCTTCAAGAACTTTTTTCTCTAGAAAAAATGCAATTCCTACCTGGCTGATGGCTGTTTCTAGGTCGTGGTATTTAGCAGCGGCAGATGCCACGGTTGAGCTTCCATTCGGAGGGGAATTTCCGCTCATGGAAGTGATCACATCACGCACATGTTGCAAACCACTGAACACGTCTCGAACAATATTGTTGAAGATAGTCTGCTCGTTTGAAGTCAGACCCGGAGATATGGTTTCCAAAAGGGCCTACATACAATTAATATTTTAAAAACCTGAAAACGCATTGCTCTAAAAAAAGCAACCAGAGAAGATGGCCAACACACCCAAGTCGGTTTCGTAAAAAGCGCTTTGCGAAAACTCTTCGAATATGGCAAGAATAGCTAGTACACATTTCAATGAGGCACTCGTTTTGCTATTAAAATGCACACTAGCTTTCCCAAACTTTTCCAACATAGCATTGCAAGGGTTTCGCAGATCTCACCATTCTCTTTTGGAGACCATGCAGAGAAACCAAATTTCAAAAAAAATATTGGTCAAATCGACGATGGACAAATAAATTACAAGCCGATATATTTCGAGGAATTACTATACACTGCAAAACTATCTGAGTAAAAATCTTTCAAAACCAAATCAAATCTTTCGTTAGACTCAAGGTATTACGCCGAAGCATGAAACGAGTTTACGGGGCCCACCTCCGCGTCAATGCGCCTGCGGGCAACATTGTGTCCTTTAATGCCAAGGCGGAGGCGAGCCGTTGGCAACACTGTGTCCGAACTGACCGGTTCAAGATTTGAACCTCAGACCTCCCGCTCCAGAGACGAACGCGATACCGCCCGACCAACTGACTTACTAAATTAATTACTCACTTGGGCCACAAAACCATGGTCTATTTTGGCTTGGCTGTTTAATGTATTTGAACTGGTTGTCGTCTTTTTAGTAAGAATTTTTTCGCTCACTCCTCCTCCGCGTATTACTGATGGAGAAGGGCTGATTTGAGGAAGCGGTTGCCTACCCAGAAACATATTGAAGAATTACAATAGAGTACACTAAACTGAAGCAAAAAAAAAATTATATTCGTTTTCGTTTATTGATGATTTGTTATTGGCTTCCTAATACTATTTTCCATATTTGGTTGATCCAAGACACTAAGCCTGGGCACTAGCTTCACAGTTAGAACTCAACGAAGTTTCGCGTGCCCATTCCTCAAAGTTCGTAGGGGAATGAGCTATGTTAACAAATAAATATTCATAAAAAGTAAAATTGGCTTTCAAACAATATGTGTCTACAATGCATGCTATTTACCGCACAGAGGTCTGGCTGTTTGATCGCGACATTTTCAGTTCTTCTGCTCTTGACTCAATGCGCTCATCCTGCAATAAAAAGTCAGGTTTATCAACTCATCACGACCTGCAAACATGAATTTGCTTCCCAAAGCTAAAACTATAAAAGTACTCAAAACTCAAAAGTACTCAAAAATCACTCTTAGCTCAAAAAGTATTCAAAACTTAAAAAGCACTCATAAGTCTAGAAGTACTTAAAACGCATAATGCACTAAACTTCAAACAGTACTCAAAACTCAAAAAGTATACAAAATTCAAAAGATACCCTTAACTCTAACAACAGGCAAACATCCTAGTTGGTTCAAACCAGAAAGTAGACAAACCTTAGCTTTGCGTTTCTGAGCGGCCAGAGTGGCAGCAAACAACATGGAAGGCAAGTTGACCTCGTGGAAACTTTGTCGGGGTATTTGTTGGTGGGACAGCTCAACCACAGTGCGCAACCGATCGGACAAAGCCTTAGGCGCCCTCAGCCCCAGGGCGGTACAATGAGCTTTCAAGATGGAGCTCAAGTCTGGCTTCGTGAGCGAAATGGTTCGGTAGAAATTTCTAAAAAGTAAATTTGCTAATTTTGGAAATTAGTTACAAAAATGATACTTAGCAATAATTCAAATTATTCAACAGCAGCCAACTTTAGAAGCGAATGATTACCGATATAGCTTATTAATGATTGCTCTTTAAAGATAACTTACGTGATCTTACTGATACAACGTATCTTTCTTATATTAATTCAATGCAAATTTGTGCAAACACACAAAACGATTAAAAAGCAAATCGCACAACCATCGATTTCACATGATACGAGTTCACCAACAATGCAATTGTACTGCATATTTTTACCTGACTGAAGTAGAAAGCGTTTGTGATGACGTTGCAGGGTTAAAGGTCAAAAACAAGCCAACGTTTCGGTGAACACTTATCAGCTGCCCTTTGTTGCCAAGGCAACTTACAAACGCTTGATCCTGCAAAATCTCAAACGTTAGCAAAAAAGAAATAACAGTCCACATATCCGCCGGCCAAAATTTGGCGGTGGATTTAATTATGAGATGCTAAGGTGACCGGTCCAGTTTCGTAGACCGTAAGCCTACTTGAGCGGAAACGAGATTGCCGCGTAGTGTGTAAGAACATAGTATTGTTTCGATGTAGGTGAAAGCCAATTGGTGTATGTCAAATCAACGTCGAGCCAATCCAAACTGTAGCAGTGGTTGCGCTTATTTCTGGATAATTGCTCAACAAAACATTTAAAGATGCCAGATCAACGACAAGCAGAAAGCGTAATTTAAAAATCCCAATTTCACTTGGCCTTTTGAGAACATCAGCCGTTCTGTTGAACTCATTTCTTGCGCTAATTAGTTATTACATCTTTCTGCAAATCCAAAACCATGGCACAAATTCAAAACAACCGCGGGACACATTAAGTGTAACTTTCACTACTGACTAGGATTTACAAGAGGACTACAATTCTTGCTACCCGTATATATACGCATGTCTTTTGTTAAAGCTCGAAGATAAACTCTGACAAACCGAGTATCGGTAACACACCAAAATTAACACAAAGAATATGAAAAATTGAAAACTAAAATCAATAAAAACACCAATTACATAAAACGCCCCCAACAATATCTGTTTCACCATTAGGCTCTTCAGAGATGTGTTAGTGAATCGAAGCAATAAAATTCAAATAAAATTAAATCTGAACGATCAAGAACCAGTGGAAAGCAAATCAACAGGTGAATTCCTGCCCGTGCCGCCTCTCAAGTCGAGGCCAGGCAGGGCGAACCTTCCGTGGCAGCATTACACAAAAAAGACTAGAAAATCTAAGGAACCTAATTTTGGTCAAATTAGGTTATCGAGTACCTTTTGAGCTTTCAGTGTTGCAAAGACTGAAGAAGTAAACTCTAACACTACACTGAGAGCATTTTGTGATAGTAGATGAATATCATCAAAGCAACCCCAGCAACCGTGAGTGGAAAGACCCTGAAACAAAACAGTGTCAACAAAATGAAATCACACTAAGGTACAATTATTTGCCGAGCTACTTGAAACGAAAGTCTTTGAGGCGAAAGCCGTCAACAGAAACACTTGAATTTTCGTATCAAAAAACGGTATCAGCTAAGGTTTTCTGATGTATTGGTAAAAGTTTCAGCATTATTTTGTCATGAAGAAATCACGGTCGTCATACACAAAGCGATAATTTTCCTGACACAGTCTTTTCTGACTCTATGGTAAAGTAAATTACTAAATGGTGATCGACCATATCACGAAATCCATTGCAAAACCCAATTAGTTTTAAAAAATTCTTAAAACATCATCTTATAAAGGACTATTTATTAACGTCTGCCCGTGTCATGCAGCTCAACCAAAATGTTTAAAAAAAGGTCGAATTTAGTTGCTATTTTTCAACCAAAAAAGCATTTCAAAATATAAATCAGAAAGTTAACACGCGCAAAAATCAGCTTAAATAGTTTGTCTGTAGAGGAGCAAGTTCTTACCGCCTGCTTCAATCGTGATTATATTTAGATTGAATCCTTCTATTCAAAAACTTTTGTAGAGCAAGAAATGAGTTCATTAAGAGTTTATATCAAACTACAACACCTGCATGACTTTAGAAAGGGAACTGATGTCAGTAGACTTGCTGCATGTCACAAGGAAGAGAAATTTTCCCAAAAGTGCGGCGAGACCTTGGATTGTTTCGGTTTTTCCTGAACAAGTTTCACCTTGCAACGCACATCCCTGCAACAAGATGAATTTTTCATACAGTTTGCAAAAAAAATTGTTGGGTACTGAAATATGAATGTCTGAGTAGTTAGAAGTAAGCCGTTATTTGCTTATTCTGCGTTGCAATGGTATCTGGTCTGAACGTTTTAAACACTTTTTTCACGAACGCTGCTTGACCAAATTTGAAAACCTAACACACCTGCGTCTCTTGCATTGCAATGGACATTGTTAGAAAGGATTTTTCAGTTGCAGGAGTCATTAGCAACGTGGGCGAGAGGCCGTAGAACTCCATACCGTACTGGTAGTTAGCGTCCATCAGTGCGACCTTGTGGTCATAAAGTCCGCTGGTTTCTCTGGAGTAAAATCGAATGCAACGCCGCCATTCAAAATCATCTAAAAAACTGCTTGTTATTTTAGAATAATGAATTGATTATTGAAGCAGTCATGTAAAAAAAATGCATAAACGTACGCCAGAATATGTACGACATGCTCTTGTATATCATTCTCTTGTTCAAAAATGCTTTTAAGTGTCAAACTGCAGAAGGTGCTTAATTATTCTCATACGTAGTATCTTATCTAACAACTTATTTTGTATTTTTAGTTAGAAAAAATGATATCGCAACATCAAAAAATGTCGTAAATTATCAGTTTTGCTGGGAGTGCAACTTAAAATGAAGCACAAAATTACTGAGTTCTTAGCTTACTGTGATCTTTGATTTTTCGGGCAGCCATACTGTCCATTGTATCTCTCAAATAAACGGAGTAAAGAATCATCCCTTCCAAGCGAAGTCGGTGGATTGGAAGTACCAACTCGTCACTTCCCTTCCAAGTGGCACGATTTAAAGCAAGGGGTAGCCTAAAAATATTTGAACAATTTATGTTATAGTCAAGCCTCTCATTAATTCAAGGTTGAATTTGGTGGGCGGAAATTAATAGTACTGTTGAAGTAAAATTTTATACTGCTACCTACAAACATTTAATTGCCTTTCCAATTCGACAGCAAAAAGTTCATACAAAAAAAGCTGAATATACCTCGTATTAGATGATTGCAAAGTAACTCCGTATTTCAAAAATCGTTGTAACTAACCTTTTCATTAATTTGTCAAGCAAGTTTCTACACGTATGAGATAACAGGTAATCCTATTTTTCTTGCAAGTTTACTCTTTTCAAAAAAATGAACCTCATGAAAATTACCCCCTTGAAAATGAACATTGATTTTGTCTAATTAGAACAGTCATAATAGAATAACCACAACAGATACGTCAAAAACATCACGAAAACTTAAATCAAAATTAAGGCAATGACATTTCGAAGTGCTATACGGATTTTACCTAGAAATTAAAGTTGAGAACTTCTTGCTTGAATTGTGGAAAGCTCTTCTGTCCCATTTCAGCTCGCCGATGGCACCTTCGCACTCTCTCGTCCAACTATGGAGCAGACCTAGTCGAGCCACCTGGCCAGGATATCTGTGGAAACGTGGCATAAAAATTGTGAAAATGTGCATTAAGACTAACAGAAACATTGTAGTTTTTTGAAAATTGAAACTACGAAGTTACCTCTGCTTGAATATAGTAAAGTGACCTTTGCGGTCTAGAATAAGCTACCGCCTGCTCACCTATATGCTACATACGGCGGAGGCTCCATAGTGTCCCTTATTTTTGCTCTTGTCAAGCAGGGAAAATGAAAAAGCGAAGATTTCAAATATTTGGTTAGATCCGACTGGAAATCAAATCAGAGTCTACCTTTTCAGCGATAGAATCTTGTCCATTAGACAACTAAACACCTCATTGCCAGAAGTTTCATTACGTACAAGATTTGCAGCATTGACGTAGAAAAATTATTGCAAAGCTAAAAAAGCTTTTAACGTAGCTAATGGATTGCTATTTCGTCCAGCAATGCTCTATTCGATTCCCAACTTACCTATATGCTAGTTCTTCGATTGGTGTATTGGCGTCAATATCTTGCACTGCTTTCCCGATACAGTTTTCAAGCGTGCGTTGAATTGACTCTTGCAAGTTTTGAAGCCATAATTCTGCACCATCATACAGACTAACCTAGAGTAAGTACAAGCATTTAACTTGGATTCTCGAAAAAAAAACCCTAAAGAATTGATGCAGGCTTTATTCGAAGATTAGTGTCCGGAACTATCGTGGGCTTCTTTGTTTCTCTTTGCAGGAAGAAACGGGAGATGTCAAGCCGAATCAAAAAAGTGGATCAAATTAATTGACGATAAATAAACAGGCAAAAGTGCCTGACTTTTAATTTACAAAAAACACTATTTTAATTACAAAATTATGCCGAAAATATTGCTGATAATCTGATAATCTCAACCTTACCAAGAGTGTCAAAAAAAAGTTCCACTACCTAGAATACTTCAGCGGACAAAACGCAAAAAATTAGTATGGAGTCCAAACTTGAAATATATGACAATTTTCCCGTTTAGAGTTGCATTACATCACAAATTAATAAGACAGCCAGTCAACCCTTATTTTCCAATCAACCTCGAATAACGAAGCTGTCCGACAACAATTTAGAATGACTAGAGATGACGACATAAGCACTAAACAGTCACACACGAAAGTATTACAAGAAAACCAATTGGTACCGGTAATTATTCTTCACGAAGTAGCATTTGAAAATAAAACAACCATATTTAAAATACCTCTTCATCCAGTTGAAGGTACTCCTTGTTAGCTGACAGCACAGCAGTGGCGTAAAATGCATCAGTTACTTCGTCAGCTATACTCGCTGAAAAGTGGGGACTGTCGCAAGATTTCAAACCCTGAAAAAGTACGTTATTGCTACCTCCTAAGATCTAAAAGTTTAAAAAGTTGCAGCATGAAAATAGTAATAAAGACTTATACGAATCAAAAAAACAAATTAACATCATTAAACCGGCAACAAAGCATATTTTCTAGCACTTGCTGCTTATAATCTTCCTTTCTTGAATATTTACAGGTAATCTTGGAGCCTGAATTTCTAACCATAATAAAACTCTTTGCACGTACTTATTGCATGGAGCTGCTTAAATGGATTTCCATAAAAATGGCAAAAGGAAATATTAAAAACGAATTCTAAACAGATTTAAATTAGATCACAATTCTTACCGATCTAAACTTGACTGCTGATGATTTTGAGTGGATGTCATCTATCAAGCTCAGCCGGCGATCCGGAGGAACAGGAGTGGGAGTGTTTTGAGCAGATTTTAATGAGCTCACTGTGTCCGACCATGTGCTTGATTTTTCCAACTTGATGTCTGTTATAGTGCTGAAGATGGTCCTAAAACAACGAAACGTTTAAATCAGTAAAAATATATACGACAGAGCTGTCGGTACGTTTTAAAGCAATTTCAGAAGCAAACATTTCAAATCTGAACAAACTTGTTAAAGGCGCCTAATTCTTTCAAAAATGGGAATAAGATATGGCAGATTTCAAACAGGCAAGAGATAACACGCTTTTAAAAATTTTGAATTTAGTATGTCAGCACATTACAAGTTCAAGAAAATTAACTTCCAAACCTCAAATGGGGTCGAACTGATTCAATGTCATTTGGTCTCGAAAGTAAAGCCAATAGAGCCGTGTCAGTGAGGAAGTAGAAACGAGGGTAGACTGTGCGCTTCTTGTCGAGATATTGGGTAAGACACTTGAAGCAAATTTCAAGCTCCTCTTGCATGTGACGTAACACAACACTCTTTGGGACCTCTCCTAAACACAATGATTCCAATAAGAACATGCATAGATAAACAATCTAAAAATGAAAACAAAATCATTGCAAATTGCGCAGCTTTAATGGTAAAACAAAACGGCGCAGAAGTAGAATTTACATGCAATATTTACGCTATTGTGTTGATTGGCGATAGCTGATACCTGAAAAAAACCGAAAAGGTTGCGGTTTTTCTTTGCTTTGAACCCAATAATATTTCGATATTATAGCGCATAACACATTAATATATCATGTATGATATTCGCTCCCTGACCTGGTCAGTTTGACCACTTTAGTCTTTAAAACCTCATTAGTCGCTGGCATTGCGCGGTACTCATTGCTTCAGCAGTTTTGTTTTAAATCACACAAACTAAAAAACAATCACTTTAAAAGTGATTGCACTTGCAGCTCGTTAAAAAGGCAGTTTGCACAATACTGTTAAGTTTCAATAGTAGCATATCAATGCAAATCATAACTGACCTCCGTAGCAGCATTGCAGTATGTTTTTGGTGTCAAAAGCTCGCCTTACCAGCTTCACATAACTCTTATCCACCATCGAAAACCTCTTCGCTTCCTGCATAACACCAATTTTTAAAAATTTTTCTCAAGCCAAAAAAGGATGGAACTGCCATTTTAAAATAGACTATAGGAAAGCTGCAACGTCGTAACATTGGACTCCGTGATTTTCAAAAGAATAGCAATTTTACACAATTGTCTCGATACTGAACTTATATGGTAGTTCCAATGTTAACGTTCACCAGGGGGTAGTTCTAAGTAAGTATAGTAGGCATAGTGTACTTACTGTACATGGTACTTTACGCCAAATTGCTCTAAACACCCATAGTAGGTAACGCCTACGACAACTTTAATCATATTATGCCTATTTAGAACTCTCCGAGGTGTTCTAAATAGGCATAGTATGGCGCAGTAGGCAGAGTTCGCCAACCCTAGTTCTAAACCAAACCCGAGTCCTAACCTACTATGCCTGTTTAGAACAACCGTGTTCCATATACGATACTTGTAATGGCAGAATAGAAATTCTCGCACATTTAGCTTACCAACAGTTTTCTCAACAAACATTGCCATTTATTGCCAACATGTTTAGAAGTAATGTGATAGTAAAAAAGGCATACCTGTGGTAGTTCTTTTGATGTGATGTGTTCAGAAAAAACAGCTTCTAAATCCAGCCACAAGTCTTGGGTTTCAAGCCACAAATCCAAAACTTCTCCTACGCCCTTCAGTTTCTCGGCCCAGGAGGCGGCTTCTTCCCGCAATGGTCCTGAAAATTGGGAAACATTTGAAAACTTGTGCAGAGCGTTTTTAATTTGTAATTCTTAATAAAGCATGGCAATTCAATTTACTACGAAACTTCGGCAATTGGAAAATTTTAGACAGATTATCACCAAAGATATACAAATGACGCCCAGCACTGAGCAGCAGTTTTACAACCCCTATCCCAAAAAATCAAGTTTGTAATGGAGTACAAAAGAAAAAACACCTGAAGGCGTAACAAAAAGAAAATAAAAACGCTTTAACCGAACTTCAACTGGCCACAAAAAACTTCGTTTCCAACAAAAAATAAAAACAAAATTAAGTAAAGTATTGCCATTGCTGTTATACCAATGTGTTTTGAAGTCAACATGTTCGCTAAAAGCGCTTGAGCGTCTTCGAGTTGTTCCAGGAGTCTCTCGGAGTCCTCCTTCACCAGAAGGACCGGTCCTCTTCTCTTGTAATTGCTGAAAGTGAGGACCTGTTCAGTCCACTCCTCCTCAACAGCTCTCATCTTCACCTCCAACTCCAGCTCTTTACTTGCTGCGACTGCTATATCCCGTATCTCATCTTTGCGCCTAAAGAATAGTTGCCACGATAAAAGTCAAATATGTTTTTTTTTTGCCTTTTTTTTCTTCTTTTTCTAAGAAAGAACAAACAAGCATTCCAAATGTGGCAAAGTTTCAGCAATCAAAGGTGACTTTTTTAGCCGCTAAAATCTTGAGACAAAAAAGGAAAAACAATGGAATGATAGCAAAGGAGCTATTTTGCAAATAAAAGCAGCTCGTTTTTAGTAAACATGATACAAAAAGGTATTGCATAATGTTTTGACATTAGGGCCCCCCTACACAAGATTACATAGAAATTAATTAGGTTTCCTTTAATAGTCTAGATTGAAATTCAGTAACGTAAGTTTGTACCGAGATATTTTTCATTTTGATATTTTTTTTATTTTCATGTCACATAACTGAATTAGACAAGCTTACATAGTTAGTGATTCAGGGAAAATTAGATGGATTGGCAAACATAGGCAAAGCCAGGAAATGCCGGTACATTCTTAACACTTCTGACCTAAATCTTCATTAAAAGTTGCGTAGTTATCTTAAAGGGTCGTTTTCAAAGGCGTACAGGAAACTGCGATGGTTCACCAAGTTATTCTTATCGACCTGCCACGATTTGTAGCAGAAATACTAGGGAAAATAAAGTTTGATTTTCCGCCTTTTTTGCAATTTGTTAAAATCATATCCCTCAAGAATGCAGGCTATGAGGCAATCAGGTAAAGGCTCTACAAAATATCATTGACTTGGTAAAAAACTTGAATAAATGCCGGATCTAAATCAGTATAATTTTAGTATTTTTGTGTTTTAGTTTATGCTGTAAAGAGGGGGGGAGCTCTAATTTCGAAAGCCTTGCATATCGCATATTGATCTCAATAAAAAAAAGGGAAAATATGTTAATATTAGTTGTTGGTCGAGCGGGTTCGTCTATGGAGCGGGAAGTCTGAGGTTCAAATCTCGGGCCGGTCAAATCGGACACAGTGTTGCCAACTGCTCGCCATCGCTGCAACATTTCTTTGAAAGAAACTGTGTCGCCAGGGCGCAATGGCGCGGAGATGGGCTCTGCAAACTGGAAACACGCTTCGGAGTCATAGAGCGAGTATAATGAAAGATTTGATTAGTTGTTTAAATGCAGCTTTACACTTACTTGAGCAAACCGATATCTAACAAATGACCAACTTTGAATAGATTAGCCTCTAGTTGAAACTTGCTGTTTGTTACGGACATAACTTGAAGCCAATGTCGGTTTCGGATTTCCTACACAAAAATAAGCACTTATACTTGAAATACTGTAGCCGGAACGTAAGATAAAAAAATCAAAATCTAATAGTTTATTCAGTAACAAGTCTTCATTTGAATAAGTGTAGTCTGACGAAGTAATGCAATACTACAAAAGCTTTATCATTTATGACTGATAAACCAATTTTTCCTTTGAGAAATAGAATTCAATGCTTGAATGGATAGCCCACTGACTCAAGAAAAAACATCCCATTTGCGGATCCACCGCTGAAAACTCAAGTAGGTTTCCAGCCTCACCTCCAATCAGTTTCCTCCGATGAACAAACTAAAAATTTATGCTTGAAACTACAACACAATGCATAAGTTGTAGAGTATCTTGATTCCTGATTTGAGAGATGATGAACTTAGCTGATTGTTTAGCGAACGGTGTAAGGGTGTAAGCATTCAGTAGCTTCATTTAATATTGTTTTTTGGAGACAATTCTAGCATGCTTGACGTAACGAAGTACTTATACCATGAAAAAACAATATCAAAGCTATTCATGATATTCAAAAAGTCAATAGAATATTATCAATGGCGGGATACTTCAGTAACATTGAGTTATTAGAACATCAAACTTTAGCAATTTCAAGTTCAAACTTCAAAAGTCACTTACCGGGATCATGATATCTTTGAATTTTCCCTAAACATAAATATTTAGTATGCAAAAAATTTCAAAAAGTTTGTTGGTTTAGTCTGAAATATTTCACATTCCTTTTCTGTTTCAAGCTCGATCTAAACCGGGCGTAAAACACTGTGAACGTACTAGCGTGTTTTTAGTTTATTTCAAAAAGAAATTGGGTGCACCGCCCAATACCAGAATACAAGCTGCCAGTTGTTTAAAATAAACAAAGGATACACTCGTACACTAACGATCTTACGTTCAGTATAGACCGGACTTAAGTGTTTGCATCAGAAGAGCAATAATAAAGTCTTTTACACCTACTTTAAACCAAGCTCATTTCATTATGGAGATAATTTCAATTAACCTTTTTAGCGAGTCTGTGTAGCAGCGGCAAAACGTCCAAATAGAAGTTGATCGAATTCTTCATTTCTGTGTAGGCGTCCCATTCTCTCAACTTGCTCGGAAGATTCAAGCATTCTTCCCAGTAGCCTTGCACCTAGAAGATCAATAGATACTGGGTTTTAGACTAACTATTCGATGCTTTTTTGTATTTTCGACTTAATTGTTACCATTGGATCAAAAATTTAAAAACTACAACAGAATGCATCTGTGGAGTAATGTTCACTGAAAAAAATCTTTTTTGATTTTTGGGAAAACAATTATATTTGGTAACAAAGCATCCAATGACGGGGAAGAAGCTTACAGAAACTACACGAAGGTCCAATACATGGGGCATTTCCGCGGGCATCACCAACAATCATAAAAAATCAGAATTAGATTTCAAACATAGCAAATCAAAGCAGTTGAATAAAACACGAGACCACAACTGCGGATCAAAAGGTGCCATCCAACATAATTATCTTGAATAGACAAACAGGAAAATTTTTTTCAGGGAATACTGCATAATTTCACGTATCCACAGGAGGTTTAAAACTTGGAGCGAAGATTTGGGGTCGGTAACCTATTCATCTCAGCGTGAGCAAACCTCGTTATGAGCTGAGTGGAGGTCGACGCCTTCCCAGAGAGTTTCCCTGATTTTTTTGTCAAAAGCGATGAATTTCTGAAAGAGTCCGTAGAGCATTCCTAGCAGCTTTAACTCTTCTCCGGTCTTGTCCAACTCCAAGAATGGTTTTGGCGGAATGCCAAATAATCTCTGAACTGAATCCAAAGTCTTTCTCTTGGCATTGTAAAGCGTATATCTGCAAAGCAAATGAATGACTTGAGTGAAGGCTAAATTCAGGATACGCATGTGAAAGTAATTTAAATCACATTAGATCAAAAGCTAAAAGAAAAAGCGATAAAAAGGTAGTGGATATCGAAACTGAACCAAGCAACAGCGGTGCACAACTGCACAGTGCACACCTTTCATACAAGTCATACCTGAAAAGATTGGAAAGAAAAAATTCTTTAAGTTGCGATAAAACGCACTCGTTTGACTATGACGTCATAAAGCGTCATTCATACAAAATTACTCGTGGACTGATAAAAAACAAATCTATTCAACTTACCGGTTTTGGAACTCATGCAATCTTTGGACTGCCTCAGCAGGCTTCACGCCTGGTACCGCTGGTCCTTGAGCGTCAAAGCCGTTTCGAAACTGGATCACTTCAACCACGAAAGTTTTCAACTGCTTGTCCAACTCTTGTTCAAACGCTGTGCGTCTCTCCTTCACAAGAGTGTGTCCCAATTCGTCCGCATTAGCAACCATATCCACCCAGTTTTGACGGAGACATTCAACCTAAGTTCAAATTAAAACAAAGTTGCGGTTAGGGGAATGAGAAAGAAAAAAAAGGAAACTTAATTCTTTCCAACTCATGACCTAAGGCCAGCGCCTTTGAGAAGGGGGTATGGAATACCAAGGCCTGATAATTTTAGGGGGGATCGCCCAGACTTAGGGGGGCCGAAAGGTTAGAATGTTGATTTCAGGCAAAAACCTACAACTGTTGATAATCGTAATTTCAAGACATTTTCAATACCAACCTGTTTTAGCTCAGCCCTTGCTAGTCGCAAGTCATAAGACTTGAGCTTTTCATACATGATTTCAATCGGCAAATAAATATCATCTATTTTGTTTTCCATGTCGTGGATTTCCTCCAGTAATCCCAAAGTGTTGTTCAACTGATCAAGAGTTAGGACCTGAAAATGAAAAACTCTCGTAAAAAATGTCTGTAGTCAAAACTGTGATAGCACTTGCTGTGACTAAATAATCTACAAAAAAATGATTTAAAAATTTCTAAGATCAGCAGTATAAACGTCAATGAAAACTGCTGATTTAAATTACAGTGGAAAAAGTAATTGAAATTTCATTATAAAATAATTCAAAATTTTCGAAATTCAAAAAGTCGTCAGAATACTGAAAGTTGCCATATAAAATATTTTAAACAGCAGTAGTGCTCACTGGTTGTGCCAGACGGTTTTGGACGTTGCTTCTGTACTGTACAACACCATCCAGCTTCCTCTTTGCATCTTCATGGAGAATCTAAAAAATATCATAAATAAGAATAAAAGAAACATTCTGAACATCGTATTATAGACACAGCAAATAAATTTAAGTTTCGACTGATTTGAGAAAGACAGGGTATTAAGATAGGAAAGTTTAGTTAAGTGTTGTAAGTATTGACAAAATTTACTGATTTTCGAACGCGAAACGATATGCGATAAAAAATAACTTAATATTTCCTTTTAAAGATTACGTCATCAATTATACCAAAATCTGAATTCGAATACCAGAAAAGTCAGTACCTGCATCAATTAATGGTGAGAGTTTTGAACCAAAAAGCATTGACATATCCAAGCATTAAAAATCTCATAACTGAATCATAGAAAATGCCCGCTTGAATCAGTAAAGGGAAAATTAATCAAAGTCGATCCTGTTAATCGGATAGTTGGTACACAAACCAAGCAAAATTTGGTATTGCCACAGCATAAATTCACCGATATATGATTTTGACAAACTCCATGAACTACACTCAACAGTATACATGAAACCACTGCAAAATGTTTCCATTTAACTTGATTGTTAGTGTTCTTCTAGTAAAACTCTATTGAATTCTAACTCCAATTTTTTTTTGGCCAATAACCTGCCTCAACGTTTGCAACCACTTACCAGAGCGTATTGCGTTTTCCAAGCAGCAGCTAATCCTTGCAAAGCGTTTCGTACTGGGATAGGACAAAGAATAACAGACCCAGCAAAGAGCTTGGCAGGGACTGAGGATATTTTCCGTTCGATTTCAAGCAAG
This sequence comes from Trididemnum nubilum, assembly GCA_963965965.1. Taxonomy (NCBI): domain Eukaryota; kingdom Metazoa; phylum Chordata; class Ascidiacea; order Aplousobranchia; family Didemnidae; genus Trididemnum; species Trididemnum nubilum. The sequence goes on along the minus strand of OZ014479.1, from coordinate 23,294,228 downwards.
TTTTCAACCTGGAGACAAAACTTCAAACATCAATTGCTTTCCGGCGGCATTTATCGTTTCCTGAATCCAGGAAAAACAAAAATTTGAACAAAAGCATTAGTATGAAACGCAAACTTATTGGGTAGTTGTAATGTATTGACTTGTTAATGGTTCTGACAGGCGATGCAAACAGTAATTGAATTTTTTGGCACAGCTAAGAGTTTGGAATGATTATGAACGCTTTATTTCCCTTGTTTCTTTTGACAAAGTATAAACCAAATTTACGAGAAATCAAACATACACAATTAGGCAATGTTCGAATTTTTCGAACGGTGCTATTAAAATTTTGAGCAAACAAAAAATCACTGACTTCTTTTCTGATCACTGGAATGTCAGGGTCGGTGCCCATGAAGTTACTGTACTCTCGCTGCATGTCTTCCTTCCACAGGAAGTTGTATTGGGAAAGGCGATGGACGTATTGACGTACTTGGGGCTTAATGCCTACAAAGATATATGATCAACTAAACAGCACCAAACGCGACACCGTTTGTAAAAAGTCAAAATTTTTCTTTTATTTTTGCGAGAAAAAAATTTTCAACCTAAAGTTGATCTTTTTTCATGTATAGAGTTTAAGTACTGCAATTTTTTTACTAGTTGGTGGGATGGTACAACGCGTTCGTGCCTGGAGCCGGAGGTCTTAAGATTCAAATCTTGGGCCGGTTAAATCGGACATAGTATTGTCAACGGCTTGCCACCGCTGAGGCATTTCTTCGAAAGAAACTGTGTTGCCTGGGCACAATGACGCGGAGATGGGCCCCGCCAACTCGTTACACGCTTCGGCGTAATACAGCGAATATAATGAGATTTGATTTCTCTTCTTTTTGTCCAGAAAAGACGCCACAATTGTCAAAAAAAAAGTGAAGAGGCACAATAATTATTTTCCCATAATTTTTGCGATCTTCAGATATTGTAGACACTAACAAAGTCATCATTGTTTAACGTTCTTAGACTGTACAAACCTTTTGTAACTGATGAAAGTGCTGTTTTGTGCAATGCCACTGTCTCGTCCATCAAAATATCGGTCTCAAAGCTATCGCTTTTTTTTGGACCAGACCACCAAACTATTCCTAAACCATAGATGCGATTTAGATTTGTTTATTTTTTCTTTTTATCTCATACAATTTTTTGCTACTCAATTGGAAAATTTTTTACAAACCATGGCTCTATTACGAAAACATATTTGAATGAAAATATACAGTGCGAACAAAAATGAAAAGACTTTGCTTCGTCGTGACTGAAAGTTCACAAATTTAAAGAACTGAAGCAAGGAAACTCAACTCAAATTGTAAATCATAGTCACACGGTACATAAACTTTGAAAGTCTTAAATCTACTTCAAAGTCACGTGAAAAAAATGAAAAACAGGACGGGTAAATACACTCTTCTGTAATTTTATTCTTCTAAAACCCAACTGTCTAACCTCTTGCGGCTGCGGTAATTGATTCCACAATTTCATCCACCGTCATTTGCACTTCAGAAAGTGGAGGATCCAACACAATGTCGGGAATTCGAAATCTGTTCCAAGCAAGACCGTACATATTAATTATAGTAGTTGGACAAAAAGCAACAATTGAGTAACCGCTCCAAATCATTTTAGAATAATACAGTACGCTAATTTTAGAATTTAGCTTGAGAAATGTCAACATTGTGTTCAGGGAAAAGAACTACTCCAATAGTTGTACCCTTGGTTGGTTAAAAATGTCCAACCCTCACTTCTGGGTAAGAACATGACGAAACAACATACCACACCGCTTAACACCAACGAAGCGCTAAAAATAAAAGTAGCCATTTTCAAACCAACCCCAACCTAATGACCAACGTTTGGTAACACTCTGTTCAGATTTAACTAAACAAGATACTTTGAAGTACAGATCTACGTTCTAGACAGTAGTCAAGTGTATAAAGCATTTGCTACTGAAACCGCAAATTGGGGATTCGATTCCCGGTCGGGTCAAACTTAAGATTGTAAAAATAGTTATTCACAGCTTCCTCAATGGACGTAAAACAATGAAAGGAAGAGTGTGAAGCCTCCACCGTGTGTGGGAGACAGGCGGCAGCTTGACTCGAAGACCGTATGATCCCTTCGCTGTCTCCCGGCCAAAATAGCTTGAACAAAGAAACTGCACTAGATGAAAACCAACAGACAGTGTGATGAACCCAGAACGTGTACAAAAATAAGAAATGTCAATTGTATTTTATAATATGATTAGTTTTAACTAGCAATATTAAATGATTCGTGCAGTTGTGATTCTATTCTAAAATTCATGTATCTTCAAGTTACAAAATAGTCAATATACAAATTTAAATTTTTATTTTACGAGATTACGTAAGCATTTGTGCTGGAATCAATTTCAAAACAAAGGTATTCGGGTCTTTACAGAGCATCAGAATTAACAATATGATAAGTGACAACACCAAGCAACACAAAAACTAAAAATTCATTTCACACAACTGAAGTATTAAGAATAAACGTAAAAGTGCGGAAATTATAATTCGTGCATGGTTTGAAAACCTACTTGACTAACGGATTCTCATCTGCAAAACCTTAAAACAACATAAAATCTTCAGAATTTAGTTTAAAGGCCTTCGATTCTAGGAAAATTATGTACCTGATAATCTTCATTTAGGAGTTAAATAGACTGAGTTTTAAAACTTAAATGGGGTGATGTATCCAGCCAATTCCGATAATTTACACTAATCAAAATTGAAATATAATTTTTGAAATTCATTTTGGGGCTGCGGTTGCAAAGATATTCAACAAATACAACAATATATCCACTAAAAAGTTTGGAAACCCTGAGTTTATTCTTCCCGCCTGAATTTCAAGAAAAAAGGCAGGGTTTCACCAAAATTGGATATGTCATGTGATGTTTCTGGAAGGGTAAATATTATTTAGTGTCTTTTTTCCTTGAAGTTCAGGCTGAGAAAATAGATTCAGGATTTTCAAAAACTTCTTATGGGGATATCTCTTTGTATTTGTTGAATATCTTTGCAACCGCAGCCCCAAAATGAGAATAAAACATTTCAAAAATTACATTTTAATTTTGGCTATTGTAAACTGCCGGAATAGGCAAGATGCTTCAACGTCAAATTTTTTTTGTTTCTGCTGTGGCTGTTTTTAATCAACTTCAACTTAATAAATCGCCAAGTGTAACAATTTCTCGAAACCCAGGTCCTTGCACACAGTAGCTTTTTGACTTCCATAATAAAAATGATTTCCATAATAAAAAAATAAAACTACATACCTACACTACCATCAGGCAACTTTTGCAGGTTCAGTCAAATTCATACATACCAGTTCATTTCGCATAAGTTTCCATAAGCGAATTTTTATGTTTTATAGAAGGCTGTTCCACTATACCAGGCAAACTGAAGTTTGAGAAAAAAAAGGATTTTTCAAGCTTACTTGATATTGACTAGAAACATGAGTGTTCCTTTTGGCTGATTGTCGGCATCGAAATTCTCCCATGATGAGGCGTTTGACACAAATGAGAGAGAAGATTCAGTTCGGATTACTCCGGAGCTAAAAAGTTGTAATAAACAAGACGTAAAACCGATGAAACATGGATGTTTGTTAAGTAAACGTGTGAGCATTTGGTGCAGACGTTTACTGGTAGACTAAAACAAAAAAGCTCTGGGTAAATCCAAGAATATCATGAACTACAAGTAATTAATTTTGATGATTGATAATTTTTTTGTTGTTGTTAACGCTTGTTATCTTTTAGTGTAATCTAAACAGAATTACGGGCAGATTTTTGACTTTGATAAAACAAGCAAAGGACCCAATGCCATCAAAAACAAAAAACTAATTAAATAACTTCATAGAAAAAGCCAAATCCAACTCACTCGAATGAGATCATGTTGCACGCACAAAAGTACATAGAAATTAGATCCTAACCTTGATTGGGAACTTCCAGGTCTTGAGTAGCTGTAATCGATATTAGATTCTTCGAATTTGGCACCTAACGCGTCCGTAAGAGCTGCAAGTGACTGACATACCGAATTCCATACACTTCTGTAAGTCTGTGAACTGTAGTGCACTAAAAACAAAAAACAAAAAAAACAGTATATTAAGTTAATCAATAAGCCAGAGGTTCGTTCTCTAGTACACTAATTATATTCAAAATTCATTAACTAAGTTTCGCTCAAAGCGTCTGGTAGATTGAGATAGCAAGCACAGAAACGCAGCCAATTTGCCGACCTTTTTTGCAGCTTTTAGACTAAACTAAAACGCCTTACAATTGCAAGACAATCTATCCCTGAGCAGTCGAATCGTATCACATCTTGCATCGTGAGACCCCGAGTTTGAAACCCATTTCATGCTGACAAGGGCTGTTGGACCGAAACGAGACCTTAAACGGCTTCCTTTTTGATTCTATAACGTGGCAAAAATTAAAAAGCTGAATCTCCCTCGACTTCAAGAGCCAGATAAACAATGATAAAAATAAAGCGGTAGTTCAAATGTCGCGTCAACAAGATGATCAAGTTCAAAAACAGCTAAGGAACCAGCATTCTCACTGGTATTAAAACCTAGTTCCGCATTTTTTAGCGGCAAAATCAATTTCGACACAAGCAGGCCATTATCAGTTACCTTATTCAAATAGAACAGAAGCATTCTATTCGAAAAAGATAAACAACTAATGATGACACGCTTGTGCAAAATTGATTTTACCGCTTAAAAAAAACCTAGGTTTTTAATATTATTGAGGATGCTGGTTCCTTAGCTGTTTTTGGACTTGATCAACTTGAGCATGGTAACAGCAAATACATATCACCATTTCTATGATGTAATGGGGTTACGGGTTATCCCAGGTATCGACATGTAAATGCGGAACTTAGAACTACATAGAGTGCATAATTCATCGGCCTTCAAACGTACGCAGCAGCCCCACTTAAACACCTCAAAAGAAGTAAGAACGAGCGTACATGGCTATATGGGAGATGTTGACTCAGAAGAAAGCAAAAATATTCATAAAAAGTCTGACAAACCTAACTTTTTCAAACAAATGGATACATTCAGCCATGTGTTTTCAATAGACAAAAGCTACACTTACCCAATATCTTTTGGACATTGATCTCATCGACCTCGTTGTTGTGAATCGGCGACAAGTTGCTACTAACTGTTGATGCCGAGTTGCTGCCGCGGCCCCGGAAACGAACTTTTTTGTTGGTGCTCGTTTTTGCTATTTCTGAAACAAGCACAAACAATAAATGCAGTTTCTTACTCGTGCTCACAAAACATTTTTTATAAATGCAAGATTTAGAGTGAAAATAAAAAAAATTTATTAAAAAACTGCAAAAATACAGTAACCAAAAAGATCTTGTATCTTCGAATACAAAAAAGTTAAGCATTATTGAATGATATTCCGAAATATAAAAAGATCGCATCTAACTTGTTAATAGCACATTTTAAAATCTACATATTATCAAATTACCGCAACAATTATTATAGTTATAAAGCATTCAAAATTAAAATCTAATGAAGCCCAACAGTCTGTTTCATCCATAACTGGGATCATCAGGGTATATCGAACTACAGACTATTATCAAATTCAAGAATTAAACCTGGAATAAAAGACTTTAAAAATTAAAAATTGACAAATGTCACTGTGCGTGTAAAAAGCTGTTTTATTAAAATACTCAATGGCTCGTATCAAGTGAAATCTTTTTTTAATTCGGCCGATTTTTCTGCGTTACCTTTCTCTTGTTGGTGATCGGCGCTGTTGATTCTTGAACTTGTTAAGATCATGATGATCTCTTGAATTGCTCCTTCAATAACCAACGCGCTGTCCTTCATGTCTTTGCTCTTGTCATTTATGCTGTTGTTCATTTCCTTCGACATCACAATTTAAACCGTAGATATTGATAAGAGTGGTAGACAAAGAGTTTGCTACTAAATCGAAAACCTTAGGTTCGGTTCCCAGCCTAGTCAAAGCAAACCTTTTTAAATTGGTACTCACAGCTTTTGCGGTGGATGATTAGCATTAATCGATCAGTGATCGATTCGATAGAGCGTCTGCTACCGAAACGGAAGACGTATTTTCGAGTCCCGGTCGGGTCAAACCAAAGACTATCAAAATTGGACACCATGGACATTTTGGACAGGTATTCACAGCTTCGCTGCTTGGTGTTCAGCAATTAAAGAAATATTGTAAAGCCTCTACCGTGTGTGATAGACAGGTGGGCAGGTGCCAGGTTGACTCGAAGATCGAAAGGTCCCTTTGCTGTGTCATGGCCAAGGCAACTTGGAGAATAAAATTTAACTACAAATACACCATTAAGGGGCAGTATGGAGACTCCACCGTTTGCGGTAGATAGGTGGCACCTCAACTCAAAGACAGCAATGCCCACTTCGTTGACGCCTGGACAAAGCAGCTTCGGCAATAAGCATGTTAACCTCATGTAATTGAATAAGATAACAAAAAAACCCACTATTTAATATAAGTACAAGGCCACCAGAAGTTTTTAGGGTTTAGCAGCATTTAATATCGGGTGTCCTACCAAGATTTTTTTCAGTTTGGCAATAAAACAAAGTTGAAATGCAAGTAAAATTTCTTACTCTAAGAAGTTCTTCCACTTCCCAAGAACTCCCTGCCAGAAATTTGTCGTCGAACAAAATAAGATCGTTAATGGAAGCGATTTCGTGCTCTATTTTGTCCGTTACAACTTCGTTAACTTTTTCAACAATGCCATCCAGTTTCTTTGTAGTCGAACTGTGAAAAATGCGAAGGTTAACAAAAATCGTAGTAATTTCTCGAGATGCTTCATTGCTTAACTACCATTCACAACATGGGTTAAAGTTTTACAGCAATAACGCGTTTTAGCAAAAAGACAGCACAATGCACATTGCACACGTTAGCTCATTTAATGTATTGGTAAGGACAAATGTAAGCGCAATTTATACGTGGTAAAGTGGTGTAAATTTATTTAAAGCCGGTCAGAGCACATATTTCTGCCTCTCCAAAGGTAAGCAATTTTGAGGATTTTCAGCCATTTTCCAGCAATAAATCTTACATTGAATTATTATGAAAATGAAAACAGATAATAATCACTGTTCCAAACGTAGAAACCAGAATGAAAATATAACTTAATTGCACGCAGAACATAGACATATCATATTTCTTGCTTTAATTTACAATATTAACCTACCTTGCTTTGTGTAAAAATGCGTCAATGTTCATGCTGTCCCACGTGATGATTTTGAGACCAGATTTAAGGCATTCCGACACTGCTGCAATGTGCTGCTTGAACAGCGGCAAGAAAGGCCCAGGTATCTTCGCGCAAACCTAAATTGGCAAACATCAGTTTTGAAGCTTTTAAAGGCCCAGCTTTCTTCGCACTAACATTAGTTGTGAAGCTTTCAACTTAAAGGCAATTGAAAAACCAAAGCAAAAATTCAAAATTTATTCCCGTTAAGAATATAAATGCTTCGTGTTTTGTGTTTTTGAAAAGTGCCAAATAACACTAAGTAGTTACAGCAGGATCACGTTTTTAGCACACCTCCGATAAAACATTAAAATCTTTACAGTAGTTCCTCCCTTAGTGAAATCTTCAAGGTCTTACTCAAAATAGGTTTCTATTAGAATGTCAACCTTTGAAGACCCCGCTAACGGTGAAACAGACCTGTAGAATTGTGGAGGGTTTTATTGTTCTTATTTGTAGTGAGCTAAAAATAAGATTCCATTACGACTAATGGAAAAACGAAGTTATATCAAACAACTAACACCGCACAAAGATAACAAAACTACGTAGAGATTGTCAAAATTACAGTGTTTCAACAATATTAGTATGGCTGTAATTACATACGTGGAAAAAATACCTGTACGGTATATAAAAGATGTAATTTACTAAGTGAAATTCATACCGCAGCGTAGTCTTGTAGGCATTGCTCCAAATGAATCTTGTAATATTTGAATTGTTTCTCTTTGACAAGAATGGCTTTGGCTGTTTCTGGGATCTCCAATTTCATTCTCAGCATCCATTTCGATTCGTGAATTAGATTCAAAATTTGTGAATCAGCGTTTACAACAAGTTTTCCGTTTTCTTGTCTCAGTAATGGTAGCTAGAGAAAGGTGTGTGAGTTCACGTTGTGACAAACTGCAACTATCATAACCCAGGAATTGCTTTCACTTTATTGTAAGCATTAACACATATCAAATTTTGGTCGTTTAAACGCGTGAATTTAGAGTAACATAACGCTTTTCGTCGGATAAGAAACTATAAATTCGACTACTGCTGGTCAGAAATGCAAATTCTTAAGGTGCAGAAGAAATAACAAAGTTTTTGCCTTTTTTTACACTTTTCTATCCACGAAACACATGTTTTTGTACTACATTTTGTTCATTTCGTTTCTTCTTAATTCACCATAAACCCTTGCCTGGCTACTTAATCTACTGTCTGCCAGTTTGGCACATGACCAAAAAGATATTTTGATGGAAAAGAATTCTAAGTCACGCTTCGCTCTCATAACAAGTATCATATCAGGGTGGTGCGCACAAAAACTGACCTGTTTATATACGAAGTCTTACCATTATAAACTTAGTAACGTGCCATCTTCAAGTTACCTATACAGCATTTGCAATGTTCAGCCATAAGTGCAAAAATGTTTAAATGATCTGAATGCTACCTTTAGTCCTGTCATTACATTCTCCACGGATTTGCACCATTGCTGATACCAGAGGGTTTCGTACATTACCAGCGCCGTTGCGAGTCTGTTGTAATACTTTACTGTGCGGTGAAATTCTTTGTTCTGAGCCAAAGACTTGTTTTCTTGAAAAGCCTTAAAATTCAAAACATTGCAATCAAACAAAATGAAATGTAACAGCTTTGCTTTTTATGTTCAATGTCGGCAACTTACTCTAAGAAAAATTTTTAGTCAGGATGTTGTTTATCTTCGAAGCTTTTCGTCTGACGCTCGTCAAGAATCGTCAGAATGGAAAACGCAGAAAAATAACAGCTATTTATAAAAAAAAACGAGCCGTGATTGGCCGGAAAGAATACCAATGGGAACGCATCATTAGTGTACAATCTTTAAGGTATACACGAAGAAAAAACATTCTGATTAAAGCAATTTTTAAGTTCTGAACCAACCGTTTGAAAACTTTTAGCTTAATTTGCGCAGATTAGCCAATTCCGCAAGTGTTAGGACACTAAATGTGATACGAAATCTTTAACTTTGTTATTTTTTTAAAACGTATGTATAAAAACGGAAACTACTACAACTAACCTGCATTGATAATAAGCTATAGACAGTATACAGAGTCTTATAGGCACAATCAAATCTATGATTAACAGCCTAAGACATACTGTTTCGGAATCGACATTCGTCTTTTATTCCTCGTCAGTATAGCTAGGACTACAGGTATGAACATGAGCGTAGAAAGGCAAAAAATTGCAAATTAACCAGATCATGACACAATTTTTTTTTTTTTTTTCCAAAAATATAAAGTGACCACAATACTACAAGAGATAATTCTTTGCATTGAACTATTAGAATTATCTCTTGTAGTATTGTGGTCACTTTATATTTTTGGAAAAAAAAAAAAAAAAAAAAATTGTGTCATGATCTGGTTAATTTGCAATTTTTTGCCTTTCTACGCTCATGTTCATACCTGTAGTCCTAGCTATACTGACGAGGAATAAAAGACGAATGTCGATTCCGAAACAGTATGTCTTAGGCTGTTAATCATAGATTTGATTGTGCCTATAAGACTCTGTATACTGTCTATAGCTTATTATTAATTTTCTTAGTACATTGTTCTTAATAACCTGCATTGGTTCTTCAATGTGAGACAGAAGTTGTCTTGACCAATAGATAGCGCCAGCTGCTGGCGGGGCATCACGTGGCAATATAGGATCATTTTTGTGTTTTTCGTACAGCTACATAAAATTACAACGATAAAATTTGTGACAATTCATAACGTTCAAAAGGTTGAATTACATTTTTTAATAAAAACATTTTTTTAGGAACAAGAGACTCAGTTTTGCTTAAAATTTAAGGATAAATTAAGAACAATGCCAGCCGCAGTATGAAATAAAATTTAAGAATACAAACTAGTACAACGCACTAAGTAGTCAGCAGGGTATTCTTGGCGTTTTCTAAATTGCCATTGCTGATTAGCCTAACAGTAATCATGATATGCAGTATAGCAAAAAACAACTTTTAAACAAGCAAGAATAAATTTGCATCATTTCATTTGTTCCTAAAGCTACGAACAAATGAGGCTGAAATTTTGTTAAAATTTAAGAGCAGCCAGCCTTACCCTTACTGGTTCTTACAGCAATAACAATATTGATTTGTGAAAAACAATAATCCAGCTTTGAGTTTGAATATGCCCGTCGAATATTTTAGATTTTCGTGTTGTTTAATACATACAAAGCATCAGATACCGTCCCGAAAAAAATCTCACAATATTAAAAAGTCTATGATGCAAGCAAACTGTTAGAACCAATCCGTGACACCACATTATTTGCAAAAAATTAGGCAAACTATCTTTGTATCACATTTATTAACATGTTACCATGACTACAGTCTTATCTTACTTGTTGGATTCGTTCTAGCTCTTTAGTATACATTGCATAGACGTCACTGTAATGCTCGCTAATTTCCTCCTTTAAATTTGGTCTTTGGGTGACAGCATTGAGTCTGAAAGTTAAAAAGTTTTGTTTCTAGAAACTAAGTTTCAAACAGTAATAGAAGTAAGCTGGACCAAAAGGTTAATTAATACAAACCACTCAGAAGAGATTTGGTCTCAATAAAACCAAAGAAAGAGTTTAATAGCAAGTTCTTATTCAATCTATTTGAATTCGTTTTAACACCTAAGGAGTCGTTTTTTAGCGATACAGGCCTCTTTTGGTTTTAAATTTTTTAATTTCAGTAATTTTACCCCGCAAGCGACTTCAATTTTGATTCGAATGGCTAGCCAACTCAGCCTTTTTTTCACACGCCATTTATAACCTGCAAATAACGACACATACCCTTGGCAATATTTTTTTGGTAAAAGATAGCGATCTAATCTTTCGGTATTCGAGTCAAGCTTCCACCTGCCCATCTGTCTACCTCACACGATGGAAGCTTTACATTGTCCATTTCATGCGGGAATTACAGTGTAGTCATTTTTGCACTTTATAGCCGAAAACTACTATATTTCAACAACTCTCCACCCCCCTTAAAAACTGTAAATAAAATATGTTTGACGGCAAGAAAAATATTTTGGTTAAAACGTATTTTGTGTTTCTATTGTAATGTATAACTGAAGTTGATATTTCTTTCATTATTCCAAGATCACCCAAACTAATCCGTTCATATCTAAAATACCTCACAAAAATGCCCCTTACTTGGAAAGAATAGCAAGCCCTTGTTGAGTCTTCACAGGCTTGCTAAAGACAGCTTGCAAGTAGACCAGCAATAACTGATCAAGATTTTGTGAGAGATTCAAAAAACTACCGAACGCCTCATCAAATCTAAAGCAACAACAACTTGTAAAAAAAGTTAAATAGTTTTTGCTGTATTGTAATGGTAAGTAGTTATAGCTTGCTTTGGCCAGCATTAAACTATTTTGAAAGTTTAAAAAGTTGATCGCAGTTGTAGGAAATTGAAAAAAGATGTTTTGCTCCCAGGCAGAATCAAATGTAATTATTATAAATACGCGACTTATTTTATCATACGGATGAAAAATCGCCATTATATTACTCTGATTTTACCACATTGCCGCTGTGGGTGAGATTCAACAATCAAAATTACACTAAATACGCGACTGATTGAGAAAAAAATACGATTAGGAATTTTAGGAGCTCAAAAAGAAAAAGAGGGCCGTGATGGCATAATTACGTAGAAGAGAATATTGTTGTCATGCTGGTTGACTTCTACGAGTCGTTTTGATATAAATATTTGCACGTCAATCTAAGAAGTTATCTGTTGTACATCTTACCTAATTAAATTAGAGTTTTAGGCGCAAAAGTCTGCCAATCATTTCAATAACCAATAACGAATTTTGCAGTATCAAAAAATAATGCATTGCTACCTTTCCTTGTGCTTTCTGTTCAAATCCAACAGCATCGATGACGTTATTCTATTCGATAGAGTTTGAAGGATCGACTTCACTTTGTCGCCTACCAAACAAGAGATACTGGGTCCATCCTCACTGCTGTACAGGTGCCCTGTAATTGAGGCATGCATTAGGAAGTTGAACTGTAATTAGTTCAGCTAAAGATTCCAGAAAAAGGGTATAAATTCTTGAAGCAAGGCAATACAGTATACATACTGACAAAATAAGCATGCAAATCTTGTTAAGCTACAAATAAACAATTAAGGTAAAGAGCAAGTTAAGGCGATTTGCAGTTTAAAGAAATCTGCAAACCAACAAAAAGTGAAAATCGAGAGCACTGGAAATCGAAATCTGATGGCAAAGCAATTTTTGGAAGACAAATTTCTATTATACTCTGCACCAAAACACTGTCACTATTAGGGTACAGGCTTTGTTGCCGAGTTGCAATTCGGGACGAGCTTTTCGGGTTGGGTTCGGGCTTAAAGTTGACAAAAATTTCGGGCTTAATCGGGCCAGAGGCGTGCTTTTTGTCTTAGGTGCATAAAACTATAATCAAAATAACTTGGCAACATTGCTAAATTTTTCGGACCTAACTTAACTTTCGGGTTTTTTCGGGCATAATTTGGGCTTCAAATTAATTTTCGAATTCGGGCCGGGTTCGGGCTTATAGTTTCGGGTTCGGGCCTAAACTAGTCGGCCCATTTACAACTTTGGTTTGTTGAATTATGATCTCAAGTGCTCAATGTGTTTGTGAAGTTAGGGCATATTTATAGAATCTAACACTATTGTCGCATACTTACTAAGGTAAGCGGCGGCATTATACTGAGATTGAGCGGGCGAAGACGAGTTAGAAGAGACAACAGACTCTCCTGCCATGTCCGAATCACTGTCCATTACCTTGAACGTCTTTGCCTTGTCGACTGTAGAACACAAACATTTTTTAGCTAAAACTTTAAAGTTTTTGATCTAAAATTTTTTGCTTTAAGAAACTGACCTTGCGGGAGAGTACTGAAACTCAAGTTTTTCTTGAGTAAAAACTTTAATATTTGTACAAAAACTTCAATACCTAAAACTGGTACCGTCAAATCCTCAAATTTAGGGTTTTTGCCATATTTGGGGGACCGCGCCATACTGTATCTGCCATAATTGAAGATAATCTATTTTCAAAATAAAATGAATTCAAGACAGCCAATCAAGTGAACCAACTAATCAAACAGTCGTCTATTCAACCTGGATTGAAATCGTCTTCAGTGTCTTCGTCTTCTTCAGGTACTGTGCGCATGTTTTGAAGACGTTGCTAAAAATAAACACTAATTGTTGTCATTGGCGTTAACAGATCAGCAAGAGCCCTATAACCGTAACAAGAGGAGATTTAGAACAACATCTGCAAATAAAAATTTCAAAATTCAAAACTGCAGAATTTAAACTGCTTTAATATTGCCGAGAGGGTAAAGGCGTAGCTTTTACGACGACCCTAATCGTATGATTTGGGTTCAACTCGCACCCTGGCCACGTTGTTGCGTCTTTGGATAAGACGCTTTACGATGATTATCTCTGCTTGGTGGCTTCAAACAAGCACAAATTCAGTGGACAAGAATTCGAAGAAATCCAGAGGAGCATTGCATCACTGAAACTCCTAAGCAGGTGCGGATTCCTCAAGGTACGAAGTAGTCATTGCAATAAAAACTGCTAAGATCGTTCACTAGTTAGCATCTGACGCTGTCCGGTGATAGGAGGATAAATATGCAACTGCATCTGCAACTACAACAACAACACTATTCATGCAGCGTCAAATATACATGATGTGACATATCTTATATGCAGTGGCGTAACTATAGAGGTGTGAGCCAAAAGAAGAGGCAAGCTTACCTAGAAATCCGCTACATTTTTCTGTCAAATTCTTCCCCAGTAATCCGTTGCTTTTTCCCATTAAATTTAGGTGAAGTCCAAAAAAAAGTCTTCACCAGGGGTTCGTTGCCCTCTTCTAGATTTTCGTTCAACCTGAGCCAAATGCCCTCCCACTCCTCCTCACACACACACTGTCAGTTATCCTAGTGTTTATATGAAGATAAAATCTTGCAACTGCTTGTAATAAGAAATAGGAAAGATGCAAGTATTTCGCTGAAAAATCTAAGCAAGATTTGGCTGTAAGCACAACGTTGTCCAGCATCTATGCTTGTACAAGGCAAGCTGATTAGAAGAAACGCCCAAAAACCCAGATTAATATTTTTTTCTACACAGCCACTCAAAAAAATTGATTATTCGAGTCACTTCCCAGTTGACCATACGGTTTACATAATCCGTACATACCGGATGAAGCGGGTAATTGTGTAGCTTTGCAGCTTCATCTATACCGCTAACATGCTCTTGAGGTGATAATCTTTCCGCTGTAAAAAAGGCAATATCTATAACATCGAAAAAGTGAAACTTTTAATAGCCGTAAGCCTCAGATAAAGTAAATCATGTAAGGACAAGCCACACGGTGGTTTAAGTTTGGCGTAATATTAGGAGCTAAATCTCACCACCCACAGCGGCAATTTGGCAAAATAGTAAAATTAAAATAATACGTTGGCGATTCTTCATCCGTATAATTGAGATTATAATATTATGTGGTTTTGATGGATAATCTGCCAATCGTTTGCACCAAATAACAATTTTTTTACCTGCAGCAAGCAAAAATTGAAACCAAATTGCGCTAAGATGCGGAAATTAGAATCTAAATTTTACAAGTAAACAAAGAATTAAACAAAAAGTACAAAGACATTCAACTTTATCCGGAAAACAACAGAACACAAAATTTTCCTCTACTGAATTATTATAGATGCTACCCAACTTAGTAAAAACAACAATCGCAGCATTTGACACAACAGCCAGTTGGTCAAACGGTTACGCGTTTGTTTCTGGAGCGGAAGATCTGAAGTTCAAACCTCGAGCTGGTCAAATCAAACACAGTTAGCCTGTTTACATGTCCACTTTTTGGAACTGGCTCTGGTTTCGAAAAGTAGTTCTTTTTGTTGGCACTTTTTCGCTCGAGTTTACAGGCACGTTTCAAGAACTCGGTCACGCATGTACGCACAGTCAACCAATCGGAAATTTGAAGGAGCAGTAAAGCAAAAATGTCGGTGGGAAGTTCAAACAATCAAAGCGAATAACCTATTCCGTTGCTAGCATTATAACTATACAGTAGAACTACTGGTACATAATCGGATTACATGGGAGATTGGGCTTTGAATTGTCGAACGTGCTGATACATGGCAATCATAATACTGCATGTGATTATCTCTCTGGACTACAAAAAAAAAAAATTTCATAATGATGACAAACTAAACTGGTATGCTGCTGTTTCGTATTTTGATTTTCTGTTTTGTGTTGCTGTTTTGCTTTGGCACTGGATTTTGACTTTGTTTTGTGTTGCTGTTTTGCTTTGGCACTGGACTGGCTATTAGATTATTATTATTATAAAATGAAAAAGACTTGAGATCTGAGATTTTGTAGGCTAGTAAAATACAATGCAATGCAATATAAATAACTGCAATACATGAAATTCTTAGCTAAGCATCGGTATTATCAGTAATTATTGCTGAATTATCGATATCATGCAAAAAATCTAAACATTTGGGCATGTTTGCCTTAGTGATCAACCTGCTTGGACTAAGACCAATGGGGTAAACTAAGCCTAATTGATGTTTTCAACTCAGAACAAACTTTATTTTAGATTAGATTCACCACCGTATTTGCATTAATAAGATTAGTCTAGTAGGCTAACCTTTGCTAACTAGCTGAGGTAGGCCTAAGCTCAGGGCTTCCGTTCTCCGCTCCATTCTAGACCAAATTAGCCTAGTATACACTACCAATACCAGCATAGGCCTATTTACGGTAGGCTAATTCATTACCAACCCATGTAGGCTACTAACCTATGTCCAACCAGCCTGCGAATGCAGCCGACCTACTAAACCTCAAGCGGTCAGAATTTTCGGAACTGCAATTGGCCCACCTCTGGTAGCAGTTCCAAAATGGGAACCGTTGTGACGTAATTCGGAACCTTTTTAGTGTGTGACTTAGCAAAGGCCAGGCACCAGAACCAAGAACCCAGTTCCGAAAGGTGGACATGTAACCAGGCTAAGTGCTGCCAACGCTCGCAACTGCTGCAATATTTTTTCGAAAGGAGTTGTTTTGCCCGAGCGCAATGACGCGGAGACGGGCCATGCCAACTTACTACACGCTTCGGCATAATAGAGCGAGAATAATGAAAGATTTGATTTTGATTTAAGATTAGACACCAAAGACCTTTTCGAACTCAGAATTGAAAGCGACTTTCCTCGGAAAGCGCCTGAGCTATTAGCTATTTCCAAAAAAATGGCCTATAGTCTTTTAGCAAACTCTCATCAGAAAGACGGTTCGGAAATTTTTTGCTGCTTCATTTTACTGCATGACTTAGTATATTTTTTGGATTTGCAGAGTATGTTTCTAACAAAAATAAATGCCAATTGAATTGAATTAAATTCTGCAAGAATGAGACACACTCACCCCGGGCAATATGTTCATCCTCGTGTTGCTCGTTCACCGGTTGGCCGGTCGGAATATCTTCCAGTCGTGGCCGGGGTAACCCGGAGCTATCTTTGGCTAGTTTTGAAAACTGTCTAAGCGTTCCTATGATCTCCAACAATTGCTTCATTCTTCCACATATTACGTCGAGGTTTCCCAAAATCGTTTCGTCGTCAAATAACGAAACGCCGTTCACATCGTCTTTACCATCTAACATTTATGATTTCATAAAAACACAACTAAACACGTGCACCAACTCAAATTTTATAAAATAACTATGCGTAAACAAAATAACTAACACAACAAAAAAAAGTTAAACTTTACCAAAGTCGCTGCTACTCCGAAAATGTGGCATACCTAGTTAGAAAAAAATCGACTTGAATTACCCTTTAAATGCAATCAACCATACTTTGATTCCAATTCGAGTACCAGTATCTTTATCAAACTGCTTTTGAAAACAATTATGGCAAGAACATTAATTAAATATTGATATAAAAACTGAAATGAGACACCACTATGACAACAGATATCTATTCGCCACAAGAAACACACGACAAAAAACATACCCAGACATTCGAGAAGGACAGTTCAAAAACAATTAAACAACATCCTTCACCTGATCCAGACACTACTGAAGGCGGTGCTGGAAGCTTGGAGCGTTTCGGTACTTTGGATCTTGTTTGCGGAGTGTCCAATGAGCTGACTGACTGGGCAAGACTTTGCGACGCAGTGTTTGTTGATCCGAGGGTTTCGCGAAGGTTTTTCACCATGTCCTTATAGAAAGTTTGAAGGACCAAGCAAGCTTGTAGCCTTAATTATAATGGTTTCGTATACGGTAAACTATATCTCACAGCATATAACGCTGAAATGAGGAAAAACTGATGCAATGAATACTGTTTTCATGACTGCACATTAGGGTGTGACAGGTGCCCCGACTTTATTGTATGATGCTGTCATTTTTTTGGTATTGCGTTTTGGCATAAAAATGGCTCATGCAAACGATTTTCAGGTTTTGTCCACATTCGGAGGAGCACCAGCAAATTTAAATTTTATGACCAATTTAAGGGGAATCCCCATGTGAAAATTAGGCTTTTGGCTGCAATTTGCTTAGAAATGGAAAGAAAAGAGAAACTGATATAGCTGTGTAACAACATTACGCAGTTGCTTTGAACTTTGGTTTCTATTAAGATGATGATTTTTTTCTGACGTCATAATTACTGATGACGTCATTCTTTTGATACAATTTTTGCATTTATTTTATCAAGCTAGTACAAAAGTGCCAGTTTTTTTTTTAATCTGCAATACCGTCGCGAAATATTAATTCGAAGTCACCATCTTTAAATTTACAAAACTTTTATTAACAAACGATAAAATTTGTAATGTTAATAGACTGTAATCAGAAAATACATCCCAATTAGCACACTGCAAGACAATATAGTTTCACTAATACACGGAGTTAACAGACTAATTTACAAGATTTTCACATAATAGCACTATGTTTATCAATTCTTCGTAAATGTAAATCAAGAACAAAATTTGACTAAAAAACTCCACCTAAAACCAAAAGCCTGAAAAATGTAAAGTTGCATTATTAATTCCAAAAAGAAAACTAAACTGTTGTGTGTACTACAATGTGTATCTCAGCAGAGGCAAAAACAAATTAGCTGTTTTCAACTGCAAGAAACCAAAACTTTTCTGGTTGCGTTGCTGGGTAACGTTTTTTCTGATTAAGAAATGGTTTCCTGTCAGTTTCTACTACTTGCAGAATATCCTGAAAACGTTTCTCGTATTTTGTAACTTTTAGAAGGTCATGGGGCAGTTTCACGCCACGCTCTGCCGCTTCATTTACAACTTATAAATTGTCTACAATCACTTTCATGTTTTGAAAATCTTTATTGTTGATCCATTCTTCTGCTGGGATGTGAAGAAGAGAATATGGCATACCAAACGGTGAGTCTGGTCCAATTAAATTAAGAAGAGAATCTTTGTTTTCTGGTATAGAAGAAAGATAAGGCGTGCCATAAGCTATTCCCCAAATTCAAGTCCTGTTCTTGTGGTAATAGTAGAGTCTTTATAGTTGAGAATAGACATTCTCATTTCTTCCTTCATTTCAACTGATACCATTGGTGAAAATAAAGCCAATTCATTATGACATGTCCATTTGGTCGGTAGCGTGGCCAAATGGATAAAGGCGTCATTTTTACGACGACCCTGATCGCATGATCTGGTTTCAACTCCCACCCTGTCATGTTGTTGCGCCCTTGGGTAAGATGCTTTACGATAATTATCTCTACTTGGTGACTTTGAACAAGCAGCAAATTCAGTGGGCAAGATATCCACAGGAACATTGGATCACTGGAAACTCCTAAGCAGGTGCGAATTCCTCCAAGCATGAAGTAGTCAATGCAATGAAAAGTATGCGGTTTGTCCAACAGTTGGTGTCCGATGCTGTCCGGTCATAAGATAATAAATATGCGCAACAACGCAACAACAACAATCTCAAGTATCCCGGATGTTAAAAATCAAAACTATGATTACATTTTCAAATCAAATCTTTTATTATACTCCCTGTAATTCGCCGAAGCGTGTAACAAGTTGTTTGGGCCCATCTCCGCATCATTGCACCCGGGCAACACAACTCTTTTCGAAGAAATGTTGCAGAGGTGGCGAGCTGTTCGCAACACTGAGTACGATTTAACCTGCCAGAGATTTGAATCTCAGACCTCCTGCTTCAGGGACCAACGCGTTACCGCTCGACCAATTGGCCGGTTGATTCCATTTTCGGGATGCAAAATAATTAGGGTTGGTGCTAAATTTTAGAATTGTCATAAATTTGACGTGCAAATTATAGATCAGTTAGCATTAGGCAATTCGGTGCAAATATATATATTTTGATAAGCTCTTTTTAGTAAAATTGATACAGCAGAGCATAGAAATGTACTTATTGGTCTATAGGCAGTCTAAATAATTGTGTAGCAAGCTAAATGGTTGATGATTTAACAAGCTCTAAACTGAAATACATTTAATACTAAAAACAACAGCCTGAATTTGAAAAGACTCAAAATCAGCAGTTTAGACCAGGTTTTTTGGCTGTGGTTCAAAAAAGAAAAAATGCCTAAAAATTCAAAGTCACGGAGCTGCCATGGTGAGTGTTAAAATGTCATAAAATTTTACAGGAATGCTTTTTAGGTCAATGCGCAATACCAAAATTATGAACCGCATGATCAAAGCAAAAATAAATTTTAAGGGGGCAGCTGTCAAACCCTACAGCACATGCTTCAGAAAAGGTAACAGCACTAAAATTATTCCTTGAAAGAAAAAAGCAATTAAATTTGCGGGTACAATAAAAGCTCTGGCAGGATTAAAAACGAAAATCTTCGTATCAATACTTTCCACAAACTCTTTTTTTCGTGTGATGTGTAACAAAAATATCAATGCAAACAAGAAACCTTCAACCTTTTAATCAAACCAGGCTGTGTTTTAGCAGTAAAATGCTTTGTCAATTAGTGATCCAGTAGATAGAGCGTCTGCTACTGAAACGGTGAGTTTGGTTCACTTCCTGGTCGGGTCAAACCAAACACTATCAAATTTCGAACAAACAGCTTCCCTGCTTGTCATTCAGCAATAAAAACTGCCAGTGTGAAGTCTATACTGTGTATGGTAGACCGATGGGAAGATGATATCTTGACTCAACGACTGATAGGTGTCTTTGCTATCTCCAGGGCAAAGGAACCAGGTGAATAAAGATATAATTACAACCATAGGTGGGCAAGTTAATGAAAAACGTTAGCTTCGTTAACCACTAGTCCGTTAACAAACTTTACACCTCCGTTAACCTTAATCCGTTATTTTTAGCTTTAATTAACGGAAGTTAATAAAGTCCGTTAATCCGTTAACATTTTGCGTGTAATTTACATTTCGTTTTATTCACTCGCTTCTAGAACACGTATTGACGCTGTTGAGCTGATTGTAAGGAAATATTTATTGCTATGGTGGTCTTTTTGTGTTTTTGAAGATACATTTTACAGTCTAATCTAATTTCAAGATAAAAACAAGTTCAAATGCAAAACGAAGCTGCAAGATATTAACGATAAAAACGTTAACGGAAGTTAATTTAGTCCGTTAACATGAAAAAACTTTTTAACGGATTAACGAGTTAATGAAAAAGTTAGCTTCTTTATTAACGGATTAACGATTAACGGACTTGTGCCCACCTATGATTACAACTATACAGATTAGTGAAGCAGTCGAGTTCCTATTGTTACCGTAAAAAAATTACGCAACAAACAATTAACTACATTGTCGAATAATGCTTTGTAATTGCATGTTTATTAACCAAGTAGCCTTGGCCAGAAGACAGCAAAGGGACTTTTCGACTTCAAGTCAAAACATATCTATACTTTTTTTGAAACTTTTTTACCTCCCCGTCAAGTTCCTGTCGTCTTCGAAAATCAATTCTTTTTTCTTGCTGCCTTTTTTCGAAGTTTTGAAAGCGGGAGGGGTGATGGCTTCGTTTTTCATTTCGTTCTCAATTGTCTTCCACAGATCGTCGTCACTTCGAAGTAATTCGCCTACGTAATCCCGACAAATCGTCGCCAATTGGTTGCCGATCTGTGAAAGCAGTCTTTATTGACGAAATAGTTTTGTAATTGAAACGTGTTTTTCTACCTGAATTGAATACACGTTAAAATAAGCATTAGTAATCATTCTACAAACTTTTTAGTTTCATTTTTGTCTTCCATTATCAGCTAGCCTAAACTAACGCAAAGATAGAATCATTTTTTAATGAAGAAGGTATAACCAACAAGGAAATATTTGAAGAGTGATAACTAGGGTACTGACTGTAATGTTTTCATAAAACTAACATGTTTTAGAAACAATTTGATTTTCCTGCCAGATAAATTTAGCCAAGATTTACAAAAATGCTGAACAGGTTACTGTGAAATTAATGCTGAACAAAACTGTTACTGCTTACAAAAAATTTACAATCAAAAGAGATTGTAAGTCCAAGAGCTGCTAGGCACAGTAAATAAACTTCAAAACTTGCAATACTTTTAGGAAACACAAATATGAGTCAAATAAACACTGACTATAATGACTAATGAATAACTTCACATAGGTAAATGCAAAAACAAAATGCTTAAGCTAATCTTATTTCCCTTCGAACCTCTCAGCGCTGTTGTAGATTCTTGATCACTAGTCAAAGCTCGAAATGCATTTCGCTCAAAAATTTTTTTTAACAACCCAACTTTTGCTTGTTTCCTACTGGGGCCAAGCATTCTAGCCAGTTTGGTGGTCCATCCTGGCAAGGAATAGAACATAAAGCCAAAGAAAG
Organism: Trididemnum nubilum; assembly: GCA_963965965.1. Lineage (NCBI taxonomy): Eukaryota > Metazoa > Chordata > Ascidiacea > Aplousobranchia > Didemnidae > Trididemnum > Trididemnum nubilum. Next base: position 23,272,263 of record OZ014479.1, on the reverse strand, counting down.
GATTGCTCAGCGTTGGTGTGGTTAAACAGACGCAGAGTTCTTTGATTATAAGTATAAATTTAAAAATTGTACATACTTTCATGCATAGTAATCCAAGATAGCCACTTCGAGCATAATATCGAGATATGGAGTCCATCTGCTTTATAGCACCCACTAGTGTTGGCAAGATATTGTTGACAGTTGGGACGGGATTCGATTCTACGTGAAGCTGTTCCAAAAACCGACGAAGCGTGTCAAGGTACTTCACTTTGTCCTTGGTTTCGTTTTGAGCGTCGGTGATCCTGAAAAAACAACAACTCTAAAATGCAAATAATCTGTGTTGCCGGATCAGTTCGATAGAAAATCCCAAATCAAAGCCACTCCCAAAAATTTTTTCTGACAAACAAGCATTTTGAATACAAAAAAATTGCCCTAATTCTACAGTATGTTTGCCCGCTAAAAAAAACAACATATACCCGGCGAGAGCTTCTAACCCCTCAACCCCCCAAAATGATAGCCATCAACTAAAAACAACGTTTTTTTGCAATTGTGCAGCCCCCTTCCTCGAAAAAAATTCGGGGTGAAAAAAAGGAAAAATCCCGCATCTGGCATCCACGACAATAATCCCACGAATAAACTTCCAAGGACTATGCAACACCGATAAATTATGTTAAAGCCTAATAAAACCCATTCTAGATGGGTGTCCGATCAACCAAGCCACTGTCTACGGTAAAAATGTGTGTGAAGCTGTAAGCTGAATGAATATTGCAATATGAACATGAAATAAGATTAGCTTAAGCATTAGAGTAATAACGTAAAGTGAAGTTCAACCTAAAAAAAAACGACCAGAAGAGTACGTCAATTAAACGTTAATCTGCCCATTCCTGGGTATGATTCCTCAGATTTGTAGGTCGAGCAGGCTTTTGGGGTTGGGTTCGGGCTTCAGATTGACGAGTACCGATTTTACATGCCCACTTTTCAGGCCCTTATCTTAGTTTCAGTGCCTGCTCATTGCTGACTTAGGCAAAAAAAAGATGCCAAATTACAAATGAAAGTACCTCTTTCCAAAGTATATCAAACGCTGTGTACAAAGTACACCAATATAAAACTGTTTTCGACTTAGTTGCATTGGAATTTTATTTATTACAATTCTACAATTTCGTTTGTTCAAAAATGAATTATGAAGTAGCCAAAATAAAATCTCTTTTGATCTGTTGATGAAATAAGCAAATATTCGCTCAGGTTAGTTTGTCTTAATATGCTACTACAGTCAAACTTTGATACTATGCCACCCTTTGGGACCGAGAGAAAGTGGCATAGTAGCGAGGGTGACATAGTAACAAGGATTTGTAAAAACAGCCTTGTGATGTAACAATGTAATGCCACGTTGTATTGTACGATTATAATTTACATGTATTTCAGTATAATGTACAGTACAGTGCAGTAGTTTCGGGAAGGCCAGTGTGATGCAAGCATGCGATCGGCTAGACGACGAAGTGCATGAAATCCGCAGAAAGAACATGCGCCAGCTGACGATTCCTCAGAGTTTTGGGCTGAGCTACAGTAGATAACTTGAGAGAACATATTACATGCACATACTGTATACTTTTGCCGTTTCACAGCCGTTAAATTGTTTCGTTCGTAGCGTTTATTGTTTCGTTAATACACTGCAATACTGTACCTCATGTGGCATAGTAGCGAGGGTAAGTGGTGGCATAGTAAATATATTTTCTATTGAATTTAGTTGGTGACGATCAAAAGTGGTATAGTAGCGAGGGTGGCATAGTAGCGAGGTGGCATAGTATCGAAGTTTGACTGTAACGTTATTTGATTTATGTTGACAAGAATTTTTGAAAAATTTTGATTATTTGTTTGCAATATGAATCGAGTATAACCCCAAATGATGGGAAATATTTTAGTGGGTAAGTCTTCATTGTGGATGGTGTACGACAGGGGTACAATGCGGTTATGGAAACTATTACCCACCAAATTAGATTCTTATGTAACAAATATTGTTATCGGTGATCAAGAATTTAAATTAAATATATGAAAAATAATTGTTCAGAAACTGATTATCGTCTCGATACCCTGAGCTACCTCAACGCTAATACTGCTCTTGTTGTTTTTTTAGTAGTACATCCCCATTCGTTCGAAAACATTTTGACTACATGGATTCCAGAAATAAAGCATTACTGTCCAAACACTTCAATTACACTTATGGGAAATAAAACAGATCTGCGATGTGATTCGCATACTTTAGAGAACCGCATAGTCTACAACAGACAATCATCACAACTGAAATAGACAAGCAGCTTGCCCGTCGAGTAAACGCGACAAACTACGTGGAATGTTCTTGCATTTATAGAACCGGGAAACAAAACGTTTTCAAACAAGTTGTGTAGAAGACTGTTTCACTAACAACAACAAAAAGATCACCCAACTCACTGAACTTTGTTTGCTTTGGTGAAACCAAGATTTCTATACAAGTTCGACAATTTCTAGTGAGAAAACGAACGTATATGCAAACCATTAAACGGATGCTGTCATTTTTTGGATGATTGTGACGACTATTTCACATGTTATAAAATCAACGGCGAAGAGTATACTCCAGATATACAATTATACATATCGCATCCGACGAGAATTTAGATGTAAAAAATCAATGAAACATGTCGATTTGTTCAAAGTTGTATTTTCAGTACGACATTCTAATTTATACGCAGCTGTAAACGAAAAATGGATCGAAAAAAGGATTGCAGAACTAAAAACACACCACCGAAAGTTCCACTTGTACTGGTGAGGAATCACGTTGAACTACGTAGCGCATCATCAACATTTGCACATTAATTCTCCAAAATGAAGCACTCTGCCACTTATGAGATTGGTGAGCAGCTTACGCGAGATATAAACGCCTCATTCTATGTCGAATGTTCTTCCAATGATCAAACACTCTTCCGCATTTATAAATATGTTGTAAGTAGCTTGTTATTATTGGCTTATAATATTTTGGAAATATCTGCTGATAGGCTTCAAATGTATCTGATGAGCTGTACAAAACCGGATCTAAACTGATCTCGAAATGTAATAACGATATTTAATTTTCATTCGATGCAACGCAAGTAAATGTTCATTTGCATTTTGCAATCTCTGTCTCGATTGTACGGTTACTGATTGTCCGTACGAATTTATTGGAACACCTTAACATTATTTACCGTAATGCCGTAGCATATTTAAATCAGCGATTCGCTAGCCTAGCAATACACAATACCCATTAAAACCTTCTCAACGTATACCTATATTGAGAAACAACTGTTCCATCAAGCTTGCTAAAATACTATCTTTACACTTAATCGATAGAATTTCATTGGAATAACTATGAGTCCGTATGATCGTTTTCAGTATATGCCCGAAAGTATTTGTTGAAATATACAGCATGTGTCCGTTTTCTACTAAACTATGCTATTTTCTATCGTTGAGAACAACTGTTTGTAACAAAATAACCAATCACAAAGTAAAAACAACGCAAAACCGAACTAAGCGGGAATTTTCAGGAAATACCAAAAAACTGATACACAGTTGAATGAACCGATCGTAAAAATACTTTTGACTTTTTCATTTACGCAAGCAATAGAGTTAAAGCTATTTTTTGGGCCTCCCAGCAAGTTTGGAACCTCTTACAACGTTTAGATAATTTCAAACGTTTAGTTAATGCTGTTTCTAACGAAAAACATCTCACTAGTTTAAGTCGCTCAAAAATCCATTTTCGAGTTGTTTTTTTTTTAATTCAACGAGGGGTATCATCCCCAAACCACGTCCGAATTGTTGTCTCTGAAACACCTTTTGACATCACGTAATTAGCTCTCTCGGTTAGATCGTTCTAAAACTTGATTTCGAGGGTTCATTTTGGGGTTTCCGGAAAGTGGCGGCCTGAAGTTATGTTGAAATATGTATCTGTTAAATAGGTACTGATAACAAAACAAATCAGCTTTCTAGATTCAACTGTTCCAAACTGAATTTGGTAAGTGGTTTCGGGCAGGTGGCTTTAAAATACTTCAGGAGACAAAACCACCTTTGTAACTCAGCAGCTTTAGACAAAAATCAAATTTCGGAGCTTAGTTTTAGCCGCTTTAAGAAAAAATGAGTGAAATTGAAGACATAAAAATCTCATTGCATTTAAAAGTGCGTTAGAGGGGATGAAAGGTATGTTGAGATATATAACCATGTAAAATATTCTTTGATGTACTTCAGCCGCTTTGAATGAGATCGTCTTTTTCGCCAAACTTTTAGATTGGTTTTCGGATCTTAAAACAAAGTTACGTCAACTATTGCTTCAAAATTTGACACAATATAAGATCTTACGAATCTAAAAATTTCAAGTTGTTTCACTCAATGGTTCTCAAGTAATAACCAAAATTATAAAATTCGCACTCGTTAGTTGCAAAATGATCAAGTAAGCACAAAACCAAGTGACGCGAGCGTTAGGTGCTCTAATTTAACGTTCTAACGACGGCCTAACATCACGCTTGCAAACAGGAACTACAAAATATCACTTGCTTGAGTAACTACATGAAACTAAAGCTACAGCAGTTGTGGCAAAGCGCATACCATACAGTAAACCTTTTGAAAAGCATGGTAATTTCCTTTGAGCAGTAGTGCTACGTCGCACAGTAAGCAATCTATTAAATATTTTAACAAAGTCAATTATTACCAAAAAGTTTGACGTCCTTTAAAAGCTCGAAACAGCGCTGTCCAGCTCTGTGCATAAAGTCAATTATTATCAGGAGTCAAAGCCAATAATAAATTAAAGCACTGACAAAACCTAGCTAACTACACGCAACAACTAAAAGCGCTAAAGTTAAATTTACTGAGTAATACAAAAGATCTTGAAATGAACTTCATTTAAACGTAATTTGTTTAAACCTTCAATAGATTTAGGCAGTCTGAAATACGAATAAACTTTAGACAATGAAGAATCAGTTTAGCTGAAAAAGGAAGACTTTGAACATGAAACTGCGGAGAAGCTCTCGGTCAACGAGTCAAGCACTCATCACCTTTTAGTCAGGTCAAGTTGCTGGACGGTGGACGTGGCAGGTTTTCATGTTGAATTAGCTATGTTGCATTAAAATTAACTTTTTATCCAGTTTTATCTAATTTCAAAGATTTGTTTGTTATTTGTGATCTAATAATAAATATTTTAGAATTTAAACTGAAATTTATCAAATGGATTTTTTTTTTCATTCGTAAGATACCCATTTCCAGATTTCAGCAGTTTAGCTCCTTTGATACCGATACTTGAAATATTTTTCTAGTTTTTGTTTTTTGTACCTTGGTTAGTACAAATTAAGATCACATGAAGCAAGGCGCACTGTTCTGTGTGTACGTACGCATGAGTATCGCTTAAAGAAGAGTGAAGCGACAATTCAGGGGATTCGGTTACTTTTTCCGGCTTTTTCCCACGGCATGATATCTCACATTCAGTGAGTTGCTGCTCACAGGCCACTTTTTTCGCTGTTAATGCCAGACGCGACCGCTTCAGTCCGTTCCGTCTCGAGATGATACTTTAGCCTGAAGTGCAACCTTATGATAACATTACCCATAGACTCCTACTTAACACATGATTTACTAGGCCTTGAAACTAAACTTGCTTTCACTATCGAAGCGAGACAAACAATGCGCTCTAGGGTACTGCGCAGCTTTTCATTTCAGTAGACTGCACTGGACAACGTGAAAGTCAGCATTGCAAGTAACTAAAAAATCGAAGAAAAATGAAAGCAAGTTTAGTTTCAAGGCCTAGTAAATCATGTGTTAAGTAGGAGTCTATGGGTAACGTTATCATAAGGTTGCACTTCAGGCTAAAGTATTATTTTTGTTTAGAGCAGTTTTAGAAAGTAAGAAACCAACATTTTTAAAAAGTAAAGAAACCAGAAAGTTTTACAAAGCAATCACGATTTTCAAAAAATTTTACTACTGCTAAAAGAGTAAAATCACGAACTGTATGCTTAAGTTTAGCAAACAGTTTCTTAACAGCAAGACTAAGGCTGTAGTAATAAAAAACAAAGAATAGCATGGCCTTGAGAATAACTATCAATGTAAAACTTGTTCAGTAATCAGAAAATAGCCAGAGCAGTTTTAGAACTATAAAACTAATTTTTTTCTTTGCTTCAAACGCTTGCTTTGCTCAAAAATTGCCAAAATTGTTTTGCACTATTAGAATTATTTTAACTTATCTTGAGTTCAAAAGTTTCTAGATTTAAAAGTCCTAAGATGAACTAATGTGTAATTGTAAATAAATACAATATTTATTGATTAGTTTTCTTATCAGCACAAGCTCTAAAAATTAGTCACTGAAATTAGCTCTAAAAATTAGTTTTTTCCCTCAACAAGTTCTATCGTATGCAATTTCGTAATTTTTGTGCTTGTCAGCAGAGGTGGAGTCCTCGAGGACACATTTTGAAGTCCTTGGCCATGAAGCCTCAAGTACTCGAAAATTGCCCTGTCCTCGGCTTGAAGACATCACTATTTTTGGAATTGTTAAAATTTTGTGGATCGCCTAAAATTTTTTTCGAAGCCTTTTTTTTTTGAGATCGCCTGAAAAAAAATTTGAAGACCTTTTTTTTCTTTTAACACTTGCGCCGGTGTCCTTGGTCTTTGGCCTCGAGCATTCTTGTCCTTGGCCTCGGATTTTTTTTGTGTCCTTGGCCTCGAGCCTTGTGTCCACGACTCCACCTCTGCTTGTCAGTGTTATATGCAAACTGGATTAGGATACGGCAAACAAGTGTGTAGTCTATGGTTGTAAATCTGGATATGTACCGGTATCAAAATTTTCATTTCCTTCTAATAAACCTGATTTGCTGAAGAAATGGAAACAATTTTTTCAATAGCGAAGACTGGTCCCCTAGGTCAAATTCTGTAACTTGCAAAAAACCACTTTGAAGAAAACTTGATTACTGAAAATGAAAAACAAAAAAAGCTGAAATGCAGTTTCAACCCAGTGCCAACTATCCACAGTATAGCAGCTTCGAAACAACCATCAACTTTGCCAACTCCAAGCTCATCAAGAAAACCACCCAAAGTATAAGTGCATTTCAGAGAAATTTGAAAGACCAGTTTGCTGATTTCAAAGAAAAGGATAAAATACCAAAATTTGATGACATCACTCAAAGTCAAGCCCAAACAAATTATCTATTTCACAGACTTTGGAATGCGTCGTCTTTTAGAACTTAGTTTTTTGCGCCACAACAGAATTTCCAAAAAAGCTTGGTGCTATAAAAATTGATAAAGAATTGCATTTGCAGTTAGAGTGGTGTGGAGATCCTGTTCAATTGCCCCTATCGTTTGTTCGATGTTTGAATTATTTTGGTCGAGTTTTTGCAGTGTTATTTTGATCTAAGTCTGCAGTGTTATTTCGGTCAAAGTCTGCAGAGTAAGTTTGATCCCGCAAACTTTCTGCAGGGTCTGCTAGTATTTACACCCTTCATTTAGTGCTATATATATGACCTTATTCGCTATCTGGCCTTTTAGCATTAAATTCTCTTCTTTTTGTCATAGTGAAATTAAAATGCAGTATAAGAACCATTCTTGGAATTGCATCAAACTTGGGTTAGTTAAATTTAACCAGCAAGTGTTGCATAGCTTTAAAGAGCAAAAACGTAATAACGCATTTTCGTTCTTTGAAAGAAGTTTAAGAGCTCTTTGATAGAAGTTTACCCAAATTACCTAAATCAGTGCTTCGCAACCTTTTTCAACTTCCGGCACTCCACAACAAACAATGTTAGCTAAAACACAAAAAACTATATGAATTTATTCTTATACAATTATACATCAATGAGCAATTTAATGGCAAGCCGACCAAATCTGCGGAAATTTGTGAAAATCTCGCAGAAAAACCTTGAAGATCTTTTGTTTTTTAAGATCACCTCAAGAAGCGCAGAAATTGGTGGCTTCCCAGACTGGAGACCTTTTTTTCTTCTTTTTTTGAAGACCACTGCAAGACTCGCAGAAAGCTGTGGTCCAACAAGAAGATGGGGGAAATTTAAACTTCTTTCCATTTGGCAAGGGGGGTAAACGAAACAAATGAGGTTAAGACACCGTGGTTTATCATTTTTGACAAGCAATAGTGATGAAAAGCTTTGTTTGCACATGTATGTTGTGCAAAAGGGTCCACGACAACTGACCGCAACAAACTGACCGCGAACCAACTGACCGCGAACAACGCCGATTGGCTGAGAAGGGCGATCCTAAATATATTTTTACTATCCCCAGAGCCATCTTGCCCGAATGTCACTTAGTGACGAAATCACTGTAACGAAATCGTTGCTTCGCGGTCAGTTTGTCAAGGTCAGTTGACTTGGCTCGGTGCAAAATTGGGGCTTGTTACGTCACAAATCGTAGGTAAGCAAACATTCGTATTCAAAAAAGATAAAAAGCATTTTTGTTAGTTTGCTAGAAAAATTACAAATACTCAGCAGCACACCTGATATGGTCTGGCGACACAACGGTTGCGGAGTACTGACCTAAATAACTAATAAAACTATTCTTATTTACGTGATTTGATGTTAATGACAATGTTAAGTGTTGATCTTTTCATTACATGAAAATGGAAAAATAAGGCCGGAATCACACGATCAAGTTTTTTTGCACAATTTTCTGGCATCAATCGTGTGAAAGGTCGTGCAAGTGCATGGCTCACTATTGCGGACACCTGTCGGCACTTATATCGTGCAGCCATGTTAGAATAAAAATTAGTGTCTAGAATAGTGCTTCCCAACCTTTTTGCCATCGTGTACCAAAATAACGTCATGCGTTGAATGCGCGTACCACTAATCTATTTTAATCAAATTTGGCTGGAAGCTGTAAAACTTTGACAAGTCTAGGTCTAACCATCTCAAAAGTAACGCTAAAAACCTACAAAAAGCTTTGTTAACGAACTTAACAATAAAAAACAGTTACACAAAATAAATTTACTGCGATTTTTGATTTTGTTTGTTGTCCACTTAACAATCGATACGCGGTTTAATAGATTCGCTAACGGCACGTCGAAAATCGTGGTGAGAAGCAACTAATCGGTTAAGCTTTTTTGATTTTATGTTTAGAAAGGTCGAAAATCCTAGCTCACATTTCAACGTTGATGGAAATATTAACAACTGTGAAACAGCACGAAAGGCCAGCGTAGGGTACGATGCAGCAAAGTCAAGCCAGAAGTTAATAGCGGGACGATCTCTATGTCTTATCTTTGCCTCATTATCCTCTTGCAAATCTATTAATTCTTTTTGCTCACTGGTTCCCACATCCAAGTCGTGAGAATTAATTGAAAAGGGATTTGTTATGTACTCATAACTGGCCGCTTCTGGAAAGTACTGTTCCAATTCCTCTTTAAGTGATGCAAGATGACTAGCGAAGTCTTCAGAAAAAGAACATTTCATCTTTAAAGATGACAAACATTTGAACATCCCAAGTTGATTGTTTTTAGTGATCCTTTTCCAAAAATCTAATTTTCGAATGAAAGCACCTAGCTTGGAAACAAAATCTACTATTGTCCCATTTCGTCCTTGAAGCGACAGATTTACGATATTGAAAAGCTTCAAAAATGTCTAAAATGTATGCTAATCTTTGAACAAATTCGTCGTTTTCAAGATCCTTGGAATACGGGTGATCCAACTCTTTAAAAAGCAATAACATCTCATTCTTCATTTCGAACAGACGTTTAGTAGCATTCTCGCGAGAAAGCCAACGGACTTCGGTGTGATACAGAAGGCTGGCTGGTATATTCCGAGCCCAAGTCTTCACACAGCTTCTTAAAAAGCCGGGTATTTAAGGCTGATGCCTTACCAAAATTTACGATTTTCACTACTTGTTTTAAACAAGCTAAAAACTGCGCAGGCAGCACTTTTGTGCATAGGGCGAACCTATGAATAAAACAGTGAACAGACGTGACGTTCGCGAGACAGCTGTAACAAACGACTGAAACCCAGACCTACAACCAAGCATTGCGGGAGCGCCATCTATGGTACACCCAGCAAGATTTTTCCAGTCTAGTCCATTCTTCTTAAAAAAAACTATCAAAGATATCCTCCCCTTTCGTAGTTGTAGAAACTTCGTGATTCAGCAGTAATTCAGTTTTCATTATATTCGTCTGAGCACAACGGACATAAACAACTTATTGGCAATAATTGGTAATATCCGTTGATTTGTCCAATTGTATTGTAAATCCAAACTTTGATTCCTTTATTTCAGCTAGTATTTGGTTGGCGATATCAACTGACTTTTCCTCAATTCGACGCTTGATCGTATTATCCGAAAGGGAAACAGCATTTAACTTTGCGATTGCTTGCTCTCCAAAAACCCATTTCACCAAAATTTTAGCTTCAGGCAGAATAAGAGACTCTGCAATAGTATAAGGTTGTTTCTATTCGGCCACTAAAAGAGCAATCTCATAAGAAGCCGCAACTACATCTTTACTTTTCTGCTGCGTTTGGCCCGTTTTATCCATACGTTGACGCTTATCGTTGTCAGCCAATCGCTGAAAGTAGCTCGCGTCTGCGTTCATTTTATTTGGGTGATTCCTTTCCAAATGGCGCTTTAGCAAACTAGGCTTCATAGCAGCATTACAAAGCGTTTTTAGGCAAACCACACACTGTGGTAGAATTTCCGCGTTGTGTTCAACTGAAGTAAAGCCATACTTGTATTTTGGATCATAATTTTGCTTGGACATGACTGAAGTGGCCAAATTTAACTTTGCGTATGCTATTCCTCAGTTTTGCCAAAATTACTAAACAATTTTTTACAAAAACTTGCTGCACGTGCTACAATACTCACTGCTCACTGTGATTCAAAAGTTTCTGGATATGGCCAAACGCAAAAACGTTCTTTATTACGTCATAGATCTCATTTACTGATGATTTACGACTGCAAGTAGCAGATTACGCAATTAACACTTTAGCTGCCGCAATACCAGATATCGGGTTTCGCGCAGTTATTTAAATAGCGTGCACGGTAGTACACTCGGAAAGCGCTAATTATCACCTGCAGCAGCAAAAGTGTTAAACTATGCTGTACTAGTTGGAATAAAATATTACAAACTGAAAAAAAAATTAACCTTCAAAAAAATAATCAACTCGCGTACCACCTGATACATCTTTGCGTACCACTAGTGGTACGCGTACCACCGGTTGGGAATCACTGGTCTAGAAAGTGTTGCTGAGTTCTTGCGGGTAAATAGAACTGAGCTCTATTTTAACAGAAGGTTTTCTAAAAGCTGCTGTTCTCAACAAAGAAAACTAAGCTTTTCGCCGTGCCTTTGAAAATATTTAGCCGCAGAATACAAAAAAAACAAAAAAAAACACAACAACGCCGAAGTCAACGCAAAAAACGAAAGCGTCACAATTATCAAGCAAAAATGTTGTGAGAAATTTTACGCTTTTGATTTAATCGGCAATGACGTATTATAACATTGTGCTGCTGCTCTTTTCTCATTTTTCTTCAAAGACTTAAAGGTGTTGCCAGCTGTTTTGCATACGATTGCATATCGATAACCCAATTCTTCCTACTTCAAACTTGAGCTTGGCGTTTTCCAAAACGAGAACTGCCATCGTGGTCAACTCACGAAATTGAACTTTTAATTAAAGAAATCAAAGAAATGCAGCGCTTTTGGAACATGCTTAATCCCGAGTATAAAGATAGAATAAAAAAATCAGATGCTTGGAAGGAAATTTCGGAAGTTTTACATCGATATCAAATAGAGATAAACTTTAATAAGTATTAAATGTGTCTTCTGGTGTTAATTAAAGATGATGAAAATTTCCTTCTGATCGGAAAAAAGTTTCCGACCCAGTTTTCGCTGGTGCTAAATTTGTGATGATTTTAATATTTTTTTGGTTAAAATTTGACATGACGACTGGCAAATGAGCCTTTTGCATATTTGAGCAGTTCAGATAATTTTCAGTAGAAAATTTTCAGCTACTTCGCGCTGATTTTATAAGAAGCCTAACAAAAGCGCTTATATTTTTATTTGAAAATAATAAAGTTTTAAGTTACCCTGACATCCAATTATTGAGCCCTCTGAAACCGCAAGTACCAGAAAGAGCATACCTGCGTTATTGTTACTTGATCAATCATGCAATGTTATGCAAATTTTGATTGGTGATAGATAATATAGCATAAAAAAAGCTACACTATATACTGAAGAGTTTCACACAAGCAAAGGTTTTTGACATTTTCCATTTATCTATTTTGACATTTTTCATTTTATTGCAGGTCGAAAAAAAATTGATAGTTTGCGCACGCAATTTGGGGCAGAACTCAAATAGTTATTTACGAGGTGTGCTTGAAAAGTTTGTGCACGCTGCACGAACAACTTTTATCGCAGAGAAAAAAGCATTGCTTTTTATGTCACAATGTCTTTCGAAAACAAATTTCAGCATTCAGTGACAACAACATTCTTTTTTGCACGTTTTTCTGTCAAGACACTTTCTTTGGACAATTTTGTGAAAATTAGATAAAATTAAGAATTTTTGGCTTTTTTGTCTTTGGTGCGAAGGATGAGTGTCGAACGAAACAACCTGAAATCTCTTTTCCGACTTGGAAAAACTCCAACTGAAGCACTAAAGTTGCTTCAAGAAGTCTATGGTGATGACACGACGTCAAGAACTCGTCTTTTTGAGTGGCACAGGATGTTCAAAGAGGGGAGAGGAGGTGGAAGATGATCACAGGAGTAGGAGGCCACCCACAAGCAGAACAGATGAAAATGCTGAGCGTGTGAGACAAAAGGTGCGGAGCGATCGCCGTCTTACAGTTACAATGATAGCAGATGAGGTGGGTATGAATTGTGAGAGGGTCGTATGAAAGATCATTACGAAAGATCTGTGCCAAAATGGTACCAAGGTTGCTGAATGAAGGACAAAAGGAGTGGCGTGTGCAAGTGTGTCAAGACATTTTGGAGCAACTCGAAATTGAACCCAACTTGCTGAAAAGAGTTGGTACTGGCGATGAGTCATGGATCTTCGAGTACGATCCACTCACCAAACAGCAGAGCCTTGAATGGAAGAGTGCATTGTCACCAAGACCCAAAAAGGCGAGGGTGTTCAAGTCCAAAACCAAAGTGATGCTGATCGCTTTTTTTGATGTCCATGGAATTGTCCACGCAGAATTCTTGCCACAAGGCCAAACTATTAATCAGCACGTCTACAAAAACATCTTGCGATGTCTGATGCGCTCAGTGAGGGAGAAAAGAAGAGAACTGTGGGGAAACGAGGTCATGGCTGCTTCATTATGACAATGCTCCAGCCCATAATGCCTTGGGAATTCGGGAGTTTCTTGCCCAAAATAACATTGCTGTTCTGGAGCAACCACCCTACTCTCCAGATCTGGCCCCTTGTAATTTCTTTTTGTTTCCCAAACTCAAGGAAGTCATCAAAGGAACTCGTTTTCAAGATTCAGAAGCTATTAAAACAGCCGTGACAAGAGCGCTCCGAGCGATCCCGGAGGAATCATTCCAGAAGTGCGTGGAAGCATGGCAGAGGAGATTGGAAAAGTGCATTCGGGCCCAAGGAGATTACTTTAAAGGCGACTTGTTGTAAAATTTTCTTGTCAAATAAAATAAAACATTTATAGACCCAGTACTGTTACTTTTCAAACACACCTCGTATTACTGCAGCTTCTCACTGTGGTGAACATGCCCGTTTCATTTTGGTAAACAAGAAATAACAATGACTCGACAATGCGTATAATTTTACTATCGCCACATCAAATTTCAAAGAAATTCCTTAACAATTGTGTAAATGCTTTTACAGCAAAAAAATATGAGTGATAGCTTCGGCAATTTGTTTGCTGAAAAACCCAGACGTTTCTGTCTGGCAAGAAGCTGAGCAAGAAAATTGTGTCCAGATGTGATAGCTCAAAAAACATTGAAGCAAGAAAATTGTGCAAAAAACTTGATCGTGTGATTCTGACCTAAGCTTGCAAGTTTCTTTTTTTGTATGTTGCAATATGCACAATATTGTTTGGAGTGATTTTAATTGACTTTTGCTTTTAAAAAGCACTGTAGTATTAGAATTGCAAAATTAATCGTGGTGTGTAATTACACTGTAATATTCAAAGCTTGTTAATATTAGCAAATATTGCAGTAATTTATTATTTACTAACCATAACAGTTTTGTTATACAATGAAAAATGAAAAGCATCGATCATCTAGAATTCCTATTAATGCTTGTTTGTTCGCAACTCTCAATACGTTAAAATAAAAGTAGGCTTGTTAGACTTGGCCTGTTATACGAGAAAAATCTCGCCGTATTCTTTAGTAGGCCGTCCTTCTTCGGTGAATTTTTGTGTGTTAATTTTGCTACTTCATACTCATCTAACTACCTCAAACTTGATCTCCACTGCGAGTGAAAAAATTTGTTTAGTTGCTACATTACCAACTCTACCCTACACATTCTTTAACTAATTGAAATATTCATCTATCGCGATTCTTCAAATTCGTTTCTTCAGCAATAAGATCGCTAGATAAAACATTGTTAGTTTTTTGATAAGAACAAGTAAAAATTCGTACCGGTTGCATAGTCTTGACTGAATAGACTAAGACTTTTTTTGGCCAGATAATTTTAGACGCCATTTATGCGTGAGTTTTAAGGTTTATTTGTAAAATGAATGGAACAAAACTTATTGGTGGGAAATGTTGTGGTGGGTAAGACTTCACTATTGATCGTGTACTATGAAGGTCAACTACCTAACAAGATTATAGAGCCTACCTGGCATGATTGCTATCGAACAAATATTGCAATTGGTAATCAAATTTATCTTTTGAATATATTAGACACAAATGGTCACTAAGACATTTATGATTGTATATTGGGCTATGAGCAAACGGATATTGTCCTTGTTGTATTTTCAGTAGTGGATTCTAATTCATTTGAAAACATTTTGACTACATGAATTCCAGAAGTAAGAGATTACCGTTCAAACACTCCAATCATTTTTGTGGAAAATAAAAATGATCTGCGACGTGATTTGTGTGCTTTCAAAGAACTACATAGAAAACACCAGACAGTCATTTCTACCGTAATAGGCAACCAGGTTGCACGAAGAATGAAAGCTGCAATCTATGTAGAATATTCTTGTTGATGGAATCTTAGCAAAAAACGTTTTCATAGAAGCTGTGTTGGCGACTGTTTCACAAACAACAACAAAAAGATCACCCGACTCACTGAAGTTCGTTTGCTTTGATGAAGATGAAATTAAACTAGTTCGACAATTTTTAGTGAAATAGAGAACGAATGTATTTGACAAACTCTTAAATGGAAACTGTCATTTTGCGGGTGACCATGAGGACTATGTCACGCGTTATGAAATCAACGATGAAGAATACACTCTGAACATACACATTATATCGAATGAAGACTTACATGTAAAAAGATCAATAAAGTATGCAGATTTGTTCACGGTTGAATTTCCGGTAATGCATCTTCACACATACACAACTGTATACAAAAAATGGATTGCAGAATTAGAAACTCTATCCAAAAACTCCACTTGTACTAATATGGAGTCATGTTGAGTTGCAAAGTGCATCATCAACATTTGAGCATTCCTCCAAAATGAAGCAGCAAGTTATTACTGCTGAGATTGGTGAGCAGCATGCGCTGAGAATATAAGCCTCATTGTATTTCGAATGTTCTTTCAATGATGAAACACAAATAGCAAACTTATTTGAAGCAGTTTGGGCTTTGCTTCGAAACGCAGAAAAAAAGACTAAAATGTTTTGGCTTCAAGAATTTTGGTCGAAAAATATGAAACTTTGGTGCAATCTGAATTAAGGTTATCGTTTAGTAACCAAATTCTTTTTTTTTTTTTGAATTGGAAGCATTTGATTGCACGCTTTTCTCGGAAAAAGTTCTCCTGTATTCAAATGCAGTTATATAAATTGAATGTAAAGGCATTTCATTGATGGCCGTGTCATATCAATCAAAGTAACGATTTTTTATGTTTTTTTTTACTTGATCACCAATATACGTTTATTTATGATTGCAATTATATTCTGCAAAATTGCGAAAAATATCAGGAGTAGGTAGCATTAAAACACATTCGTAATTTGAAATCTGAATCATAGTAACACGCAAAGTATGAATAATAACACAACAAATCTGAATTATCGTAAGATTAGCGATTTCTTTACCAACTTCTCTGTTTAAAATTAGCGGTTGCAAAATTGTGCTTGTAATTAGCTTCACAGTACAATGTTTTGTTTGTTGTTGTTCAATTAATTGATTTAATAGCAGGTATTTTTTAATAGTAAATAAGAAAATTCTTGCGCATTTATAAACATGTTGTGAACAGCTTGTTATGATTAATCTGTAACATTTTGGGATGCATTAGTCTGAAAAAACGGTTAAGAAGCAAACAATCTGTTCAGTTGAAAAGGAAAAACCACTTTACTATGAATGTGTTTAGCATCTTTTTCTCGTTGCAGAAAGGCCCAATAGAACACGCCCTACCAACCTATTCATTATCTGGTCAAATGCAAGGGAAAACATTTGAGTTCAATATCGAAAGCATTTGCGATAATGTGAAGTTGGCGCTACAGCAAAAATTAAACTAACGGGTTGGAAATGCGCCGCATTGAGCATTAAAACAGGACCTGTTTTGCTGGCAGAGGACCAGAGAAGTGCATAACGTAAACTGAACGTCCTCTGGTATAGCCGACCCTGATTTTTGGCGCGCATGGTGCATCAACTTCATTGTTTATTCAATTTCTTTCCGTAAATACCTAAGTTAATCTAAACTAAGAATGTACAAATTTGTTTAGATGCAACATTACAAACTGTACCTTACGCTTTCTTAAGCTTAATTGAATCATTCATCTAGCGCGATTCTTCAAATTCGTTTCTTCAAAAATAAATAAAATATTTTTTAATAAGAACAAGCAAAAACTCGTACTGGTTGCATTGTCTTATCTAAGTAGACTGATAGTGATAATTTCATTTTTAAGACTTTTTTAGGCTGATAATTGTAGACACCTTTCATCCGTAAATTTTAATAATTCATTTGTAAAATGAAGAGCATAAAACTCTTATTGATGGGAGATCTTGTGGTGGGTAAGACTTCATTGTTGATCGTTTACTATGAAGGTAAACTACCTGACGAGATTATAGAACCCACCTGGGCTGATTACTATCGAACAAACATTGCAGTTGGTAATCAAGTTTATCGTGTAGAGATATTGGACACATCTGGTAACGAAGGCGTTTATGATCGTTACTTAAGCTACAAGCAAACGGATGTTGTTCTTGTTGTTTTTTCAGTAGTTGATCCCAAATCGTTTGAAAACATTTTGACCACATGGATACCAGAAGTAAAGCATTACGGTCCAAATACACCAATTATTCTTGTGGGAAATAAAACTGATCTGCGGGATGATCCTAATACTTTAAAAAAACTGCATAGTAAACAACAGACAATTATTACAACTGAAATGGGCGAGCAGCTTGCACGTAGGATAAACGCTTCAAACTATATGGAATGTTCTTGTGTTGATGGAACAGGGGTACATAATGTTTTCAAAAAAGCTGTTTTGGCGACTTTTTCACGAAGAAAATACAAAAGATCACCAAATTCACTGAAGTTTGTTTGCTTTGGTGAAACCGAAATTTCGAAACTAGTTCGGCAGTTTTTAGTGAAAGAACGAAAAGACATATTCGGTAAACCATTAAATGGTTTCTGTCGTTTTTCGGATGACCATGATGACTATTTTACATGTTATGAAATCAACGGGGAAGAATATACTTTGGACATACATATTGCATCGGAGGAAGATTTAGATATAAAAACATCAATGAAAAATGTCGATTTATTTATGGGTGTATTTTCAGTAATCCATCCCGATTCATACCAAGCTGTAGAACAGTGGATCGCAGAATTGAAGAAACACTATCCAAAAACTCCGCTGGTACTACTAGGAAGTCATGTTGAGCTGCAAAGTACATCATCAACATTTGAACATTCCTCCGAAATGAAGCAGTCTGTCACTACTGAGATAGGTGAACAACTTGCACGGGATATCAACGCTGCATTGTATATGGAATGTTCCCGCAATGATGAAACACAAATAGCTGACCTATTTGAAGAAGCGGTTTGGGCTTCACTTCGCAGAGCAGAAAAAAGGCAACCCAAGAAGAAAAAGCGACTTGCGTTGAAAATTTTTGGTCGAAAAATATTATGAAATCTGATGCAATCTGAACTGGTTCATGCTTTTGCTTCAAAATTTTTTTTTTTTTTTTGCTCTTTTGCTTCAGAAACATTTCTACTGTAATGAAACGCAGTTATATGATTTGATGTAAACTAATTTCAAAAACAAATTTGCCTGAAATTGACTTGTCC
Source organism: Trididemnum nubilum (assembly GCA_963965965.1). Lineage (NCBI taxonomy): Eukaryota > Metazoa > Chordata > Ascidiacea > Aplousobranchia > Didemnidae > Trididemnum > Trididemnum nubilum. Next base: position 23,253,915 of record OZ014479.1, on the reverse strand, counting down.
AACTGCACACTATAATATTTTGTAGTTTTATAGACTTGTTGCATGTACTCAAATGATTGTAAGACTAACTTTAATTTGTTGAGTACGCCTTTCTATTTTTATGTAATTTTACTAATATTGTTAAATTTCAGACGGCATAACGTCACAAAGAACAAAAACATCTTCTCAGGAGAAATGTGTTACTTCACATCCGCGGAAATTGAACTTTTGTGAGTTGGAGCCCGATTCTTTGCCGCTGCTCCAGCTGCAAGTGCTTAACCGCGCTATGAACCGACTGCATTATGATATTTGTACGATTGCATAGAATATTGTGTTATCTGATTTATTATTGTTTGAGGCCATATTTTGGAGAAAAATCAACCGCAGTAGAGGAAAGATGAAGAAACATCGACAAATTGCATTTTGGGATCAGTAAAATAGTATAGCCGCAAGCTTATCGGGCACAAAAGCTTAGCACATGTGTCCGATAAGCTTGCGGCTATTTCATGGGTCCATGACAGCTGACCGCGACAAACTGACTGTGAACAAACTGAACGCGAGCCAAATGATGCCGATTAGCTGAGAAGAGCGATCATAAGCTTATTTTACTATCCCAAGAGCCATCTTGCCCAAACCCTCACTTTGTGACAAAATCAGTGACCAAATCACTGTGACAAAACCGTTGGTTTGCGGTTAGTTAACCTGGCTTGCTATTCCATTTTGTTGTCTGATTAATAAACGTGTGCATCAGAATCTTTTGTTACCTAATTTTTTGGTATGATTTGGGCGCTTTTTACTAGTTAATGACGTAAATGACTAATAAATAAATTTAGTGTAATCAATAAAGGCTTGTTTGGATTTTTTAGCCCTTGATTACGATTACAGCTTAAAACTTTGTAATCTCCAAAGAAACATACTAAACTGTTATTAAAAGCTGCTAAAAAAGTGATGTTCATGGCTCTTAGCCTATCCAGCCCAGCAAAAAAAACGGCTTGATTTTAACTAAATGAGTTGAACACAAGTCTCCAAATGCACTAAAACACGTGTCAACTCAAAAACATACCAAAAAACGGCATGGCAAAAAGTTTCGGCATCGAAATGGGCACGTTAAACTAAAACAATGTGATCAGAACTAAACTCACAGCATGTCGATCGTCCTCCAAGCTCTCAAACTTCTTGATTTGGCCTGAATGAGAATGCCAATCACGTTTTTGCATTCCTTGCTTTTCAGTTGTTCGGTTATTCCAGCAAGAACGCGTTGACGCCGCCTCCATCTTTCCACCTCCGTTAATGGCCCAGAATTTACATCCAAGAGCCTACAAAACAATAAATTCGTCATAAACAAGAACCTAAAACAAGTCGGTGTTAATCTTTCATCAAATTTGTTTGGAAACAGTACTGTAGCACGCATCGAATTTCGATCAAAAATAAAGCAATATTTGAAGCACTTTACTATACTTCATAAATAAGAAGGAACAAGGAACCGATTGGAGGGGAAGAAGCTTTGAAAGGCTTGAAAACTATGCTGTTCTCAGTAAATATCACTCCGATCATAAAAATAAGAAGCAAAAATTCATGTTTACCAAGCCTGATGTTGGCGTGCTTTTCAAAAGTTAGCTAGAAACAGCGGCAAAATACAGGGAGAAAGAAAATGAGTTTGTTCAATAGCAAGAATACAAATCATTATCTGGGTAAAATTCTCATACTTAGATCACGCTGGTGGATCCTTAAATGCGAAGCTTTACAAAACGTTTTCTGCTTGGCATCTTAGAGCAGCATTTTCTTTGGAAAAAAGCCCAAGACGATAATTAAAAGTTGGTCTATACTTGGTAAAAAAGCGGATGCAAGCACGATGTCCTAGGTTGATTCAACCAGCACCGCAATGGTGAGACAGCATAACCAGGTCTAAGCTGTAAAGCTACCAAACCACCTCTCTTCTGATCCCTCCGAGAGAACTCCTTCAATCGCCTGCATCCATTCCTGGAGCACTTCCTCATAAACTTGAACAACAGACGCGTCAAATTGCGTGCGATGTTGGTGTTGCGAGAAATCCCGACTCACTAATTGCTCAGGAAGTCGCAATATCTACAAAACAAAATTGTAATAAAACAGTGGCTACAACGAGCCCCTGCCACTGTTAGCATTTTGTTTTAGGGCACATTGCTGTGTTGATGAAGTACTACTTTGGCAATTTCATACAGATGTTGCCAAAATATTACCAGTGCATATCGGTTCGAAGCCGACTTATTTGAATGATAATTTTGCTCACCCCCCAAAATGGTTTCAATCTCTAAAAATCAGTAATCGTAAACTGCTTAATTCAGTTTTTTTGTTTTTTTTTTCTCAGTTGCAGCAAATACAAATTTAAAAAAATAGCTTAGATGCAATAATTGTTCTACTAAATCGTTGCTTACTTGCTGATTGGTTGCACTACTTCTGCTAGTGACATTTCGCAACATGTTGGAGTATTTCTCAATGGAATGAAGGAACTGTTGCTGGTGATCTTCACTGCACATGCCCCAGTCTTCTTTTGCTTTAACCAATGGCACAAACACCTAAAAACATTTTAACTTCATATTTGAATGTGCACACAGTTACACGCAAATTTGAATGAGCAATAATTGTGAAAATCGATAACTTTTTGCTAAGCACTAAATCTGCAGTATCACAGGACGAATGAAAAATCAACGAGTCTGATTATAAAAGCACGATGAGGGCATTGTAGTCATTTCCAATAGCAAGTAAAGATAAAAATTTTATCAAAAATAAAAAGTTTGCTAAAAATAAAAATCATCTGGTCACGCATAATGCATCAATTGAGCAAAACAACATACCTTATTAGCTTTTTGCAGTTACTGACAAACTGAAGTCAATGTAAAGCAAAGGTAATGTTAATGTAAAACTGAGGTAATGTAAAGCAAAATTTATAAAGGGAATGATTTTTGGACTATACTTCCAGATTTCAAATATTTTATATACGTTGAATATCTGACCCCACCTGAGAAAGCACTGTTGACAACTGATGTAATGGATTGCTTTTGATTTCCCCAAACATAATCTGTTTGTGCATGTGGACTTGAGTCACTTCTTGATCAGTATTGGGCCGTAAAAGATAAACGCAAACCAAGTCATGCAAGCTAACGTTCTAAACAAGGTTTCAAAAAGCTGTTAAAAACACAGATTCGACATAATATAACAAACTAAAAAAACGCAGTTAAGTTTCACCAGCTTATGCCCCTACTTTATGAAAACATCGTTACAAACTCATGGAAATAAACTGAGCTTATACTAACAGATAAATATAACTAAACAACATAATTTAGTAAAAGGCAGCAAAATAAAACAAAGAACTTTACCTTTAAATTTCAACCCTAAAATGTTAAACATCCTACCCAACCTGAAATTTAGGTCATGGCTAATAATTGATCCATGAATCTACTTCACGATCTTTACACCTAAAGCACTTGCATGAAATGGCAAACAATCTGTAATTTCATAAATCTTAATTGAAAAATTCTAACCTGGTAAACTTTAACGTCTATTTCGATTTGCACTTCAAAAAAAACAAACTACTTCTTTGCAAACTATGAAAAAACTTTATAACTTCAGAATATCTCAAAGCAGTTTAATGCCAAATTTAAGCAAAAAGCACATTTGTACTACAATTCTAGCAAACATCAATTTAAATATAATAATTAAGTGATAACATTAAAAGAATAAATAGCTGTAAAAGTTTCAAGCCAAACTTTATTTTTAGTTCATTTTAAACAGAAATTTGGTACGCCTAATGTATCTCATCACCAACAGAGAATCTGCCAGTTGGTTAAAACAAACTAAGGATTTGGTCATATGTTCATGATTTTTCGCCCAGTGCAAAACCATAAGTGTTAATAGTCTTTCCCAAGCTATTAGTGGTACCTTTAAGTTGATGAGATTTGGGACCATATTAAGATCTTCAATAACAAACGGCCTCATTTCAGGTCTTCTTCCATATACAAATAATTTCCCAATTCCTCCAATCATTAAAAGTTGTGTCAGCAAATCAAAGTTGTTTGGTTCAAGAAAAAATTGCTCTAATGCTGTAGGGCTAAAATAATATTAACTTGTTAGTAATACAATATTATAAGAGCTTAAGTCATAAGATGCACAGAGCTGGACAGCGCTGTTTCGAGCTTTTAGCTCTCATCAGCAGACCTCAGCTGCTCTAATCAAAGGTATTCCCCAGCTGGACAAGACTCTTGGCCGAACTGGACAAACCTTAATGGCTTGCACAGTGGCAGAGGCTTTCTAGGGAATAAACGATTTTTCACTAGTGGTACTTTAAAAAAACAAGTGAAAAATCGCTGGTCCCGTGTAGTAAGGATAGCCATAGGCTATCCCTACTACAAGGGTTACCCTCTGTGTGACCACGGAAATCATAATCGAAAAGTTTGACGTCCTTCGTGATCGACTCCTGGGAATTCAGACCGACTTCCACTAGCAGTTAGGTGGCCAGATCAACCACCAACCCTGCAGCCACAAAGTAGCTCGAGTCATAATATGCACAGAGCTGTTTCGAGCTTTTAGCTATCATCGGCAGCCCTCAGCTTCGCTATTCAAAGGTATTCCCTGCTGGACAAGACTCTTGGCTGAACTGGACAAACCTTAATGGCTTGCACAGTGGCAGAGACTTTCTAGGGAATAAACAATTTTTCACTTGTGTGCTTTAAAAAAAACAAGTGAAAAATCGCTGGACCCGTGTAGTAAGGACAGCCATAGGCTATCCCTACTACAAGGGTTCCCTTGTAGTAGGGTAGATCTTGTGGTTGATCTGGCCATTTAACTGCCAGTGGAAGTCGTTCTGATTTCCCTGGAGTCGACCACGAAGGACATCAAACTTTTTGGTTATAAGAGCTTATGCAAAAAGTTTTCAAATCTAATCAGTTCTTAAAAGTGATATTTAACATAAACAAAAAAACAACAACAAAAAACAGAGCAATACTTCTATGGTTTTTAATGCGCTATTTCATATTCTGCGTTAAGTAATATTGACCAAAAAATTTTGGTGAATTACGTAAAACAAATAAGCAAGTTTTGTAAAAATGACCAAAAACATTTACTACATTTTGCATTCCAGACCGAAAATCATACACATAATTGTAATTACATTTTTTTGTATTTGTATTTCATTCACAAAGTTGCCTTGGCCAGAAGACAACGAAGGGACCTTTTGGTCTTCAAGTCAAGCTGCCACCTGCCCACCTGTTTACCACACATGGTGGAGGCTCCACACTGTATCTTTAATTGTGCTGAATGTCAAGTAGGGAAGTTTGGAATACCAATTTTTATAGTATTTGGTTTGACTAGATCAAGAATTGAACTCAGGTCTTCTGTTTCAGCAGCAGACGCTCTACCTACACGAGCACTGACCTTAATGATAGAAATAATTAAAATAGATTTTGAAATGACCAAAAACTTGTGTGCAAAATCGGACATTTTATGCCAAAACTTCTCAGTGAAAAATAAACCTTAAATTGTAATGATATTGAAATGCGTGATTATTCAATCAATCAATTAATTAATTAAATTATCTTAATTCAATTATTCAATAAATTTCTTTAATAGCAAAGCAATATCTGACAGAACATCAATAGCTTGAGATTTGCTCATATGTTCATTGACAGAACAGCTATAGCTAGAGGGATTCGACATTTACACATAAAAAGACACCATTTCAGCAAGAATTTTTATTTATTCTGATCCTAACTTCAATTCCTAGACTAAACCTAAGCATAACCTTAACCCAAACTTTAAACCCTACTCTTAACCCTTAATAAGTAATTAAAAATGTGCAAATAATTAAAATCGTTTTATTTTCAATTTATTCTCCTTAACTTAAAAACTTTTAATGAAAACGTAACTTCCTTACTTATGTAAAAGTATATTGCATAGTTGTATAATGCACATACTTAAGCTAAAAGTGAAAAACACAATAATTAATTTTGAATTCAAAAGGGCATTCAGGTAGAAAAAGTTTTTGCTCGGTTTTCTTTCAAAAAATTTTGACGAATATAAAGACTAAATTCACCTAATTTGAGCTTTCTGCAACCTTACATTGCCAAGATATGACAATTTAGATTTCACCTTAGAAAAGCTTTTTCCCATAAAAATTTTACCAGGGTTGCCAACCACAAACAAAATTTCAAGTATTTATTGTATTTTTGTAACTCTTAATTAATGTTTTTGGCAGAGCTGTTGTCAAAACACAGTAAAGGGTCAGAATTGTAAATTAGCTGTTTTTAAAGTAAGTTTAAGCCAACATTCCTAAAACTAATTTTTTGTCATAATACTGGAAAAATGGCAACACTGATGTAAGAGGAAAATTGTTAACTTTGATTGGCAATATCTTGAAAACAGGAATACTTAGAAAGTTCGAATTTGATTTGAACGCATTTTAAAATTTTTCAGCATTTTGGTCAACAGTGAAAACTTTGACTTGAATGCCCTTTTAACATAGATAAAGTTTTAAAGTAAACTATCTCATATTTGAATCAAATTGAAACCATTCTACCTTAACGTGATCGTTTTGATTTAATATTAGATAGTTTACTTTTGAAATTCTGTCTATGGTTAAAAGGGCATTCAAATTAACTCAACCACAAATGAAAAGTTGCCACTATCCCATCATAAACACCACTTTTGCTTATGATTATTGTAATTACATTCCTTTAACTACTGTACCTACCAAAACTAACTTACCTGTCAGTTTCATCAACTTGAAATGTTTCTTGAATTTTAGTAGCTATCCACCAATGTCTTTCATCCATGATGCTAGACTTTACATAAATTGCTTTGAAATAATATAAACTAAAGATTCATACCTTATTCAGACTTATTTATCTGCCAAAGCCATATAATCATTATACACTATTAGCTTCAGATTGCCTGCTTTTTTGTTTGTTGAATTGGCAAACTAGAGCTATGAAAATCTAACTCAACATTACTGTACTTACACAGCTGTCCTTTGTACTGGTAAAAACAAATTCGGCAGTGGTGGGAAGTCATTTGCTAAATTATTTAACGATAATATTTCCTGAATTTAAGGCAATGATCTAGATACCAGATACATGTACGAGCTGGTACCATTAGTTTCTTCCCACTTTTAAAATAGATTAAATGGCTTGCCTGTAAATAATTCCTACTATAATGCAAATGCATAATCCTTGCTTACTTCCAAACTTTAGTTTATCATGCTATCTACGAACCACGTCTTCTGTTATCACTTTTCTGATTTATTAAATTACCTGCAAGAAATAAATTTTTTAGACCTGGGTCTATGTGAGTCTAGCTGTTACATGTCCACATTTCCATCTTGTACCACCTTGTTCTGCCTAACATTAAATAAGCTAATACCTGAATGTTGCACGACTATCCAATATCTCAAGCTACTGAATATTAACTGGTCAATATAGTATATACTTTATACATTACCGTAGTCATTAAACACTAATTCTAAAGTCTTTGCATTAACCTGACTGGGAATGAAACTTGAGTCTACTGTTCAGCCATATCTGATATAGCCTAATCATTATAAGGTTGATCAGTTTGGTAGTAGATACAGCAGGCTACTTCATCCACCAGACAAACATACGTCGCAACACATATGCCAGGCTGATCAGCTAAAAACTGTAGGTTGGTGTAAATATGGGAGGCTGCAGTTATTGCTGCATTTCTAATAAGCCAGTAGAAAAGTGAAAAATCAATTAATGCAGAATGTATGATATGCAGGTAGATACTGTAGTAGTCTACAGTACTGTACTAGCGCAGTAGGCTAGTGTCAATACTGTATCAGTATGGCATCTTGTCCTGTAACTATCACTGATCATAAGTAAACCTTGCTTTGAGTCTTCTTATTGGTAAAGCACAACCATATAATGCTTAGAGTGAACTGAAATTCATAAACCATTTTACACCGCAGGCTGAAGCTTAATCAATAAATCATTTAAAATCAAAAGCAAAGAAAAGGAGCCGTTCAGAGATAATGTATACTGTAGGCCTAATCAATTCAAATTATTTAAGAATGCGAAAACACAATCAAACTTAAAAACTATAAACAAATTCTACTTTTCAATAAAACAACTCAAACAAATAACACAAATTCAACTTTTTATTCTCTTTTTATTCTGATTAATTTGAAGTGATACACTGCACATAGGTCTGAGGTCGCTGGGTATGTGAATAGAAAATAAATAAAAGCAAATTTGGATCAGAACACACTAATTTTTCTTTTTTAATATCTGTGGTTGTTTTTCATGGTGTGAAAACAATAAATAATTTCCCAATATAATTCTTTATCTTTGCTTTCATGGTACTGTAAATTTTTTAGTTTGAAATAATTTTCAATAAATTCCGTAGTCTGTTAAGTTAATGTACTAGTTGTTATAAAGTAAACTCTGAACTTGTTATGATGTTCCAAGTCAAAATATTTTCTGAGTTACTGATGACTTACCTATCATAACAAATGGCATTTTCGATACACTGCAGACTATACTAGCCTTATATAAATGTATAACATTAATATGCCATCCCTGGTAACAGGTAATACTATATCACATTTCATTATCACACACATAGGCTACTTTCTTCTTTATTCACACACACACAGATATTTTGTGCTGTAACATTATCAGATTATCATTTAAAATGCTTGATTTCAAGTACCAGTATATTGCCAGGGCTCATCAGGTGTGTCTTATGCTTCTTTGTTTTTTTCGCCCTCTATACATTAACTTGCAAACTTTGTCCCATAATGTACGGATACCAATATTGTTTTTTGGATTATATGGGAGTAATCGATTAAGTGAGCTCTGCTCTTTTGCTACACCCACGATGGCAGACGTTTATCGTGCATATTATGTAATCTATACTGTAATATGCTGCAGTTAATATTGCATAGCCTACCTTAATTTCTTATTTTGAAATAAACAATCTATTTATTTATGTACATCCTTCTCAGTAGCGTAGCCAGGGGGGGGCTATAATATCCCCACTGGCCTGAAAAGTATGCAAAATAGCACGTTTTTAGTGGTTTTGAGGCCAATTTTTGCTCCAAAAATGAAAACAGCCCCCACCCCAACGGGATTGTGGAGCAGAAGTTGTGAAGGACTTGCTGTTATTTGGACTAGAAAATTAGAGTTTTTTTTTTTCTGGAGCGCACCCGAAGTTGGTCAGGAGAAATGACTGAAGTTTAGTGAAGACCTTTTTTGCTTTTTTTGAGATCACCTAACTTCAGCTGGAAAAACTGTTTTTTTTTTTTTTTTGAGATCACCGTTTCAATTTTGGTGAAGACCTTTTATTTTAGGAAGTGGCTACTGTTACGTAACGTAACGCCCATAAAGAGAATAAGACAGCAAAAAGTGAGTGCTCATTTGCTCTTTTGGTTTTTAAATTGGAAGTGGCTAGTATTACATTATGAAATGCCCATAAAGAGAATAAGAGAGCAAAGAGTGAGCGCTTATTTGCTCATTTACTCTTTTTTTTTCAAATTATTGTTAGAGTTTGGGTTAGATTTTGAGTTTGGGTTAGGATTAACCTTAGGGTTAGACCTAGGGTTAGAGTTTGGGTTAGGTTTAGGGTTGGGCCTAGGGCTAGAACAGCGATTTTCTTATTCTTATGTAATGTAACAGCAGCCTCTGCCTTTTAAATTATGGTATCATTAGGGTTTGGGTTAGATTTTGAGTTTGGGTTAGGATTAATGTTCAGGATAGACTTAAAGCTAGGGTTAGAGTTTGGGTTAGGTTTAGGGATAAGACAGCGACTTATCATTCTTATGTAACGTAACAGCAGCCTCTGCCTTTATTTTATTTAATTACCGTATTTTTTGGAGATCACCTGATTTTGACAGAAAAGCCGCCTCAATCTGATTAAAGACTGATGAAAATTTGAGTCAAGTTCATTTACTGTTGTTTTCACCTCTCAAAAAAGCCCCCCCTCCTCTTTGCGAAATCCTGGCTACGCGGCTGATCCTTCTACTTCCAGATTTATATTCCGGTAGCCTATACTTGAATACTAGTAATTACACAGCTACATGCAGAAGGCTAATCAACCACAAAATAGCTGTTTGGAAATCTGACTAGAAGAGTAAATCTGATTATGTTTTGTAGGCCTAACTACAGCACGCATACTGCTCAGCATTTCAATTACGCTTTTCGACTTCAGTCAACACTGCAATTCCGAATTGAATAAGCTAAGCTTACCAGATTTGAATTCGAGCGTAAAAGCGGTGGTAGTAGCCAAGGAAACTGCTTGCAGTTCGATAGATGTCGCAACTTTTGCTCAAAGCGGAGCCAAACGGATTATAACAACGGAGTGACCAATGAAGTAACACAAGGGCAAGGGTGACAAGGATTGATACCATGAAATGGTACTCTGTACTTAGATAAATCAAATCAATCAGAGTTCCAAACTATGACAAAATCTACTATTGATGGATTGTACGTGACGTCATCGCGCTGCTAGCCAAACCGCTGGACGTTAAAATCGCGGATTGGCGCTAAGTATATGCATGCAAAAACACAGATAGGGAAGATTATAGAACGTATTTTCAGGCTCTAAATGAGTTGATTCTTCGTAACATTAAAGTTAAATGCTAGATAAAAACTGAAAAAGATCTTAATTAGTAAGAATTTGGTTTTTGTATGCTTTTGTTCAGTGACCTAAACCCAGCTTGCAGTAGAGAAACCTATTAAAATCACGAAATATAAAAGGTGGTGGCTAGTTTCGGTTATGCTGTAAAAATCGAGGCTTACTATTGACTTATTTATGGTAAAATTAGCGTACTTTTAAACTGTTGTATCTTTTTATTTGTGACAAAGCTAGCTTACTTTCAAACTTCTGTAATTTCATAAGTCTATTTTGCAGTATCTTGGTGATTTTCGCATTTCGTGTTGTCATTAGCGGCTTACCGCTATGGTTATCGGTTGCAAGGATAAAAAACGCAAAAGCAGTTGTTTTCATTGAATTATTTCGTAGAGAAGTCATTTAAATTTTAATAATTATCTTTAACTGGCCTCAGGGTAACTTTGATGGAGCCTTAATTTGCATGTATTTCGACTTGCTCTCGTGATGTTAAATATTGCTCATAAATAGTGCTTCAACTAAACATTAATCTGCCATGCGTTACAGCCGCGACGTAAAATTTTAAGTATTTTAGAATATGGCCAAATTTACGATGCGAACCAAAGCTAAACGCAGGTAAAAGTGGACAAAATCAGGCATTGGACGATGAGAATTCACAAAAAGCATAACTTTCAAGACCCGGTGAGCTATGTAAACTGCATCAATCGCTCCTGGTAACTTTCAATTTAGGCCAGGCTATCTATAAAAGTATTACTTTACAATCAAATTCTCTAAACATTTCCAACGAAAGAATTATACATTGATTTGCGGTAACGTCCAATGCTTTGTAATGGCGTTTTGACGTCCAATCGTTTTGGCGGGAAGAAGCTATGACGTAGCTGCAATCCATCATATACCACGATAACACTGGCAGCAGCACCTAGTTATTTTTTTCGGGATCTTTGGTGCAATGCTCTAATAAAGACCAAGTTAGATAAAAACTGCGGTAGTGTTTTTGGTTATTACTTGCATTTTATACTGTTGATTGCGTTGGTATAAAATAAAAGGAATTCCTGAGTTTGAACACGTTATCTCCAAACGGCTGCAATTTATACTTGCCTGGTCATTTTGTGACGGATTTGATCTAATCTATGTCGGCTACGCAACTGGTAACAGCGACTTGATTGCAAAACAATCCTTTATTTTTCGGCGATTTCTTGATAAAAATAAACACTTAGTAACTCAAAAAACACAATAAATAGTTCACGAAAAAAGTAAAGGTGAAAGTTGCACCATTGTCTTTATATAAATAGTCTGCACTGTGACAAAGAAAACAAGCTGAAACACTTTAACCAAAGCCAAATAAGAACCTTTGCACATAACTCGGTTATCTCATCGACATAATTTAAACTACAGAAGCGACTTGAAGAGGAATTAGTCAAATCAAGTGCATTTTATTAGAGTCGTAAAAAGCAATAAGCACTCGTATTGTTTAGCAATCATGAATTAATGCAGCACAAAAACATCAAAATATTCATAAAGGTAGGAGAATGAAACAATGCTAATGCAAGCACGACCAGACGCGCGGAAGGGACCAAAGGCCATCGAGTCACTGGAGCCTGTGGCGAGCGAACATAGACCCAAATAGCTGTGGTATAAATTTTTTGGCAATAGCAATTAATTGAAAGAACAATTTCTTATTTCAAACGTTTATTACTTAATTTATTACGTTTATGCGCAGGCGATATTTATATTATTGAAATGTTATTGAGGTACCATAAAATGGAGATTAAGCAGAAGATTTGCAATTTGGTCAACCGTAAATTATAATTTTACAGACTCAGTAGCGTATGCAGGATTTTCGAAAGAGGGGGGTGTAGCGATAGCACGTTTTGCCGCTTCCATAAATTGCACCACTGTTTCTCAATTACAGCGCACCAATCAAATTTGCCCATTCGTTTTATCACTGTGACGCTCTTGTCAAGTTGACGTAACAATGATATACAATGGCGGTTGGTATATAAACCTGGAGCGAGCCGTCATTTACTCCCTTACTCAGATAGTCAGAGAAACAAAATTCGTATGCAGTGTTGATTACGAATAAATGAGCGGTGAAAACTTATCCGTCTGTTCGACGTTTTGCTAAAATATATAGAGCCGCTAAACTGGTGACCCCGACGTGATTGGATGGTCGGCGCTCGAGACGACGTTAGCAGGCCCCTTCTTACTACTGCTTTCAGAAAGGGGGAAGTGTGTCGCAGTTCCAGCTTCATTCAGTGGCGATGTGGATACTAGCATGGAAGTACCCTCAAACGAAAGATAATTGGAACCGATAGCTTTATAAGTCAACAGATCATAGCAGCTCATAGGTTGTACAACCGAGCCGGTTAACCGCAATCGGAGCGCGCTCCCTTTTGACCCGCCACAGGGGGCTAGAAAATTTGAAAATAATGAAGACGAAAAGAAAAATTTCTACACTCAGAATCAGTCCAGTTTTTGGCCTAAAATTAAGAGAAGACCAAAAAAACGCTTCACTCAAATTTAGTCCGGTTTTTGTCCCAAAATTAGGTGAAAACCAAAAAAAAAGGTTTTGTTCCTTTGTGTGCTCAAATTTTCTGCCCAAGTTAGAAAGGGGAGAGGGGCAAGCCGCAATTTTTCATGCTATTCTATGCTAATTACACTATCCTGGAGACCCAAAGGGGGGCCATGGCATCATGTCCCCCCCCCTACACACGCCCCTGTACAGACTTACACTCGATTCGAATTTTGGACCTAATAACAATAATTAAACCGATAACGGAGCAGGTCAAATAAAGACAAAAGATAAAACCAAGCAAACTACCAGTAGTATAACAAAAAAATATAATACCGGACGAGTAACCCTGAAATTGACGGAAACTTGATAATCGAGTGTTCATGAAAACATTAAGCTCAAGCGCGTATCCAGAAATTTGCAATGGGGGGCTCTTTCGACGGTCTGGGGAGCCGTAGGCTATTGGAGTTCCAGCGCTCGAAACGTTTGGTGTTGTTTTTTTTGCAAAAACAACTTAATTTTAGACTTATTTTGATAAAAATCGATGCTTTTAAAACGTGGCGTAGAAATTAGCAATGCAAAAACATTTTAACACGTGGCATAGAAATTAGCAGTGCAAAATACAAAAACAAAGCGGGCCCATTGGAAACAATTGAACTGGTTGCATTAATGGGATATGTGGGAAGTGGCTATGTTGGTAAAATTTCAGTACTATTGTATACAAGCTGGTTAATCGTAAAATCATTTAGTTCAACAAAACTCACAGGAAATAATCCATTTCGTGTAAGTTTTACATATTCTAGAAAGATAATTGAGGATGAGGGGGCTAAATATGGAATGAGATTTGAAAGAAAAGATTGGTAATTCACTAATACTGATAAGCTAGTAATAGTCCTATTAAAATCTCAAAATGCGCCCTTTAAGATATAGAGACTAATAATTATTTACAATATTTGCAGTGAAGACTATAAGGTAGTACTAGCACAGTCTTTAGTTAGATAGAGACTATATGGTACTAGTTCTGTCGAAATTACAAAAACCTCTTTAATTCTTATTCAAATACTGTGAAAATTCAGAAAACGTTGATAAAAATTTTTGTCTCTTATTGAGCTTATCGGGCCATACGGTGGGAATTAGACAGCAGATTAGAAATAAATGTTTAATTACCTTTCTTAAAATGCTATTTACGTAAATTGTTTGCCGTTTGCTCTTAATGCGACGTAACTTAAGCGATGCACTGAGTGTTAAACCATCCAGTTACTGCACAACTAACGCTTTTCATTGTCTCACTTCTTTTACCTATGTAATATTCATAAAGCGCTTATGTATTATTTCGTAAAGTTTGGGCTCAAATATTACTGCTGAGGCCCTTTGTCTTTACCACATGCTGAGACAGTATAATTTGGGTTGTTTCCAATTTACCAAAAGAGGAGAGAAACTATTGAGATCCGAGATGTCCCGGACTTGGGTGAAATTCATTTTACATCCCCACAAACATTCATTTGTCCACTATTTGTTAAAATGGAGACTTCAAATTTGGTAATTGTATTATTTTATTCACCAAGTTGCCTTAGCCAGGAGGCAGAGAAGGAACCTTTCGGTCTTCAAGTAATAATAGTATAGTTGTATGAATTTTCTCTGCCTGACTGCCTATGACTTTCAATACTAAAAACTTACAGTAATAATTTTTAACAAAATTTGATAAAATATTGAGAAACAGATTGGGTATAGCATGGGATAGCCTCTCCAAAACGAATGAAGTAGCCATACTGACGTTATGGAGAACGCATCCGACATTCATGAAGTGAGGTAAGTAGATAACTTATCTAAACACTGAATATAACATTGCTAATTTTACCAATGTAGAAACATTAAGTAGAAAGGAACCGATCATCTACACAGAGTTAGTTTTACTGTAAACCGTAAAATGCATCAGCACCAAAATGGTCTAGGAAAAATTTTTTCATTAATTCAAAGACGTAGCTACGAAAAAGAAAACTTACTGATTTTACAAAATATTGCATTGACATTATTTTATTTTTTCAGTCAGGCCTTAATAAAATCAGTCATCACTACCACTAACAGTCTAGCACTTTCAAGTTTCGAGTTGTTAAGTTACAGTATTCTTATAGTAAATGTAAATTATGGTGTGCCGACGATAAATGTGCAAAATAATATAATGGTATGTTGCAAGTTGCTATACATATTTTTTTGTATTATGGTAGCGAAATATTGCAAAGATACAATAACACTCAATGTATTTACAAATCATGCACTGCAATCTTTACAAACTAAAGTATTCGCCAAGCATTAAAAAATTAATGTTGGGTGAAATGAAGGGGTTAAGGTCTTAGGTCAGTCTATACATTTGGCATACAAGCTTATTGTTTGCGTATTTAAAAAATTCTACGCTGGTGAAAAGGTGCGCTGTATTCATTTCAATAATATAGACAATGGTAAAACGAATTATAAGCTGATATACAATCACAATTTTACACCAACAGTCAGGGGTGCCAATCTTTGTTGAGCATTGGGGGGAAAACTTGCAATTTTACCCCATTTTTGCCCTATTTTCAACAATGGGGTGATGAACCTAGACCACCATTTTTTCAGGTGAGCAAATTAAGTGAAGACAAAGAGTCTTCACCGAAAATTGAAGTGTTTTTTTCCCCGAATTCTAGTGAAGACCAAAAAAAGGTCTTTACCAAAATTCAACAGTTTTTTTCCCGGAATCTCGTGAAGACCAAAAAAAGGTCCAAACATCATCCAGCGCTCAGCTGTAGACCAGAGTCAAATTATTGAGGGGATGCAGATGTAGACCATCGTCAAATCATTGGGGGGGATGCAGTCAAATTATTGGGGTGATATATCCCCCCCGGGTTTCGGCACCCCTGCCAACAGTAGATCAAGTCCTTGAAGTGTATCGTTTCATAATTATCTTCCCATTAAAAAAGCAATGGCGGAATTTAATTTTATGTTGTATGAATCCGCAGCCTTTTAGAGACTGACCAGATTCCCAATTTTGTCCACTTGATTCTGATTTCTTCCCAGCGTAATTTACTGTTTGTTCAAAGTCACCAAGTGTAGATAATCGTCGCAAAGCGTCTTAAAACGTGATTAAAATGCAAGTTGAATAACAATCATTGTTCTCAAGGGTCATTGTAAAAACGACGCTTAAATCTCCTTGGTCTAAGTACCAATCATTCGAAACGTTGGTTGGTGGTACAGAACTGTAGAATTTATTGCTTTAATTAAGATATTCATTTCAATGAATAACTAAGATTTTTAAATCGCATGATCTGGGTTTAACCCTTACCTCGGTTACGTTGTTGCGTCCTTGGATAAAATGCTTTACAACGATGTATTTCAACTTGTTGGCATCGAACAAGCAGCGAATTCAGTGGGCAAGAATTCGAAGAAATTCACAGGGACATTCGATTACTATAAACTTCAAGGCAATGGCATTCTTTCAAGCACGAAGTGGTCACTGCAATGAAAAGTGTTCGGATCATCAAATGGTTAGGATCTAACGTTGTCCGGTGACTAGAGGATAAATATGCAACTGAAACAACACCTTTAAACAGAACCAAGAAAAAGCAAATATGTGTCAGTTAAAAATTTAAGTAAATGCATGCGGGCCCATCGAAAACAATTCAGGGCCGTTTCCAGGTTCCTCCACCTCGTTTTTTTGATGAATCATTGTGTCTGAATTGGTAATGATTAATCAAATTTCAAAAATTGGCAGAAACATTTTGCTTCAGAAATATTACTGTAAAATATAATTAATTTACGTTAAGTGAAAAAAATAATCAATTGTTTTCCAAAAGCTTTACTTTTGTTGATATGGAATAAACTTTGTACCTTCATTATTCGCAAATAATAATCTTTCTTTGAATACGCGTTCCTTTAATTTGTAACTAAAATTTTGGAAAGGTGTAACGCTACGCACTTTAAAAAGTTTACACAGATTACAGTATGCTAGAGTAACGGCTTGATGAACCACATTAGTTCTTTCGCCTTCACTTAAGATAAATTAAAACTTGAAGAAATTGATTAGATCACGTAAACAGCTACAGTACAATAAAAATAAAATCCATATAAACAGTACATGATATTTTTGTTTCACAGAATCAAAAACGGAAACAGGATTGCAATAAAAAGCGTTAATTTTGACATAATAACAAGTTAACAACAGCATTGGGGCAGTGGCGCAGGAGCATACGTTGCCGCCCCTGGCTTTCGTTGAAAATGTCGACCTAAGTCGGCTCATTAGATTGTAGCAAATTTTGAAATAGCTTGACGTTCGAGCAATATAAACAAATTAAAAACCACTAGTCCGACTAACTGCATAACCTACGTACGAATCGCACCTACTAAACCGGAAGAGTCTTTTCCGAGGACACGTCGGTAGTCTACCTCAAATCCTAGATAAACGCCTAGCTAAAATTATGACATTGGCTCAGAAAACCCATCTTGCCCTAACTAAACTGAATGTTTAGTGCCAGCCAACTCTCGACACTATGTCTGCATCAGTGCTTTCCCCATTGCTAAAACAATAAAATACATCAACTTTACTGCACCCGAGATCTGACTACAGAAACTACTGTGGAGTGCTGACTGCTGAGACAGAGAAAATGAATCGTTGGTTATAACAACAGATTTATGACGTAATAAATGTTACTATGAATCGAACAACAGACGGAGTTCCAGCACCAAACAAAAAGCAACTCAAACTTTAAAGCTTTTTAATGTGTGCCAGCTGTTTCTTTAAATAATCTATTTCTTGTTTTACTTTTTTTAATTTTTGCTTGGTGTGTGCGCTGCGAAGCTTCATTTTGCCGCCTCTTGCACCCTGCCGCCCCTGGCGCAGAGCCAGAATCGCGTAGCGGCTGCTACGCCACTGCATTGGGGTATTTTCCGCGAGGCCCCGTAGAATGAGCACCAAAAAAAGTGAGCGTGTTTTTGGGCCTGAAAGCAAGACAGTGAAGGCCAAAAAAGTCTCCAGCAATTTGACCAAAAACTGTGCTATCTGCAGCCCCTTAACGGGAGAGGGTTTCAGATTCAAAACTTTATGTTTCACAGCTGAGCATCTCATCGCAGTGCCATACACGTACAAGTCTTTTCGTATAAGCAGATATCGTTATTTAAAACTTCTTCGCCAAACCAAACGAATTGGATTCATTAAACCGGTATTTCCGTTTCTGGGAGATTGTCAACCATCTCCTTGGATTTAACTGCATGTATATCATGCTCGTCGTGACTTCGCTTTGTGTTCGTTCCCACCAAACCACGGTCATTTTTCTTAAGTTCGTTTGCAAAGCAAGTGAGCAAGTCCTCAGTATTGGGAAAAATCCGAGCATGGTTCTGTCACTGCGAAACAAAATTATAATATTAATTAATGTTATAGCATCGCGTGACCGACTGGACTAAGCCGATTTAGAGAACCTGATTCAGTGGCGCAACCAAAAGGGAGCTTTATGCACCTCCCTCTTTTATCCAAGTTGTTTATAAATGAAACCCAAAAATACAAGCGTTTAAACGTGCTTTGACTTAATCTGTAAGGAAAACTGGGTTGAAAAGACTTGGTAATTTATTTCTTCAACTGTTTTCTAAATCGTAGCAATTTACTGTAGTTTTTTCGAATGAATTTAAAAGTGAGAGAAATGTAATCCGAATGACGTGAAAAAGACTATTTTCTTCCAAAAATCAGAAAAGTTCCTCTTCGCCCTAAACTCTCGTTTTGCGATACGCTTGAGTTGCAACGGTTTGCTCAGGACTTTGCTCAATTACGAGTAAAGAAATTTTCACCTCGTTTATAAAAAATTTTAACTCCGTTAACAAAACCTGGTTGTGCCCTGCCCTGATTGCAAGATTTGGATATAACACGCATCCTATTGTCACGGTGTTGCCTTCTTGGATTGGGCACTTTACGATAGTTCTGCCTAGGACATTTCTCATTAGTTCTGCTTGATAGCCTCGAGAAATCAGCAAAATAATTTGATCAAAGATAAGACAGTCAAAAACTTTGAAATCGGTCAACTAATCATGTTTCAAGGATTTTTTGAAAATTAGAGTACCTCTGTTGCTTTCCTAGAAAAACGGAGGATGGGTCAATTTTTCATTCAACTTGCTGTGCACATTTTCATTGAAAAGCTGAATGAATAACAATCTACTGACGTTTAAAATTCATAATCACAAATTTTGATCCGTGAATTTATTAATGGAAATTAATTGTAAAGTCTGGCCTACACTATGCGTTAAATTGTAAGCGAACGAGGGTTTTTTAACCAAAACTCAATACGCCCAGCGTACAAGCAGCCAATGGTTAAAATAACTAAGGATACGCTGTTATGCTCACGACTTTACGACCAGCGTAGACTGGACTTTGGGTTGGGGTAGATTCGACACAATGGCAATTCACAACTCAGGCATACAACACCACATCAAAATTTTTGAATTATTCTTATCCGTACTCACTCTAATGTAGCCATCGCAGAGTTGTTCAATATTCATATAGTTGATCGATTTGTTCTTCAACTTGTTTAGCGAATTTGCTTACAAATTCGTTTTCCAGTTTATCGGTCAAATTTTTCTCCTTGTTGTTCATGTAGGAACATACGTCGTGATTATTTGGTACTTTTTCAAGCTTGATTTTGAGCTAAAATTTGCATTCATTAAGATAAAGCTGACCAACAAATTGCAAAACATCTCAGCAGCTTCCATACACTAGGAGCAAAGCTCAATACGAGGATTTAGTACTGAAAATAGTATTCGGGTGATTGCTTACTACTTGACCTGAAGACTGATGCAAAAACTTCGTTTCGCTGTCTCCCACGGTCGAGAAGACTTGGCAAATAAGTTCATATAGTGAGCTATATTTTACTGGAGTTTGTGCCCCTTTGTTTTGAAGCAATTAATTTTGAAGCAATTGCTTTACATTAGTTTGATCAGAGATCTTAGAACCAAAAATAGTTGAAACATATTTGGATTAGAAACGTTTCGGTATATTTGAATAAGATTAATTTTATTTGAATAAGATTGATAATAGTTTAAGAATAGAGATATTCAACGAACCGTTTCCAATTCAAATATTTTTTATGTATTCTTAGTTGTAATATATGTGATCAAACTAAGAACATTACTGCATAATTTCTTTTATTTTTTTATTGCTTTACTTTTTTTAATTTAGGGTTATTGTAAATTTACCTTTAATTCAACGCTCAAATTTAAAAAATACAGCAAATATCTGAATTTCGAATTAGCGCAAGCGATAAAATGTAAGGAGTGGTTATTACATGAGTTATGATAATCTGGGTGCATGAACACCTCCATGCAAATAATTATGAGGTCAAAACTGGCTCACTTTTTTCTATCAACCAAGTGTAAACAACCAATCGTGGGCGTAAATTACAAAAGTTAGTACGTGTTTGCATAATATATTCGAGAAGCATCATCCACTGACCAAATCTTTCATTGTATTCGCGGCTGTAATACGCCGAGGCGTGTAACTAGTTAGCGGGGTTCATCTCCGTGTCATTGCGCCCGGGCAACACAGCTCCTTTCGAAGAAATGTTGCAGCAGTGGCGAGCTGTTCGCAACACTTTGTCCGATTTGACCGGCCCCGAATTTGAATCTCAGACGTACCGCTCCAGGGACAAACACGTTACTACTTGACCAACTGGCAGGTAACATCATGTATGAAAGTAAAATACAAAGTTGGTTAAGAGTACAACAATAAGCTGTTAAGCATTTCTGTTATATGAATGATTAAAATCTTTAAAGGTTAGATAAATAAATAAACTTGAAAAAACATGTCAGCACTTTTATTCAGCTTTTGATTTGTAGAAGACAAAGGTATGACGGATTTGTTAAAGGACATCAAGAAAATTCCGTAAACTGCTTAAAAATATCAGAAACGCCAACTTGAGCAAGCAGAGACAAGGTTAAAACAAACAATATTCTGAAAAGAAAAGTAGTAGCATAGTTTATTTTTGTTTAGAAAGCAAGCAATGAGCAAACAAAAAAGCATTGTCATCAACGAACATCAGAAAAGCATTCTCATCAAAGAACATCAAAAAAGCATTGTCATCCAAGAACATCAGACGATAAGTAATCCCTTTCCTCTGAGAGACTGCGAAACATAGTCGTAGCCAGGATTTTTGATTGGAAGGGAGGCAAACCACATATCACATGCAATGACATCATCAGAAATTTTCGAGAGAGGAACTTTTTATGGGGCAAAGATATCGTAGAATGGAAGATCAGAAGCCTTGGCCTGGTTTGGCACTTTACCAGGATTTTGCTAAAGGGAGAGGGCTTCAACTAGTAGTTTAAAAGTGAAAATGTCTAAATTGAGAGACGGGTAGAGAATACTTGTGTAACTCTAACGTATCTAAGACGGGGTTCTAGGTGCGGAGCTTCCAGCCGCCGGAGGCTATGGGGGTCTGAGGACGGAGCCCCCAGCCGCTGCGCGATTTTTGTTAATTTTTCGGAAAAAAAAGGTATTTTATTGCTATTGGATCACATTTCGCACATATTCAGAGCCATTTGAAAGAACTAGATTTTTAGCATTTGAAAGCCAATTAAAAAAGTTAAATTGTTTAATCTTCGTTTTACTTGCGATGTACGTCCAAAACACGTTCAAAATCTTGCATTTTGGTCTTGAGTTTCGTGAGTGGTTTGGCCCAGGTAGGGGAAGTAACATACATTGCCTCCTGCAATATTTTAGCAGTAAATAATAATTCACTCAAAAATTTTCCTTAAGAGATTTCTGCTTTGTTATGAAAATAACTGGTTATAGGAGTGCATGTACGGCCAGGGGGCCCAGGTCCAAATTCAATAATTTGCTCAGTGAGCATTCCCCCAGATTTTTTTTCAAAGCTATTTCGTAGCGTAAAAACTGGCGAGGTGGAGGTGAGTTGTTATTGAACAATGGTACAATGAATGGTTACGCCTACTAACCATGTTATTGCCTGGGCCAGATTTGCACTGCGCGGGGTCCTCGGCACTTTGGAATTTTTGCAACATCTTCCTGCCAAATATAGGTGAAAACCAAAACAAGCGTCTTACCATATGAGCGCGGCGCCTCTGGCACAGTGCCATATGGTAAATCCGGCCCTGGTTATTGCATTACGTTCATAAAAAGGTTAAATGAGAACCTGAAGTAGTAACTTGTAGGACAAAAACCCTTAACTTCACCCGGGATATACATTTAAATTGGCAGGAAAACTTGAATTAAGGGGGCCCGGGCCCCCTGGTCGTCAATATTATTGCTAATTGCTATTGTGCGCGTGTGCTGTTGTACACGACGATGCTAAAAGAAACTGAAGAAACAATAAGCTTTTTGCCACATTTTGTCATTGGTGGCATTTCAATTGGGGAAAGACTATGATGTCCAGGTACCAAAGTATCTTGCGAGGTCGCTGAGTCTGCAACCTCTCACCAAAAAGTAAACGAAAATTTCACAAAGCGCTAAAACGAAACAAACGCTACGATATACTGTACAGACAAAATTCCAAAAGTGCAATTTTAGCAGCCTGACAGCATGGAACTAACGTGTAAAAATCGTTAAAGTATGTAATTTTCTGACAACTGTACCTTTTCGCGCAATATTCCTGTGATTAAAACATCGTCAATCCATAGAGCAAGAGAAGAATTTGTAGATGATGAATAGATTTCAAATAAAACATCCCTTGACATAATGTAGCATGCACCACTGCAATACGGGGGATAAAGTGTAGAATTATAAACTTCAAACGGAACAGCCCATTTTCCTGTCCTTCTTACCTATAAAACGCAACTTTGAAAATATAGTTTTTCGGTATTGAAATTGCAGGATTAAAATCATGCTGCTAAAAATTTTCTACGTCTCGGTTTTTTCGTGAAAAATTCCTTTAGAAAAAAATTTTTGCCTTAACTCAGCTTGACTTCGAGTCAAACTCATTCGCAAATAAACTCTGAAAATTTGAGGTCGCTAAGCTCAAGGAGAATTTCCTAATTTTGAAGTTTGCCGACGTTACTTTCAAAATCCAAGCACTTTTGGCTCATATTTAACTTAAATGACGTCATACGACGTTTTTGCAACCTAACTTCTTTGATTATAGGGGTTTTTATGATTCAGTATCAATTAACATACCTATGTCGAAAATCTAAGTCGCCTATGACGTCATTCATATATGACGTCATTTTCGAAAATATGGTTTTGACGTCACTATGGTGTTTACCAACTCAAAAGTAGTTTTTCTAAACAATTTTGGTGAATACTAATCCGCATGCCAATATTGGTGTTCCCAAGACTGTCGGTTTAGGAGTTAGATGGGGGAGCATTTTTGCCCCCATGTAAAATGGGTTGATCAAATTGCCCGCGTAAAATAGTGTTAATATAATTATTGCACTTAAATGCAAGTATATCTTTCAATTAAAGATAATACTTAATATTTTTACCTTCGGCGTTTTGTACAATAAATGCCCACAAAGCATGATTTCTGTTATGGCTTTATTTGATGTTGATAACGAGACTTCAAGTTTTTCCAAAATCCTCAAGTCAATATAAGAGTCATCATCTACTGATAATATTAGGCTCACGTTTCTGAAGAAAATTTTAAGTTACGTTAAACCGAAAAAAAAATTAAAACAGTTAAATCAATACAGAATTGTAATTTAGTAAAAACTTCATCTGTATTATTGTTCTAAATGATGTACTAAAAAAGCTATTGAAGCTTCTATATTCTATATCAATGTCGCTTCATAATCACGTTCTAAATACAAGGATTTAGGAATAATTTAGAAAGCTTAAAAAAAGAACAAAAAGCAAGATCAATAAGCATGGGCGTCCACAAGGGGGAGCAGGGGACCATGCAGTAGCGTAGCCAGGGGGGGCTATAGACCCCCCCCCCATTGACATGTCGACCAAGATGCAGAATGGGAAAAACACTACGCTTTTAGCACTTTTGAGGCTGTTTTATGCACTGAAGTGGACAAAATAGTAATTTGAAACATCTTTTGAAACATAATTCAGGGGGGGGCTAATTTTTCAAAAATAAACCTACAAAAAAATGAAAACTTTGAAAAATGGTAAGAAATAAGCAATTAAATTTGATCGCAAGTGTAAAATTGCTAAACATAGGTGTCATCAACAAATATGCTATAAACTAAGGAATAGGGGGGGGGGGGTTAATTCAGTATTAGTTAATTACCAATCATTTCTCTCAAATCTCTTTTCAATAGCCCCCCTCCAATTATTTTTCTCCATAAACTGTATACGAAATAGATTACTCCGCGTGAGTTTTATTGAACTATTCGATTTTATAATTCAACAGCATCTTAACAAGAGACCTAAAATTTTACCATTCGCCACCTCCCAAATAGCCCATTTATGCAACCAGTTTAATCTTGTTTGCACTGCCAGTTTCTAAGCCACTTTTAAAAGCATTATTTTTTAATCAATATAACCCTAAAATGAAGTCATTTTTGCAAAAAAATGCAAAATTTTCGTGCGCCGGGTGCTCCGCCCCCAGACCCCCAAAACAGCCCCCCCATTGCGAATTTCTGGCTATGCGCCTGGGACCATGGCCCCCCTTGGTTTTCACACACTCTCTTCAACCTCCCAAATTTCAAAAATTCTTCTGATTAATACTAAATCTATTCTTATTGCCCCCCTCCTAAAAAATTTTCTGCCGACGCCCTTGTCAATAAGGTTTCTTAAGTTAAGGTAAACGTACTAAATTACATTGGGTAGACCCCATTTTTTTTTACTCAGACGTTTCAGAGATACCTTTTCTCGACGTAGGTGGATGTGCAATGAGCATCCTAATTTTAAGAGCAATTTCGACAATTTCAGTGGGCAGCTCTGACATTAATAACAACGACAGCAAAAAGACCTTTTCCTAAAGAGGTTTCATCTTCCCAAATAAGTATAAAGTGCCAAGGGCCCCTTTTAGTGTAAATCAGGCCCTGTGTGGACCGTGTTAAGGAGACGAATTATTGCGTCACAATTACGTAACAACAGATGGTTGCCAGCAATTGCGCAAAAAATCTCGAAAATATCAAACGAGAATCATGTTTGAACGTTAGGATTGAACGGTATTATTCCTTTTTGCATCATTGTCTGCTGTCTTGTCGTGACGTAATGTTTCAAAAAAAGTATTTTGAGTAAACCGCAATGAATAGGGGGACACAACAAACCGCTAGGGGAGCAAGGCCCTCTGCCACCCCCACGTACCAAAGGTGCCGAACAACGGAAACACCTTTCCAGTTCCATCGTTATGGCTACGCTGATTAGGCTACTGCATTGAGCCACTTGACTGCTGATTCAGTCAGCAGCTGATCTGAATTGAGTTGGGATAAGCGCATACTGCCATATACTTTAGTGCAGGGATTCCCAACTTTTTTATAACCGTGGTCCATTTTTATTTTGAAAGTTTCCATGGCCCAACTCTCAAAGTTTTTCTCAATCGCTATTTTGCAATTTTCTGCGATGTCAAAAAAAAGGTCATCGCGCCAGTAACCGCAATTTGCTGCGAATTTTCAAGCGATCTCAAAAAAAAAAACGAGGTCTTCGCACCAGGAACTGCCGTTTTCTGCGCGCTTTCTGTCGATCTCCACAAAAATAAAGGTCTTCGCACAAATAAAACTTTTTTCAACCAAATATCCAATTTTCACAAAAGCTCCGTGGCCCAACGCAAATGCCACCAGTGGGCCATAGCCCACAGGCTGAAAGCTACTGCTTTAGTGGCTAAGACAGGGATATCAGTAAAAATCAAGCTGTCAAACTGCGTAACGAAAGTCATGGACTTCCTATGCAAAAGTCTTAGAACATACTGAAATAAAGCTAACATAGGGCTTTGTTTGCTGCTTGGTTTAAAAAGTTTATAGTAGGGTCATTAAACAAGCAAATGCAATAGCTTATTTCATTATTAGCTTTATGCTTAATAGTTGTGAACTGAGTATTAAACTTTTCAAACCAAATAACGAAAAATGTTATCGCCTTGCGTTCGCACGTTCTTCGACCATTGCTACAAAAGCAGGTATCAAATTCTTTATTTGTTGCTGTAAGTTAGTTCCTTTATTGAAAAGTATCAAAATGGTAATGTTCTGAATATAAAAATGAGTGTAACTCAGTGCTTGTCAAACTTTTTTGAAATCGTACACACTTTCAACTTTGACTTAAAAGCTTGTACATCCCGGTCTTCTCAACACAATACACTGAAATTGCGTCAATGTTAATGGAAAAACTACAGCACCAGTTAAGGAAAATATTTATTTATACCAATAGTCATTTCAACAGCCATTCAATGCTAACGTTGCTGTTGAATTTAGTTGAGAAAAGCGAGATCTTGTTTCAAGTGCTCCTCGAATTTCTTTTCTTTGATTTAATTTCAACAAGAATAGAAAATCCTTGCTCGTAAAGGTATATGTCGCAGTCAGGGGCGTATTTAAAGGGGGGGCATGGTGCCATGGCCCCCTCCATTGGGTCGCCAGTATAGTATAATTAGCATAAAATATGCAAAATTGCGACATGGCCTTCCCTTTTGCAACTTGGGCAGAAAGTTTGAGCACAAAACCGGACTAAATCTGGGTGAAGATCTTTTTTTTTTTTGGTCTTCACCTAATTTTGGGCTAAACACGGGACTAAATCTGAGTGGAAACCTTTTTTTGGTCTTCACCTAATTTTGGGCCAAAAACCGGACTAAATATGAGTGAAGAATTTTTTCTTTTGGTCTTCATTATTCTCAAATTTCCTGGCCCCCCCTTTCGAAAATCTTGCTTACGCCAGTGGTCGTAGTGTCGCTAGCAGTGTCAATCAGAGTTGTAAACGGGCCGACTAGTTCAGGCTCGAACCCAGCCCAAACCCGAAAACTAATTTCAAAACCAAATCATGCCCGAAAAAACCCGAAAGTTAAGTATGGTCTGAAAAACTTAGCAAGTTGCCAAGTTAATTTATTATATTTTTGGGCACCTAAGACAAAAAGCACGCCTCAGGTCCGAATTAGGCAGGGAATTTTGTCAACTTTAGGCCCAAACCCGATCCCAAAAGCCTGGCCCAACTTATAACTCTGGTGTCAATGCTCCACAGCACCTACAATCAGCTTGAATTGTCTCTCAGGTTACTCGTGTATATAGGCCTTTTTAACAGTAAAGTTACGCAGTACAATCAAGTTAGAATTATAGTTCTGTCTATTTATAATGATACAGTGACACCCGGTATGAAAATAAATTCACTATATATTTTTATGGTATTTTGTACACCCCAGTACACCCTACTATAGTAGTACATCCTTTAAAAATTTTGGTACACCCTTGGGTGTACAATACGCCCGGTTGAAAAACACTGGTGTAACTGTAGGTGCTGTAGATAACGGCAATGCATAGAATAGAGCTTGCCTGAACTGGAACGTTTTTTATTTGCGTTTTACGAGCATTTGTTGTACAGCATATTATCGTTATTCCTGTGTTTGTCACGCAAGCTAATCAGGCAATCACTGGCGGTTTGTTTACCTGCAAAAATAGCTAACCCATTGCATGCCCATCAACGTTTTTTTAGTCAAGTTGTAATAAGAGTCTATGAAGTTTCCTTGAATAAGATCTCCATGTTGCTTTTCTTCGTCTGATAATAGCTTATTTGTGTAGGTGGTGTTTTCATTGGATGTTCCCAGTAAAAACAAAACACGAATCTGAAAAATCACAACAATCAAGCAGACGTTTGTAGGCCAGCAGTCTCCGATGCCTAGAGAAAAGCTCGACAAACAAGCTTTACTTCCCATAGCAAATACAAAAATGTCAGTTGGATGACCAAGAACTAATGATGAATCAACTACATTTACCATTCCAGAGATGGAACCGGTCAGAATTTTCCCGACCCGACCGGTAAATTTCAAAATTTACGCCGGTTGACCAGCCGGTCAACCGGTTTCTGACTGGCCCGGTCGACCGTTTTTTTACAGAAGGTTTTTGTTCACTGTTCAATGCATCTAATGAAAAATTTTCAAAAGAGGGGACATGGGTAAGGTGTCAAAATTTGTGACTCAGGATGGGGGTCTCAGAAAAAAATGCAGAAAAAATTTTGCGCTCTTTACAAAAATAACTCAATTTTAAGACCATTTTAGGTTAAATTTCGGTTTGAAAGACCTGTTTTGAGCAGCGCAAAACGTGCACAAAATAAGCATAGAAAAAACTGGAGGGCACAAGCTAAATTATCAGCCGTTCTTTCTAATGATGCTATGCGTAAGACCAAGAAAAGAAGTTGAATTTTTTTAGCTATTGGTGACAAATTATTTGCAATTTGCCGAGCAGCAAACACTAGACTGTTACGACATTGGCTAGAAAATATTCGAAATATAATGTGCCCCAGCAGTTTGTAAAAATGCTACTTCAGAACAAGTCATGGCTAGTTAGATATAAAAAAAATAAGAGCTATGTCTTTCTTGACCAGCGTAGAGTGTGGTAAATTTAAGTTAAAAAAACCTTTTCAAAGCGGCAAGATTTAAGCATGTTGTAATAAGTCTGAAATTTGCGCTACTTTTGCTCTCAAGCTGATTAAAATGATGCTACATGCCAGGTAGCGTAAGCCTCTTCCACATGCATGCTTTATTATAATCTGATTACGCGATTTTATTGTATATTTTGCATTTTTTTGCTTTGTGCCGTGGCCCAAAGGGGAGGGGGGGGAGACCATGGCACAATCCCCCCCCTAAATAAGCCCCTGGATGTGCGTGTGTTAATGGTCACAGCATATCAGTCACAGCTTGAAACCATTCAACAAGTATTTTCAAAAGGTGTGGTTTGTTTAATACTGTTTTTTTTATAAAAACTTTTATTTATAATAAAATATGTATATTTCGGTTAGTTGCTTAAATGTCTTTTAGTAGTAAGAAAGGAGATTTCGACCGGTGTTTTAACCGGCTTGATCGGCCGGTCGAAGAATCTCGACCCGATTGGTAACCCAACCGGTTTCCATCTCAGACCCATTCAGTGCCTAAAACAAATATTTTCATCCAAGAAGCCATCGCTTTCTCGGTGCACAAAATGAAAATATACGTCCTTTAAAATTAAGGCAATCACTGCTAAATCTTTTTAGAACCGTCTGGTGTCCTAATTTCGAGGCTGTTTATTTCATTCTAATTATGTTTTTACGACGACTCTGATTGCAGGATCATGAGTTCAACCCGCACCCTGGTCACGTTGTTGCGTCCTTAGATAAGACGCTTTACGATAATTATCTCTGCTTGGTGGCTTCGAACAAGCAGCAAATTTACGTGGGAAGAAGTCAAAACGTCAACAGGAAAGCTTGGAAAATGGTCAACTCCTAAGCGGGTGTGGATTCGTCTAAAACATAGCGCACCGTCGCTTTCTCGTGATAGGAGGATAAAGATGCACCAATCAATCAATTAATCATGTTGCGCTTTGTTTACAATTATGCGCACTTTATTCAGATGCCATTACAGTAGGAAAACAAAAGCTATTAGTGTGCTTAGGCTATACTGTATTTATCCTGCTAAGAACCGCTTTCTGTTTTATCTCAAATGCGTGATTTTTGCCACATTTTCGAGACTTCTGAAAACCGATACAAGAAAAATGAGCGAATAGCAAATTTAATTCCGCATTGTAACAGCGATAGCGTTGTATTAAAACCTTGGGACGGATTTGCTTGGGATTTTACTCAGGTAAATGAAGACATTGGTGAAAGATCGTGAAATGAGCGGCTTAATCTTGAGCTGTAGCCGAAAAAATGGCCAATAAAGGAAAAGAGAAAAAGTTAAAGGAAATTCAAATCAACTGTTCCACTTTTGACTAAAATGAAGAAAAACCCTTAAATGCATTCTCATTAAATTTGTACTTTCCACGTCTTTGCGTTTTCGAGATGTTGCTGATCAAACTTTACAATTTTCCTCTTACTTCAGTGTGGCCATTTTTTTAGTGTTGTGCATGAATTTTTTAAAAGTTGGATCACATTTAATTTAAATGTAGCTAATTTACAATTCTGAAGCTTTCTTTGTCTTGATAACAGCTTTGCCGCAAGACACTTATTGAAAATTAGGAATTATGCTCTAACGTTTTGAAATTTTATTTTTAATTGGCAACCCTAGCAAAATTTCTTGAGGGAAAAACCCTTCCTAAAAGAAAACCTAAGCTGTTATTTTTCGGGAATGGGAGGTCGTGTAAGGCTCAAATTAGGTGAATTAAGTCTCCAAATCTTTCCAAAAAATTTGAGAGAAAACCGAACAAAATACATCCGATTTGAATACCTTTTTAAATGTGCACCACATAAAATTGGCTATTGCTCGCGAAAAATTGTTTCAGAAGGTTTTTTTACCGATATATTGCAAATTTCACAATTACACCATTATTCGTCTAATTGCCATGCCCAGGAGACAGCGAATAAACCTTTACTTCGGTTTTCGAGACAAGCTGTTGTCCTGAAATGAGCACAACCTAAACTTGATGGAAGGAATGAAAGGAGATATGGCTAGCGCATCCACGAAAGCTCAACTAATAGTTACGAAAGAAACCAAAGCTATATGGATCAAACCAATTTTGGCATGAAATATGGGATTTTAAATACTACAGCATGATTAAAATACGACTGAAACTTTCTTACTAACCGTACTGTTTGTCGATTGCGCTGAACTTGCCCACGTTTCTCTAATTACCCTTCGAAGTTCGGAATGATTGACAGCGCTTTTCACTAACACTACAGCTTGTAGCCCTAAACCATAATAAAAAATACTTAAAAATTTAGAATTTAGATGATAAACTTTCAGTTTCACAGATATTCAGCAGTTTCTGGACTGCTGCAGTTGACAAATTTTGATGAACATAACAAAACCACAACAGTATTCTCGTACAGTATAAAATTATGTAGTAGCTGTGGCACTGTATGAGTTTTTAAGCAATCCTATACACCAAAGTTTCTGGTTTACATTTCCGCATTCGAAAAGGACAATCAGGCCAAGTTTTTCACTGTTGACCAAAATGTTGGAAAAAGTCTAAAATGCATTTTCACCAAATTTGAGCTGTCTGCGTTGTTCCATTTGTAAGATATTGGAATTGAAAATTTTCGTCAACTTCGTTGGCATTTTGTCAGTGTTGTGACAAACGATTAAATGTTAGAACACTGTACATGTTTTGTTTTTTTTTTAAATGCTGCTAACTTACGACATTCGAATTCTTGTTAACTTTATTTTCTAAACAACGCTGCCTGTTAAAAAACACTCATTGTTAGAACATAGACTTTTTATTAAAAGTCTTTGGTTTGAACATGCAGTACGTTTGTTTTTGACGGGCAACGCTGCCAAGATTTTTAAGTAAAAAGCCGTCGTACAGTAATTTAAAATCTAAACTCTCATATCTCGAGATTGGAAATTCGTGGGAAACGTAACTTTGCTGAAGATAGTCTAAACTTTTCTTCCTTTTTTAGAAAAAATGAGCAGGAAAGCCTTCAACTTGAGTGTCCCTTTGATTTGATGTGAAAATGCGCCGCCTGTTTAACCATTTTTTCCGGAATTTTGATTTGATGGCACCATATACATTTTCGTGCGGTAAAGACCAATTTTTGGTCTTCATTTCTAATCCGAAGAAAGTTTTGATTTACCTGAAGCGAACACCTGGTTTTTCTTTTATTTTTTTATTTTGGTTTTCACCTCGGCGGAAACTTCGCGGAAAATTTAGTATTTTCCGCCAAGATTAAAACCAGTATAAAACATTTTTTGAGATGTTTTTGTTTGGTCTGTGTCCTCAATCCACTAAATTTGGAGTTTTCTAATTCGGCCCCGGATTTCTAATTCAAAAATACGTGTGGCAAGCCTATCTGCTGCTGTACCTGTTGGTTGGGAACAAAGTCCAGGCAATGGTAATTTCAAAAATCCAATTCCGTTCGGTATTGAAGTCGATTCCGTTGTTCCACAGCAACCTTGGGTGTCATTTTGAAGTTTTGTGCTAACTTTAACCAAAGATGCAAGCTTGAATGGTGATAAGTTAGTTTGATTAATCCAAAGCACGTTGAAAGCAAGCGAAAAACTAAAAAGACGAATTTAACAGCAAGAGAAAAAAATGAACAATAATAATAAGACAAAATTTAAACACACCAGCGAATTGTAAAACATAAAAGGCCAGAGCTTCTATTAATTATAAGGTCTGGTCCGCGCTGAGCGAATTAAATCATGAGCAGACGAGCGTATATTTAGAACAGCAGACTTCGCTTAATTCGACTTGGTTTAATTCGTCAGTTTGCTCAATTCGCCACATTTTCAATTGTACCGGCAAAATTCTTATCTTTTTCATGACTTCCAGTTTGTCTAATTCGCCATCGTCTAATTCACCAGTTCGCTTAAATCGTCATATTTTTGTATTCCCGAGAAACTTTTTGTTCGGGTTATTCGTCATTTGCAGATACGATTCAATGTTCGAGCGATATTCACAGCTTTGTTTGTAAGTGCATGATGGATTGATTTACGCAGTCTCAAGGGTTAGTTCACCGCGAGTGAGATTTCAAACAGACAAAGAGTCCTTCCTAATCGGATGAATAGTCGACAGCCGTTGCAGCAATACAAAAGGGCGAAATAGAGGCGTGTTTTAACTACAAAACATTAACTATCAGCTGAGAGTCTAGCAGCGTTTAAACGGAGTTCATAGAGATTAAGCGTAAAAAAAGAGCACCTATAATTTGAATAGTTAAGATCAAGAGTCAACGGTATAATTGCGCTTTTTGCGTTTCATTTTAGGACTATTGTCAGAGTGAAGTTACAGAAAATCAATGTCAAATAAAAGATCTAATTTTGTAAGTTTATATCGCCTTATAGTCAGCAAATGTGCATTACATTCAACAATAAACGTAACAAACTGCGTTAACAGTAAAATAAGAGCCAAGTAAACAAGCCGTTATAGATTTTTTACCTGTTTGCCTTATCAGGCCCGGCGCCACGGGGGGGCATTCCGGAGCCGTGCCCCCCAAACGAGAATTGTGCCCCCCCCAAGCGAGGATTGTGCCCTAAAAAAAGTTACAGGCTCGGTGCCACTGGAGTGCAATTCGAGGCCTGAGACTCCCAAAATACTGGCTATCACCCAAGAATTCGTGAGCAAGAACTGTTTTTTTGCAAATTTTGCAATGAAGACCCTTTTTTTGTGGTTTTACCCCAGAATTTGGGAAACTCGCGCATTTTTTGGGGTGAAAACCTTTTTTTTGGTCTTCGCCCCAGACTTCGTGGAAATTTGCGCAGTTTTTGAGATGAAGACCTTTGTTTTTGGTCTTCCCCCAGAATTCGTGGAAAATCGCGATGAAGACTTTTGTTTTTTTCCACACTCTCGAATTTGAAGTATTGAAGTTTTTGAGCCCCCCTAGTCACGCTATTCTGGCGCCGGGCCTGCGCCTAATTCGTCACTTTTTTCTTAGCCAGCCCTTGAGGTGACGAATTAGGCAAATTGTACTGTATATTTCAAACAGAATTTCACTACGCCGAACGTACCACCGTATCTGCGTAAAAGGTGCCAGCTGGTTAAAATAAATTAAGAATACGTTCATGCGTTCACGATTTTACGCACAGCGTAGTCCGGACCTACGTGGCAAAAAGGCATACGTAGGCTAGGGGTACAAACAAACTAATACTAGACACCAGAACCGCAGCGGAAACTATGAAATAGGCTGTACGTTCAAACTTTTTGGAAGAGCGCTTGCACTAATGTTGAATCAGCAATTTTTTCATCGAGTATATAACTTAGCAATGCTAGCTCAGATATTTACGAGTAGCCTCCTGCAGAAAACATGTTGGTTCGAAATGTTTGTAAGCATTTTTAAAGAAAAATCTTGAACGTGCAAAATCAGGCCTCGGCTGTGTTGCCAGGCTCAATGCGCAAAGACGATGGACCCGCTAACTCGTTACTCGCATTGGCGTAAAAGACAGCGAGTTAATAATAGCTTTGATTTGATAGGCTGAAGTTCTTTTACCGATTTTGATTATTAGGTTGTAGAGCATTACGGAGTCGAATCACAAAACTTACCACAAAAAGATTGAAACGACAATCCCACATTTCTTAACATTTTGAAAAATTTGAGGACCAAAGCAGAATTTTAGCATTTCGGATTAAGTCCAACATCTTATCTCAGATATAAACTATTTCCTTTTCCATGAGCATAAAAAACTATTGGCTACATATTCACGTGCATTAGCATCATTCTGTACTCTGTAGGTCCTAACTCAAAAAGGATGAAACTGTTTATTCTTATGTTATTATAAATACTATATTGCAAAAATTAATTAGAAGTTAGTCTAATTACTTAAAAAAGCATGTTCAACCCTATTTGACACCGGGAAAGGGAGGGCATTTTTGCCCCCTTCTCGGTTTTTTCACAATAAATCCTTTCAACCAAAACATTTCTGCTTGACTTCACGTCAAATTTCATTACAAATACGTATGAAAATTTGAAGTTGCTAAGGTAACGAGAAGTTTCCAAATTCTAAGCTTTCCTGAAGTTACTTTCCAAAATCTGAGCATTTTTTGGCCAAAATTTTTAACTAAAATGACGCCATATTAAGACATTTGTAAATTTTTGGAAAACATAGCAATTTGAACGTCATAGGCAGGCGCGTAGCCAGAAATTCGCAATGGGAGGGCTGTTTGGGGGTTTGGGGGCGGAGCCCCCAGCACTCGAAAATTTTGCATTTTTTTGCAAAAATAACTTCATTTTAGGCCTATTTTGATCAAAAAATAATGCTTTTAAAAGTGGCTTAGAAATTGGCAGTGCAAACAAGATTAAACTGGTGGCATAAATGGGCTATTTGGGAGGTGGCTAATGGTAAAATGATAGTTCTTTTGTTGAGATGCTGGTAAATTATGAAATCTAATAGTTCAATAAAACTCACACGGAGTAATCTATTTCGTATACAGTTTATAGAAAAACATAATTGGGGGGGGGGGCTAATGAAAAGAAATTTGAGAGAATTGATTGGTAATTAACTAATACTGAATAGCCCCCCCTATTCCTTAGTTTATAGCATATTTGTTGATGACACCTACGTTTAGCATTTTTACACTTGCGATCAAATTTGATTGCTTATTTTTGACCATTTTTCAAAGTTTTCATTTATTTGTTGGTTTTATTTTTGACAAATTAGCCCCCCTGAACATATGTTTCAAAAGATGTTTTAAATCACTATTTAGTCCACTCCAGTGCATAAAACAGTCTCAAAAGTGCTAAAAACGTAGTGTTTTTCCCATTCTGCATTTTGGTCGACATGCCAATGGGAGCCCCCCCCCCCCCCCCCCCCGGCTACGCTACTGGCCATAGGAATGACATTTTTGCACATTTGTAAAACCATTGGAAAGAACGTATTGCTAAAATTTGGAAGCCCTTTGAGGCTTAGACAGAATTACATTGCATTCCAAATGACTTAGCCAATTGGGGGGAGGGCTTCAGCCCCTTAGGCCCTCCTGCTTAAGCCACCAACTTTAACGCAGTTCACAGTTGATTCCGGAGTCAAATTTTACCGTTTAATTGTTATTTCACTATTTTATCAATTTGTTTGAAGCAGGAGACAGCGAAGGACTTTTTCGTGATTGGTTTTTGAGTCAAGCTGCCACCTTCCCATCAGTCTATTACACGAGGAGAAGGCTTCACTCTGTCCCATTTTATTGCTGGAGAAAAGCTGTGAATACCAATTTTTATGGTCTTTGGCTTTGCTCGACCGGGAATCAAACCCAAGTCTATCGTTTCAGTTGTAAACGCTCCATCACCTTGGCCACTGATCAATTACATGATGTTGATCAAAACGTTTACATCAGCTCAGAGTTGTAAACGGGCCGACAAGTTCAGGCCCGAACCCGAAACTATAAGCCCGAACCCCCCCGAACCCGAAAATTAATTTGAAGCCCAAATCATGCCCAAAAAAATCCAAAAGTTATGTTAGGTCTAAAAAATTTAGCAAAATTGCCAAGTAATTTTGATTATTTTTTTTGTACACCTAAAGACAAAAAGCACGTCTTAGGCCCGAATTAAGCCCGACATTTTTGTCAACTTTAGGCCCGAACCCGACCCAAAAAGCCCGGCCCGACTTACAACTCTGCATCAGCTATTGCATATTTATCTCGTTGGATGGAAGCGAGCATTTGACCTTCATTTTCTTGATAATCTAAAGCTCCGTAACAAAGACTTGAAAATAATCCGCTACGTAATCTCACTCACATGACACCAAAGCGACTTTTCTATTAATCTACTTTCTGAAATTTGAATGCTCTGTATTCAAAGATTGCCTTCGTATCTGTAACTATTTGATTAGTTTGAACCAAGTAAATGATTTATTACACTGCAAACTAAAGTCTTCAAACTTTTTTCTGGCGTTATTTGCCATTTAAAATACAAACAAAAAAGAAACGAGGACTACATTTTTGCCTTGAATTTTGTTTAATTTACCGATATTTCCAAGTTGTGTATGAGAATCGGCTTTTTGCCTTTTTTCTTTTTAAATCGAGAAAGATTAAATCGAGAAAGAAAGAAACAAGAGCAATGAGAAAAGAAAGCAAAATGCCGATTCTCGCAGCGAATAGTCGCCCGCGTGAATGCAGCTTTAAGGCCCGTTCATACACAGCGCGAAAGCGGAAAGCGGCGCGAGCGCGAAGGCTGCGTTCGCGGAAGAAAGCTCACGATAAAAAAATAATCAACTCGTTTATACCGAGCGGAAGCACGAACAAAATTCAATTCGCGCAGAAACCGCGTAGATTGCCTTCAGAGCGACGGCTGCGGGGTTCAACCAATCAGCGCGCTGAATTTAGCCTACGTCATTGTGTATACTATAGTACGCCACCGCATTGGTATACAAACAGGCTTTTTCCATTATATTTCAGCAAATGCAAAATACCCTAGGTTGGAAAATTTATATATAATACTTATAAATCATCTACATTGGATGGTACAAGCTATATAAGTTTTTATTTTTGAAATCGGACTGTGTTAATGAGATATCGAAAATCACCACTAGATGGCAGACGCGAGTGCCAGAAATACAAAAATCAATTTTGAGGCCCATGCTTTTGGCAGGAAGTTGGTTTTTGTGTCAAAATATATGTTTTGGGGATGGGGAATCAAAATTTGGGGTTAAATTAAAGCTAATTTTGTTATAAAAATCGTGTTTTAATAGTTTTTTTAGCTTTTTTTGGTAAATTAGGCTCAAATAGTTGGGGGTGAACGATTGAATAAAATTTTGAAACAAAAATATTTTGGGGTAGTTCAGAGGTTGTTCGTTTTTTTGATAAGATTTTAGGATGGCAAGCGATTAGCAACGTGTGTAAACAAAACAATTTGTTTTGCTGTTACATCACAACCTGACTTTTTAGCTACCAAAATTATGCAAAAACAGAGCATGAAAATTTCTTTATTTAGGTAAAATGAAAGAAGTATGGATATGTAAAGAAACAAATTTTGAGTATTTTAGTTTAACCATACGTTTAAGCAGAGCAAGCAATAATACAGCTGCATGTAAAATGTAATGAACATTCGTGGATGTTTTGGCCACAAATTATACATAGCATTATGTTGGTCTTGTTGACTAGTATAATAAATGCTAGTACTGTAAAACACAACATTGGTGTCATTATTGCAATGAATTTAGCGCATTTTTGTTATAAAATGCAATTTTAATATCGCAAAAGCTTTATATATACTTTTGAACTAATTTAGCTCAAAAATATCATGAGCAAATATGTTGATGCAAATGATAAAATATTATACACATGGGTTCATCTCTAAATCATTGCTACTGTATGTCATTTGAAAGAATAAAAGCTTAGTCATTGCAAATTTATTTAAAGTACAATTGCAATTTTACTTGGTATGAAGTTAAATGACCGGCCAGTTGGTCAAGAAGTAACGTGTTTGTCTCGGAAGCGGGAGGTTTTAGGTTCTAATCTCGGACCAGTCAAATCAGACCTAGTGTTGCCAACGGCTCGCCACTGCTGCAACATTTCTTCGAAAGGGGCTGTGTTGCCCGGGTACAATGATGTAAAGATGGGCCTCGCATACTCGTTACATGCTTCAGCGTAATACAACGAGTATAATGAAAGATTTCAATTGAAATCACATGCACAAAAGAATATCAAGATCCTTGGAGAAAACAGCACAACTAAGCGTACTCAACATTACTTAACGTATGAGTATTGACCAAAGCGACTAAGCACTTCAGCCTACATCTTTTTCATAGTGAGCACAATTTAAAAAATTAATCCTCATAACATTGAGATGCAAACTTTAATTGACCTTATTAATTAAACCAAACCTATTAACAGTCTAGGTTTATTAATTTTTTTCAGTTATTTGACAATCATTGCCTAAATTTTAGTGAATGTCAAAAAAATTGAACATTTCGCTCTAAAAATGACTAAAAATTTGAATATTTTGCATGCAAGCCCAAAAATAATGTAAGCAAAATTGGTGAGAATGATTAAAATAACTTTGATTAATTTTAGTTAGCACTTTATATAACATAATTTGCATAAACCATCATTAACTGATATCATTTGGTGAAATATAAACTTACAGTAATTGATTAAAAATCACTCATAGCACGTACATTCATAACGAAGCATTGGAGAGAATGATCTGTGATCATTGCTCAAAAAGGTAAATTTGATTCCGATAGCCATATTTTTGTTGTATAATTTTGAAATAACTGTAATTGCTTTGAAACAATCAAGATTTATATTCATGCAGAACAAGCAGTAAATTTAAAATCTGAAACAATAAAGAAGAAATTATTGGTAGCTTGTTTCAAAAAATACAACATAGGTGACGAAGACTACAACTGTCATAAAAAAAGGAATTAAAAATGTTTTTTGTCAATATTTTAAAGCATATTTTTTATTTTTATTTTATGGAATCCTTCATTCCTATTTTCGGACCTCAACTTAGCTACCAAAATTTAAATAAAAAATTCAAATAACAGCCTTTGCTGAGAAATTATCATGAAAGTAACCAGAAATTCTGATTCCTTGCTTCAAAAAACATGTATTTTGACACAAAAACCAAGTTGTTACCTCTTGAAAAACTCGTAAAATCTGAAATTTTTCATATTTGGGTCTGCCAGCTGGTGGTGACTCTCAATATCTCAGCAACCACTGGACCAATTCGAAACATTTTTTTGCAGGTTGATCAGGACGCCAGGCTCTCTCTATGAAATGATTAACTGACTCTTTTCTAAAGATGCACAGAGCTGGACAGCGCTGTTTCGAGCTTTTAGCTCTCATCGGCAGCCCTCAGCTTCTCTAGATTATGATTTCCCAGGAGTCGACCACGAAGGACGTGGAAGTCGTTAAGGACGTGGAAGTGGAAGTCGTTATGATTTCCCAGGAGTCAACCACGAAGGACGTCAAACTTGTCGGTCTTTTCTAAAGGTTGGGTGTAAAAATTCTCAATTTTTTTTGAAATATAATGGAATAATCCAATAGACAAATGCTTGTAATTCAACGCAGCTATATGATGTAAATTATGCGGACTACGAAATATATCGAAAACGATTTTCTTAAAATTTATCGACGTACTATTTACTGCAATAAACATTTTACATTGCATAAAGTGTGGAAATTAATTTCAACTATTAATAATTAATAATTTCAGAAGACAGCTTGTTTTCTTTACCATTTTATTCCAGCTGAAATTAAAATTAAACCTCAATGCTAACAGTGTAGTTACTCTGATGGTAAAACACAAAAAAAATTTAAAGCGATATTATCTCCTAATATCATTTTTGTTGGTTTTGAGATAAATAAACCTTTTCTTACCGGTCTAAATATCAATAATATAGCACAATCTTCTTATTGGTATTTAAGAACCAATAAAATTTAGGTGGCGTGTGATGGTTTTTAAATGTTTACAAATTTTAATTTGATTTATTTTTCAATTTAATTGGAGTGACACAAGCTCATTTTACCTTGCGTTTTGTTGGTGATCCTGATTGTTGAACAAAATGGAACAATCTACTGGCTATGATTGTCAAAATCTGGTTACCACTTTCGTTACGATACTGTGCTATTTTATTAAACTAATTTTACAAAAATGAAAGTTGTCGTATTTTTTAGTTTGGGTCGTGCCTTCCTATAAACAAACCATCAGTGCATAATAAAAATTATCTATGACATTAAACAAGTAAAGAGACGCTCTTTCAATGAAATATAAAGATTTGTTCGCTTCTCTTTAATAACATTCAAAAACAAAGGGATTCCTCACCAGTAATTAGCGTTTGTTTTTTTTTAATGTCGTTGTCAATTAAAATATTCTCAAAATTGATTAGGATCAAAATTTCAAATAGACTACAACTTCTGCAATACGGTGGAATTCGCCGTGACCGACAAACCGTCTCGATAATTAATAATTCGTGCATTATAATAATTCACATTGGCAAATGATCGAGCTTTAATACAAAACAGATTGCAGTTTTCGCGCGGAAAACCGCTTTTTATTAGAACACCAAATCGCGCGGAAAATAGCTTGGTTTTCCGCATACTGTAGTTCGAGTCCGGGTTTGCGTTCGCGCTCTGTATAAACGAGCCTTATTAACGCGGCTAATGACTTGTCACTTACAGTTGTCACTACACTAAAAGACTGAATTGAACAATAGATTACTGTAACAGTTTAGCCAAACAAAAAATTAGAAAATCCTGAGCATCTTGCTGTATAGTTTTGGCGTTAGTTCTGAGAATAAACAGATTCAGCAGCACTAACAGGTTACACATCAACATATATTGTTTAATCTAATTATTTTATTTAAGCTCTACCATTGTAATCCTGTTTCAAATCCTGTCATTCTAAACGAGATGAAGCATCCAGCTAGAATTACGGACAAAAAATATCTCTCATCGGAAACATATTTTCACCAATCGTTTCTGAGATATTTTGTTTCAAGGTTTAAGGCCCGTTTCACACTGGTGACTAAGTAGATAGGACAGTAGAAGTCGGACCAGATGATTGCATTGACTTAAATGGCGCGGATCCTGTACAATTGTACATCTCCCCGAAAAACATCTTCCAGAAAGAACATTTCCCCGAAAAACACTTGGCCGAATGGACATTTTCCCGAATATACATTTTCCAGAACGGACACTTGCCAGAATGTACATTTGGCCGAATGGACATTTCCCCGAAAACCCATTTTCCAGAATGGACACTTGGCAGACTGTACATTTGGCCAAATGGACATTTCCCCGAATATACATTTTCCAGAATGGCCACTAGCCAAAATGTACAATTGATGTTAGCAATTATCATACAAGATGACGAAATAAAACTCTTTTGTTCAGTAAGCCGGGTAAATATATGTTTTATTTGATTGTTTTGTGTGCTTCTGGCCTAAAGGCTACCAGTGCCGAAGCCTAGGGAAGAGCCACCAGAACGGCGACTACTTAAAAAAGCAAAGCGAAAAAGTTGTCTTCCCACAGGATTCTAACCTGCAGCCTTTGGATTACCGGTCCAATACAAGTTCGAATCCTGTGGGAAGACAACTTTTTCGCTTGGCTTGTTTTAAGTAGTCGCCATTCTGGTTGCTCTTCCCTAGGCTTCCGCGCTGGTAGCCTTTAGGCCAGAAGTACGCAAAACGATTAAATATTAAAACTCTGGCCAGCAAACGTCAAAAACATCGTAATTGACTTTCTATTAAAAAAATATATGTTTTACATCAGGTTTAGTACTATGTCCGTGTACTGTACATTTCTGCAAACTTCTTCTAGTACCCCACTGGAAAAAAACTTGCCAATATTATTGGATTGATCCCTGGATAAGCCTAACCTATTACTACAAACTGCATAATAATTCAGTATAGAGATCGTTTCAAGCCTTTAGGGTTCCCGAAGAAGAAATTGCTGAAAACTAAACTGTTTAATTGTTAAATGTTTAAGTGCTCACCTTAACTCAAATGCATCAAAAAATTTATATTCCAAAACTTCATTAACAAAATTTAGTTACTGCGCCGTCTGTAAATAACAACAGCATTTTTTTACCCAGAACCGCAAAACAGTGGCGGCTCGTGACCATTTTGAAAGAGTAAGCTGCAAATTATATAAAAACATTTGGACCCTAAAAAGTCAACGTCGTAGATAAATTCAACTACGATGAAAAAAGTGTAACTGAACGCATTACCAAAAACGAGCTTTCTAGGTCAACAAGAATCTACATCGCAGTCACCTTTGTGATTATTCAAAATTTATGCCTCATCTATTGTAATGTCTCAAATGCAAAAGCGGCACGCCGAGGCCCGGGCACGGACAAGAAAAACTAGTTTTGATTGGTATCTCTGACATCAAAAGTTCGATTCAAGATTTGGCCGTCGCTACCGGCGCGTGACTGAAGACATGTTTCAAAACCTTACGGATAGACATTATTTCTCCTTAAATATTAATTCTTTATTTAAATATGCGTTTAACCATGGTTTAACACAGCATTGCTCGTAGCAGCCTGGCAGTGTTAGCCGCTGCTTTCATGATTGGAATTCTTTTCTTTTTTTTAAATGGCGATGTAAAAACTTTAATTAAACAAAAATTGACGAAACGTAATAAGCAGAGGTGGAGTCGAGGACACAAGGCTCGAGGCCAAGGACACAAAAAAAATCCGAGGCCAAGGCCAAGGACAGCCTTTCCGAGGACAGACACTCTCGAGGCCAACGACAGGAATGCTCGAGGCCAAGGCCAAGGACCAAGGACACAAGCGCAAGTGCTCTCCAAAACAAAAAAAGGTCTTCACAAAAATTTTTCAGGCGATCTCCAAAAGAAAAAAAAAAGGTCTTCACAAAAAAACGTTTTCCGAAAAATTTTTCAAGCGCTCCACAAAATTTTAACAATTCAAAAAATAGTGCTGTCCTCGAGCCGAGGACAAGCCAATTTTCGAAGACTTGAGGCATCGAGGCCAAGGCCAAGGACTTCAAAATGTGTCCTCGAGGACGTCCTCGAGGACTCCA
Source organism: Trididemnum nubilum (assembly GCA_963965965.1). Classification (NCBI taxonomy): domain Eukaryota; kingdom Metazoa; phylum Chordata; class Ascidiacea; order Aplousobranchia; family Didemnidae; genus Trididemnum; species Trididemnum nubilum. The sequence continues at coordinate 23,210,883 of OZ014479.1, read as the reverse complement.
CCTCTGGTAATAAGTACACTTCTGCAGTTTAATCTTTACGGCAGGTATATTAACCACGAATAAATACTGATCTGCAATATTAATAAGACCAAGGATGGTATGAATGGCTTTGGCTGTCAATGATAGCAATACGGTACGTTCAGAATTTGCGTACTACGTACCTCGCACTTTGAACCGTACCGTACCAGCGTATACCGTACTTCAGTTCAATTTTTGAAGCGTGCCGTACCAACGCACCGTACCCGTACCATTTAAAAAAAGGCGTACCGTACCTGCGTTCCGTACTTCTTAGCAAAAATCGAGGCGTACCGTACCAACGTACCGTACCGTAGTGCCATCCTTGTTGGCTGTACAATTATAGAATTGACCTTGCTTGATTATTATTTTCAACTTTTCGAGACATTTAAATATCGAAAGCAAATAACCAGAAGCTGTTAAAGTTAGTGAAAAAATTTGAAAGAAGTGCATTTAATTTATTCATCTGACTATCAACAACCACATATTAACAAATTCATTTAATTCAATTGGGTGGCTATTTAAAAGCGTAATAAAGTTCAGTCAAATTTGGATACTGTCGCGAAGTACCCAGGTATCACTTGCGATGTCACGTTCTAGTTTAGCGTATATCCTTCTACGACTCTACAGTCTATACCAACCGCAGTATCCTACAACAGCACAAGATGTGATATATTCAATAGTTCAAAGCTTGCTATCCAGAAACACATTTTTACAATTCTTAACAAGCCAAAAAGCTACGCAAGCCGCTGTTTATTTTGTCTATTTATCACAACAGGGAGTGAAGAAAGACTAGCTGTGACGTCACTGCGTACAATTTCAATGCGTTATAAAAGCTGCAAAGTTAATAACAGCTTTTCTCTAGAGTTTCCAAAAATTTTTTTATATTAAAATAGCTGCAAAAATGCTATAATTTTCTAATTTTTGCGGTCGAGCGGGAGAGAGGGGGGTATAGGTGATTAACTATTATTTACTGGTCGCCATAGCCAAAAACCTTCAAAATAAAAATATTAATAAAAAATCAAAAACGAACAGACAATGAAGGGTATGCTGCAGCTTCTTCAGCTTCGATACGAGCCGCCCCTGCCGGAAAAATATTTAAACCTGGGTCAAAATATTCTTATTCCTTAATGAATATGATAAGAGCGTCATTTGTTTGACTGCGCCTATTGTTTATAAAATCCATGTAGTCATCTTTACCTTAATACAATAATCATCAAGATAGATCAGTCTTTTTTCACCTTGGGCCGGATTTTGTCGACAAACAATGATATGGTAAACGGATTGATGTTCTTGCTACCAATAAAGAATGAGATGTCCAAGTTACAACCTCCAAATCCTGCCCTAATGCGACTCACGGTGATCAGGTCGCTTCGCTGAAGAATTAAAAAAGATGCAGATGATTTGCAGGCGAAATGCCGAACTAGAATAATCGTCGTCAAATACAAGATAACATGCTTTCATTGTTTAATTTCTATGCCTACTACGTTTGAAGCACGTAGATGATTGAAGATAAATTGACCGATTCGGGATAGCCTACATAGGCGTAGCCATGGGGAGGGCAGGGGGCCCAGCCCCCATCCCCCAATTGAAATGCTATCAATAATAAAAATGTCACAAAAAAGACTATTGTTTCTTCAGTTTCAGTTTTTTTTAGCCTCTTCGCGTACAACAGTACACGCGAACAGCAATAATTAACAATATTTTTGATCCAGGAAGCCCGGGTCTCCTCAATTTAATTTTTACCAACCAATTTAAATGAGCCCTCTACAATAATATCTACATGGCCCCCAATTTAAACGGGGCCCCAACAATAAGATTGATCCAGGGGGCCCGGGCCCCCTCAATTTAATTTTTACCAACCAATTTAAATGGGCGCCCTACGACAATATTTAAATGGCCTGCAATTTAAATGGGCCTCCAAGAATAATATTGATCCAGGGGGGCCGAACCAGAGGCGTTGCTAAGAATGGTGGCACCCGGGGGCGGAATTCTGTGGTGGCACCCTTTTTCGTACCAAAAATAGGTGAAGACCAAACAAAAGGTCTTTGCCCAAAAATCAGTGGATTTTTAGTCCAAATGAGGATGGGTACTACCAAACAAAGTGAAAAAAGTAACGTATTCACCACGAATCGGTGGAGTTATGGTTTCACATCATAATATGGTGTCACACCAAAATGGTGACACCTGGGGCGGGTCGCCCCTCTTCCCTCCCCCCCCCGCCCCTCCCTTAGCTACGCCACTGGCCCGAACCCCCTTAATTTAATTTGCCAACCAATTTAAATGGGCCCCCTACAATAATATTTAAATGGCCCCCAACCTAAATGGGCCCCCAACATTAATATTGTTCCTGGGGGCCCGGGCCCCTTCAATTTAATGTTTGCCAACCAATTTAAACGTATAACCCGAGTGAAATTAAGGGTTTTTATCCTAAAAGTTTCTAACTGAGGCCCTCGTTTAACCTTTTTATGAACGTAATGCAATAACTAGATACGGATTTAACATATGGCACAATGTCAGGGCCCCCGCGCTCAAATGGTAAAGCCTTTTTTTGGTCTTCACTTGTATTTGGTAGGAAAATATTGCGAAAATCCCATAGTACCAGGGGCCCTACTAAATGTAAATCTGACCCGGGTAATAACATGGTTTGTAGGCGTAGCTATCTGTAGTACATCTTTCAATAATAATTTACCTCCACCTCCCCAGTTTTTATGCAACAAAACACTTTTGAAAAAAATTAGCTACAGCAAGGGAAATGCTCATTAAGCAAAATTTGAATTGAGTGTGCCTCCTAGCCATATATGTACTCTTATAACTGGTTGTTTTCATAACAAAATAATAATCTCTAAAGAAAATGCTCGACTGGATTGTTATTTACTGCTAAAATATTGCAGGAGGCAATGCACTTTACTTCCTCTTACCTGGGCCGAATCACTTACAATATTTGACTCCAAAATGCAAGATTTTAAACGTGTTTTGAACTTAAACTGCAAGCAAAAGGAGGACTGAATAACTTAATTTTTTCAATTGACTTTCAAATGTCAAAAATCTAGTACTTTCAAATAGCTTCGAATACGTGCAAAATGTGATCCAACGTTATTAAAATAGGTTTTTTTCCGAAAATTCACGAAAAATTGCCCAACGGCTGGCGTTGGAATTACTCCCGTCTGCGATGCGTTTGAATTACAGTACACTTCTTTACTCAACACACGTTTCCCAATTTAGACATTGTCGCATTTTAACTATTGGTTTAAGCCTTTTACTTAAACGAGTTCCTTATAGTTACGTGCCAACACTAGGCCAACGGCTTCTGATCTTTCATTCTACGATACCTTTGCCCCCACAAAAAAATTCTTTTTCGAAGTTTTTGATGACGTCATTGCAAGTGATTTGTGGTTTGGGCCCCCCAATCGAAAATCATGGCTACGCCTCTGTTGGAACATAACTCTTATTTAATAGGAAAACTGTGACAGTAATGCACTAAGATTTACGGGTAATCAAAAGTCAATGTTGGCTATTAAAAAAAACAAAAAAAATGAACATTTTTATTAGTTTTCTCAAAATATATTTTCTCAAAAATGATTTTCGAGGAAGTGTAATTTTATTCTGGAAAATAGATTTTCGGGGAAATGTCCATTCGGCCAAATGTACATTCTGCCAAGTGTCCATTCTGGAAAATGTACATTTGAGGAAATGTCCATTCGGCCAAATGTACATTCTGGCAAGTGTCTATTCTGGAAAATGTACATTCGGAAAATGTCCATTCGGCCAAATGTACATTCTGGCAAGTGTCCATTCTGGAAAATGTATATTCGGGGAAATGTCCATTCGGCCAAATGTACATTCTGGCAAGTGTCCATTCTGGAAAATGTACATTCGGGGAAGTGTCCACTCGGCCAATGTACATTGTGCCAAGTTACCATTTTGGAAAATGTACATTCGGGGAAATGTCCATTTAGCCAAATGTGCATTCTGGAAAGTGTACGTTTTCAGGAAAATGTTTTTCTGGAAAGTGTTTTTCAGGGAAATGTTTTTCTGGGAGGTGTAAGGATACCGAATGGCGCCTTTCACACTTGTTCGTAGTCGGACATTTGGTTGGACGACACAAATTTTGGCCGCATCGCATTGAATCTTGACCCCAGTGGCGTAGCCAGGGGTCGGGGGGGGGGCTATAGCCCCCCCATTGGCATGTCGACTAAAATGCAGAATGAGAAAAACGCTACGTTTTAGGGCACTTTTGAGACTGTTTTATGCACTGGAGTGGACTAAATAGTGATTTAAAACATTTTTTGAAACATACATTCAAAGTGGGGTGGGGGCTAATTTTCAAAAATAGAACCAACAAATAAATGAAAACTTTGAAAAATGGTCAAAAATAAGCAATCAAATTTGATCGCAAGTGTAAAATTGCTAAACATAGGTGTCATCAACAAGCGTACTATACACTAAGGAATAGGGGGGGGGGGGGCTATTCCGTATTAGTTAATTACCAATAATTTCTCTCAAATTTCTTTTCATTAGCCCCCCCAATTATTTTTCTCTATAAACTGTTTACAAAATAGATTACTTCGTGTGAGTTTTATTGAACTATTCGATTTTATAATTTACCAGTATCTAAATAAGAGAACTAAAATTTACCATTCGCCACCTCCCAAATAGCCCATTTATGCAACCAGTTTAATCATGTTTGCACTGCCAATTTCTAAGCCACGTTTCAAAAGCATTATTTTTTATCAAAATAGGCCTAAAATGAAGTTATTTTTGCAAAAAAACGCAAAATTTTCGAGTGCTGGGGGCTTCTACGCACCTGCTTGACCCAGCTGGTCGTACGACCGCTCGTCGTAGGTCGTACGACCAGCTGTCGCCAGTGTGAAACGGGCCTAAGAGGCCTTCCCAACAGTGTTTCCAGTTAAAATCTTACATTTTAGGAATTTGTATATCCTACTTCACTTGTACAAGTATTATCGTTGCAGCACTAATTCATACTGAGCTTTGCATTTATATACATTCAAATCAGTTGTAAAGATACTTTAAACATTTTATAAGAAAAGATGAAAATCTGGCAATACTGTGGAGAAGATCTAAACTTTGAAATGAAGTATATTTGAAACAACAAGTCGTAAAACGCTGAAATTTGAAGTCATGTTTTAAATAATTCTTGATATTTTTCGCATTACTCTAGCTGGGTGCTATACACTCTTTAAGTCATTCGAAAGTTAAGCTATGAATTTCGAGTCAAATGCTGTAGTTTGGAGCGATCATTCAACAGTGGCCGCTCTCCATTCAGCCGACATGAACACAGAAATGAAACACAAACCAAATCTCGACCGCATTACAATTTCCCGAGTCCCTACAGTTCTAAGGCTGTTTAACTGAGACGGTCGACCTCATCCGGACTCATTTTTTGACCTCCTGGATTGCAGAAAGCGGTAAACTCCAGCAACTTGACAAAATTCATCAACGCATTATATAATTAAACGGCGCAGTGACAATCAAATCTAAAATGACCTGAAGCAAAGCGAACTGTTTAGTGTTAAATTACATACGACAAAAACTAGGCGTAAAATAATAAAAAATGTTTGGTCCAAGGTAGGCGACAAACAGCAACAAATTCAATCAAAAGCAAAAATAAGTAATATTGCTAAAAACGCAAAAAAATTTAAGCAAAAACATTTGCAATGCTTCCTGCATATTGCATACCTAAACCAAATGAAAAGATACATGAGCAATGACTTACTACGAACAGCGCACTCTAGTTTTATAAGTATGCCTATGAGCACGGGCGAATGTACCATATGGCATTTTGACAGAGTGCCGGGGCCCCCTTGCGTAAAACTGCAAATCCTTTTTATTTCTTTGTTCGCATCACAGTTCATAAGTTCGTCCAAAGATTTTTTAAAGCTATATATAACTGCCAACCGTTCTCAATTATTTAATTCTGCTCAAAAAACGTCTATCATCAATACGCCATATTCCGAGTCTAGCAACTTAATTAATATTAAGTAACTTCCTATTTAACAGTGCTCCTTATACAGATATTGTTGCGCAGTAATGTTTGAAGAAAAATGCAAGGAAGGAAGTGAGGCTTGCAAGTCCTTTCGTAGGTGTGCGTGAGACTGCACAATTAGCTTTTTTTCCTTTTTTTTAATTAATAGGTATTACAGTAGGGTGCACAACGTTTTCATTAATGCCTGCCGCAAAACATTCTATATATGCATGCACTAACGGCAGTCACTAGTTATGGTCATTGTTAACGAATTTACGTTTGAAGCCTTACAATTTGACTACTCATGCTAAACTTTAGAAAAATCAGATTTTCAAGTTTGCAGAATTCATTCAATCATAAATCACAAAATTGTACTTGGTGACTTCCCTAATCTTGCACCTATTCAGATAAACTTGCGAAGTTAAGCGGCTGGCTGGATATCATGAGTCGTAGTCCATATTCCCGATTGCTGTCGGAGTCGGACAAACGGGTTCGGGACCTGTTCTTTGAATATTTCATTCTCAAAATCCTGGGTCTGCATTATAGAAAGTTTCTCACCCGCTATAATAACGAATATTTTTTAAGAGGCGCTACCAAACGAAATGCTCGCTAATGGCAAAAGGTTATTTGTGCACGCGCATCTGAAGGTCTGCGAGCTGGGTAAGGTATTTCTCGCTCGCTAAGTTGCTTGGAGCGATTGCAAAATGTAGCTCGAGTAAAAAACGACACATTTTCCTTACCAACTTAAGATTTGAAGCACTCTTGAAGCATGCGAGAAATCTTTTTCGTTTAGAAATTTGAAGGCGAAATGCAAAAAATTTCAACTAAAGCAAATTTTTGCTGAAAATTAATCAAAATGGTCGCCATGCTTGCTATTAGACTGCAAAGAAGAAAGCAAATAGCATTGAGAATCATTTGCTGTATCTACTTAGAAAAAATTGAGCATCAATAGTTGGTAGCGGTATTGTAAACAGGTCGACTAGTTCAGGTCCGAACCCGAAAATACAAGCCCGAACCCGAAAACTAATTTAAAGCCCCAATCATACCCGAAAAATCCCGAAAGTTAAGCTAAGTTTGATAAACGTATAAGCGTTATTGCCAAGTTATTTTGATTATATTTTGCGCATCTAAGACAAAAAACACGTCTCAGGCCCGAATTACGCCCGAAAGTTTGTCAACGTTAGGCCTAAACCCGGCCCGAACGCGACGCAAAGGGCCCGGCAGGAATTACAACTCTGGTTCACAAAAATAGTAATTAAAGACATGTTTTTTATGACAATAATTTTATAAGAGCACGAGGTTCATTTTTGTTCAAAATAAAAAATAAAATAAGAACAATACCAGAATCAGCAGCAAAAATAAATTGAACAAACAAGCGAAAATAAATTTCAAATTAATAAAGAAACCAAATTTACTACTGATTCAAAAGATAAAACTTTAGTGATTTTTTGTGTTTGCGAGCAAAATTGCAACTGCTCGGAAATAATATTGTACAGTGTTGTTGCTCTGCGTCAAGCAATTGAGAAATTATTTGGCAGTTGTTCGTATTGAAAAACGCACATTTTCTCTTTTCCAATTTACGATGCTGCAGAAGCAGCTGAAACTCGGCAAAAAATTAAGAACAGCCAGCCTCAACTCAAAATTTACTGGTTCTACAGTAAAAGTAGTCTATACTTTGACTAGTTCAGTTTTGAAAAACCTTAAAACTGAATGTTACCGTTAAAATATATGCTTTCCCACCAACAATCTCAAGGGCGCTTTCGCTATTTTAAAACATGAAGTATGGAAAGAGTTGCTCTTTTTTACACTGATCCAAAATACTGTATCGTCAAATTGGTGTCGTTCGTTAACTAATCATTATCAAGCGAAGATTTTGCAAGCTTAAAATATTAACGTATGGCGTGTGGTTAGGGTGTTGCAGCCGCCTCATAAATTTGAAAATTTTATCGTGGCGACTTCTACCTTAGCTCAAGTTGGAGGCATTGCACAAAAACCCTTTTGGCAGTAGCGTAGCCAGGGGGGTGGGAGGGGCTCGAGCCTCCATTGGCGTGAAAAGTATGCAAAATCGCACGTTTTTAGAGCTTTTGAGGGCGATTTTTGCTTAAAAAATGAAAACAGCCTTCCCAAAGGGATTAGGGTGCCGAAGTTGAGAAGAAGTTGGGAGAAGTTGCCGTGATTCGGCCGGAAGAACCGTTTAAATTTCCGATTTCCCCCGCAAAATTCCTCTCAATTTCGGTGAAGACCTTTTTTTTTTTTTAATATCACCTGATTTTGGGCCAAAAAACCTTTCGAATTTCCGATCTCGGTCAAAAATTCCGATTTAATTTCGGTAAAGACCTTTTTTTTTTTGAGATCACTGGTTTTTGGGCCGAAAAACCGTTCGAATTTCCGATTTCGGCCAAAAAATACGTCTCAATTTTGGATAAACCGTTAGAATCTGATTTAAGAGCAATGAAAATTCGGGTCAAGGTTGCTTACAGTTGTCTCACTCATTCAAAAAAGCCCCCCCCCTTTTCGAAATCCTGGCTACGCGCCTGCCTTTTGGTCAAGTTTCGTAAAAATTTGTCAATGTTTAGAGGTAGCCCACCGACATCAAAATTTTGGCAATTTCAAAACAAAATATTTTTTTTATTTTGAGTGTTTTTGAACTATAAGTCGAACCTGTAATCACTTTTGATGATTTCTGCTGTTTTTGGAGTTGTTGTTTAGTACATAGCCAACACGAGAACTTCTTAAATCAAAGTTATCAAAAGTTGCATTATAGACCTACTGCCACAAGCATAATTAATACCAAATTACTGCATATTTTTTTAATTTAATGATTGGTTTCACATGTGGCTCTAATTTTAAACTGAAAAGCGCTCATTATTGTTTTTTACTCAATGTCAGTCATTTTTTTATTATATCCAGCTGTGTTAACAAAAAGCATCTTATTGATAATTTCCGTTTCTTTTCTTTGACAGCCAAAGTTTTTCCTTTATTCTCAATCCTGGTTTTTTAATCAGGCATCATGCTATGCAAAAATGTTTTGTTTTCATTTTTTCAATCATGTTAGGCGTTTGTTTGATGACCAAGATTTCATTGTTTTGTTCAATATTTTTCAATTTTTCTGAAATCTTGGAAATATGGCAAAAAACTTTTTGCATGCAAAGTCGATCTCGAAAAAGTATAATATGATTGCTTTTCTAACTTTGGCGGGTTCTGCAGGAGAATAACGTTGGTGGTCAGTTGTTACATGCCATTAAGGCGTTCTATGGTGCCGACTGGAGTTTCGTGGTTTAGTAAATGGCAAGCAATCAAAGCTTTCCATACAAGCGTTGAACTCCGGCAAGAGTGCGTTTTGTTTCTTCTCTTCTTCATAATTTACATGAATTGGATCGACAAATGCAACCAAGTTGATGAGTTTGCCACAATAGAAAATGGAAAAATCAGTTGCCTGCTATGTGCTGATGATTTGATTCTGCTTTTACAGAATCTGGCCTTCAGCGCACATTAAATAGGTTTGCAGCTGCTTATGACACTGCAGGAATAAAAATAAGCACGGTCAAAACTTCATGTTTCAAGAAACCCTAATCAGTGCTTGTTGCAACTGAATGGAGCGGCACAGAAACACGTATACAAGTTCAAGTTGCATTCACGAGTGAAGGATGGCAAGACAAAGAACTGGATATCCGAATTGGCAAGGCAATTGCAATAATGAGAACTTTGCACTATTCAGTTGTTGTGAGATGAGAATTGTCGAAAAAAAGCAAAGCTCTCAATTTTCGAAACAGTCTTTGTCCCTTCTCGCCTGCTCTATCTCTGTATGGTCATGAAAATTTGGTTATAACTGCAAGGGTGCGATCACAAGTGCAAGCGTCCAAATAAAGGTTTCTCCAAAAAATCAAAGGAGTTGCATTATTGACAAGTTGCACATCTCTTGAGATTCGAAATTCTCTAAAGTCGCTGCTTCTCCAAATTGAAAGATCGCAGTTTAGATGGTTTGGCCAACTACGTAGAAGGCCTCAGGAAAAACTTCCATACAAGCTTTACTTGCCAACACAAATGGAAAAAAAAACAAAAACAGTTGGACGATCTAGAACTACTGTAGATGAATCAATATTACATTGAGGATCTTGGGTGGAATTGTTTGGGACTTTACCCAAAAAAAATGATTGGGGTGATGGACGACCGTGAAGTGTGGTAGCTTAATCTCGAGCCGCTGCCCCCGCGACCCTAACGAGAGAGAGGGCAATGAAGAGAGAGAGAGAATTTTTCTTTAAGTTTTCAATGGTTTTGTTTGCTTTTCTTCTGTTTGTTTTGTTAAAGTTGCATTTGTACAAACTTTTTATTTCATCTACCAGCTTCTTTACTTTCTCAATAATTTTTAATTAACGAATTGTTGGAATTCGTGCTTTGTGGTTGGAAAACGGGCGCTTTTGATAGTATTGTCAACACGTCTAGCAATAGTTCCTGGCAGCCAACTGCAAGAATTTACAGATCTAGCAATGGTATATTGCTGGTAGATTTACTAATGTTCATATGTTTGTAATAATAAGTCAATTAAGATGTTTTTTGACGTTTGCATGCCAGAGTTTTAATATTTTAATTGTTTTGCGTGCTTCTGGCCTAAAGGCTACCAGCTCGGAAGCCTAGGGAAGAGCCACCAGAACGGCGACTACTTAAAACAAGCAATGCGAAAAGTTGTCTTCTCACAGGAATCGAACCTGCAGCCTTTGGATTACCGGTCCACTGCTCTACCACTTGAGCTAGAGAAAACGCCTCCTCGCATGCTTAATTTTGGCTATTTAAACCCAGCAACTTGCTTGTTGTATGATTGTAATAATAAGTCAATTAAGATGTTTTTTGACGTTTGCAGGCCAGAGTTTTAATATTTTAATCGTTTTGCGTGCTTCTGGCCAGAAGCTTCGCATTGCTTCTGGTAAAATATTAAAACTCTGGCCTGCAAACGTCAAAAAACATCTTAATTGACTTATTATTACAATCATACAACAACCAAGTTGCTGGGTTTAAATAGCCAAAATTAAGCATGCGAGGAGGCGTTTTCTCTAGCTCAAGTGGTAGAGCAGTGGACCGGTAATCTAAAGGCTGCAGGTTCGATTCCTGTGGGAAGACAACTTTTCGCATTGCTTGTTTTAAGTAGTCGCCGTTCTGGTGGCTCTTCCCTAGGCTTCCGAGCTGGTAGCCTTTAGGCCAGAAGTACGCAAAACGATTAAAAAAAAAAAGTTTATATGTTTTATAGAGCCTATTTTAAGTAGATTGCACTAAACTCCGTATCTTACACAGCAAAACATACCAACTATGGTTTTAGTAAGCTGCTGCTGTAACTATACTTAGGACAGCAGTTTAATAGATTTCAATAACTAAGCCTAAAGCATAGTCTGCTCCGTCATTCTTTAAGAATGTAACATTGTAGGCTATGTAACTTAAGAATGTAACTTATACGCTTACCACAACTCCCCTTTTCCGGATAAATTATAAACCTACTGGCGGGGCTATTTTAAGTTTTCGTATTAGTCGTTGCAATGATTTTAACTCCTACCTTTCAAATTTAATCTAATGGAAGTTACCCAATTATGAGTCACTCAAATTTGAAACGTAACCGACGGCAAACCCAGCATGCGTATTATTTAGTAAACACAATGTTGCCCGCCTTTCAACTTAAAAGTCCTATCACAGCTGTTTTGTGGCCCAGTTGACGAAAGTTTCGAGGCCAGGCAGACGCATTACTTTGTGAATAACCACTTACAAACCTATGTTTCAAGTGTAATCAATCAATTTGTTTTTGTATAATTATGTTGTTTAGAAGTTCTCTTCTGATGATCCCGTTAAGGGTGAAACAGACTGTTAAGGGTTTCTAAATTTGACTGTGAATAGAATTATAACATTGTAGGCTATGTTTCACTCTGTTTTACACAGCCAGCCAAAATAGATACTGTAGGTCTAAATCAAATAGAGTTTCTGTTGTAGTTTCCCCGCACAGACACGTAATCAATTTTGACCACTATTAATTCTGAAAAAAAAAAAAAACATAAATGTAAACAGTTTTAAAAGTTGAAGTGAAGTTTTTCTGAATGTATAAGACCAAAAGTTAATATTCAATTTTGCAGTGATTCATTAGTAACAAAGATTTCACGTAGCACTATCTAGTGGCACAAAATAAAACAAATACTAAATCCTGGGTGAAAAAGGTCTCTGTACGACCCCTCAACCTCAATTTTTTTCTCAAACTTTGTATTCTTGATTTTCTCTGGCAACCTCCTATTTTGAAGAAGGTAGAAAAAATCCGAAGAGGTCGGAGCAACTGCAACACACTACCTGTGGCATTTTTTTCTTTTAATAGCAAGATGAGAGCTGCTGAGGAGCAAGCCCTTTCAACGACCGATGGATATTAAATACTGAGAATTGATTTTGGGGAAGTCTATTTGGAGTTTCCCTTGGGGGTAGTACCACCAAGCTATTACCAAAATATTTGTTTCTTAAATCTCTATTGATATTAATAAACTAACGCCCACGCTTAAGCCGTTCAAAAAATTTATTTTTGGGATGACCATTCGGGGGAGTCCCCGAAGAATGGTAATACCCTCAAACTATATCAAAATGTTTGTCTCTAAAACATAAGCTAATATAAAAAAAATTCAAGCACTATAGCTTGAGCCGTTCAAAAATTATTTTGAGGGGTTTCTGGTGGGTAGTACCCCAAAACTATGTCCAAATATTTGTCTCTTAAATATCTGCTGATATCAAAAAAAAACTAACGCCCTAGCTTGAGCCGTTCAAAAAATTGAATTTTGGGGGTCCGTTTGGGGAGAGGTTCCGAAGGGGGGGGGGTAATTAACATGGCTCACAAAATTAGGATTTAAAATTGCTGGCAAAATCGCTGAGATACGGTTCCTAGCCTACAGTGTGGACACACGGTAGCTTACGGCCTAAGTATCTGAAATCAGATTTGAATTTCAACAGATTTCGTAGCCTAGCGATATGGTGCATAGCTCCACTTACAGAGGTCACGGTTTCAGGGATTCGAAGCCTACTTCCGATTGGTGGAAAGACATATTTCAGGAAAACTTTTGTACATTAATTGCTTTTAATTAATTTATATTCTAGAACTCTGCCTAAAGATCCCTAACAGAGTGAAACAGGCTGTTGGGGTTAAATTTTTCATTAACATTCGTCAACACACAAAAGATGTTGCTTCAAAAATTTATGAAGTATAGCACCAGACATCAGCATATTTGTTATTCAGGTATTCTATTTGCAAACCAAACGTCTTTTTTTTGTATTAGTAATTTATACTACCTCTAGTAATATTATTCACGTCATCAATAAGGAATTTTGCAGGACTGAGCGCTAAAGGAACACAACATAAAAAAATAAGAGAGGCTCGTTCAAGCTCGAATTGCTAGAAGTAAAGGAACTACAGATACGACGGATTTCAAAAATATTAGTGTTGAACTGAAGTCGATTACAAATATTCTCTTAAAAACGGACTCAAATGTAAAATTTGTGCTGCTTGTTCACGCTTCAAAACTAACACACCCTATGAGTATGCAAGTGGAAAGCGATGGGAAGGATGGAAATTAAATTGCAGTAAACGACATTTTTTATCGCGCATTCATCCAGAGAATTTTCTACATTTTCTACATAAAATTTCAGATTTTCTACAATCAAAAACACGGAATCAGTGTGAAAAGTCTTGTGACAGAAAAACTTGCTGACCGGACAGTACGATTGGACCATGCCAAGCTCCTGCAAACAAATGAGGAACAAATTCGCATCCTAATGGACTATGTTCTTGCTGAAAAATTGTCGATAGTCTATCTTCTGAAACAGTGCTAAATGATATACAAAGTAAAATCAGAGCAATAAATAACTACAAAATCACAGTAAAAGGTTAAAAACACAACGTCTGTTTCGTCCTAAGGACTCGTCAGGTGCTACTGTAATCTTATTCAAATGAAAGAACTCTATTTGAATAAGATTACAGTAGCACCTGAATGTTGTGCTTTTAACTGTTGTGCTTTTAACCTTTTACTGTGATTTTATAGTTACAGTATGTTCTTGCTATGAATATGAATGCTTCGATGTTGTCTGTACAAGCTATATACATGACTATATCAGAAAATTTGTTTCGTTACTAGATAGTTGGCGAAGTAAGTACTATGCATATGAGTTTGTTTCGGCAATTGATAAAGTTGATGAAATATTTACAGAATTACGTGCATGCTTATTCCATGCACTTATTGTTAATGAAAGCCCTGATATTGCAGTGCATAAAATGTTAGTGCTGTTTTTAAGTATCGTTCTCCCAATTCACTGGTTTATAAAACAGTGCTATTTGGAATCCTCCAACTGACAGAATGCCATGTTCAAGCTCTTGAACAAGTTATAACAGATTTTTACAATGAACATGAAGTCGACCTCAACCGTTTAGTCTTGTTAACATCTGGATGAGCATCAGTTATGTTCGGTCGATGGAATGAATTAGCGGCCTTATTGAAAGTTGAAACCTACTGGTCCTCATCTTTCAGAACAGCCAGACCCGGCGCCACGGGGGGCATACCGGGGCCGTGCCCTCCCCAAATGACTGCTTGTGCCTCCCAAACGAAAATTATGCCCCCCCCCAAGCGAGGACTGTGGCCCGAAGAAACTAACAGGGTCGGGGCTACTGGAGTGCAAATCGAGGCTCAAATTGGTGTTTTTGTGAACTGACACCGGATTTCATGACGTTTTTGGGATGAAGACCTTTTTTCCGATTTCGGCCGGAAAATCCCTTGCAATTTCAGTGAAGATTTTTTTTTTTTAGAGATCACCTGTTTTCGGCCGGAAAAAGTGCTTGAATTTCCGATTTCTGGCGAAAAATCCCTTTGAATCTTTGCTCCTCACCTTATTCATTTGATCCAGACTGGGATAAATTGCTCGTGCACCCGTGCCCCTCTCGAATTCACACAAAATAAGCTTCTCGTGCCCCCCCAAAATTTATTTCTGTTCCCCCAGTCACGCTATCCTGGCGCTGGGCCTGAGAACAGCACTGCGTCGCATATAGAGAAGACTAAGCACTAACTGCTTCATGGAAAGATAACAATTTATTGAAAAACATTGAGGTTCTTTTACGCACTATTTATACTTTATTTGGTCGATCTTCTGTTAAAACAGCTGCTCTTGTTGAACTGGCCAGAGTAAATGAACTGGATGTTTTGTCTTATTGACCAATTCAGGAAGCTCGTTGGCTATTAAGGCATTTTGCTGTCAGCGTTTTAGTGAGAAATTTAGATGCATTGGTTTTGTTTTGTGAAGAACAAATTAATGAGTGAAATGATCCCATTTGTACTTAAGTTTTGCGATTACAAGTTCCACAATATTTACTAGCTTTGTATGCACTGACGATGTTTTAAGCGAATTAGCATATTTACCAAAATCGTTGCTGAGAAAGCCTTTATCACCAATCGAAGCTCAGCAGTTGCGCATTTCTAAAATTCGCAAACTAGAAGCTCAGTACCTTGTCGACAACACTTTTTGGAATGACAAAGCAAAACAAATTCTAACTGAAAGTAAAGGCATTGACGCAAAAAAAATTACGCAGTTTATTGGATCAATGTGCGATGATTCATCTGCTAGATTTCCGTCTGATGAAGTAAAATGTTCGTCTGCTTTTGATCCTACTGCTTTGAAGAATTGCATATTTGATTTTGATGTTGCAGAAGTTTGGAGGCTGTGTATGCAATATAAGGATCTAATTAACGTAACAAATGACAATTTGATTATAAAGCAGTACAATGATATCAAATTCCTGATTAGTGAAAAATTAATATCAGGCACTATTGCATCACTGTCAGAAATAGCTGAAATCAGTATAAATGATGAACAGTTTAACCTACTTTCAATGTTGGTTGACGTTTGTTGTACTTTTCAAGGCTCCAAATCAAATTGCGAACGAGGCTTTAGCCTTATGAATAACATTGAAGTGAAGTCGCGCAATAGGGGATGGAATATCTTCCCGTTGGTGTTAGACGGAGGTAACCTTATAATATCTTCTCGTGTTACCTGGAATAACTCCTGCCTACATTTATAGAGGCTTTCTCACTTGCCACCTACTTCAAAAATACAATCTCAAATATGACACACCTTCTGCACTATACAACCACGCGTCAACCCCAATTACTTTCCATTGACATCTTAATTCCCATCGTCCGTTTCCCCCAGAAGCTGTTCACCTTCGGGATACTTCCTACAATGCCAACAATATGTGGGCAAATGAGTGGTGGAAAGCCGATCCCCACCCCCCACAAACACAATTTAGGGTGACACCCCTTTCACCTCTTTCCCTGCTGGATTTGATTTGCCAAAAAAGGCATGTCACCTTAAAATAACTACCTACGCACTGGCATAAGTAAATCAAATGCACTTATGTCTCAATGGGGTTTATGCGATTGCGCAGCATGACCCTGTATTGCAGAAGAACAAACCATGGATCACATCATCAATCACTACACCAAACACCGACCGCTAAACGGACTAAAACGAATACGATCGTTAAACGAGCATACAATATCCTGTTTGAGGCACAATGTACCTTCCACATAATCAACGACAGCGTCACACGTAAAACGAAGTTCAACAAGGAGCATTTTTGCCCCCTCTATCGATGTAACATACGATGGTCAAATAACCCTCGTAAAACGCCGTAAACAAAACAGAAAACAAAAGGATAAATTAAAACTTGTGTATAACGTAAAACTTACGGTTAGCAGTAAAAATAATGCTACAAAATTTGTGAACTTGCGATCGAATTCACAGTATTTAAACACAAACAAATTTCAAAAAATCTTTCATCCACAGTAGGAAATGTCACGCTTGATTTGCTAACTCAAAAATATTATAAAAACCAAAAAAAGTGCAATCGATCGGAGCGGGTCTGATAATAAAGCGTCGGGTACTATTGTAAAACAATAGACTCGGATGTAATTTCTGGTTGGGTCAAATCAAAACCACAAAAATTACAGCTTCTTTGCATCACAAAATTAACCGGAAGCATCAAACATTTGGATGGTTGGAAGTTTTTCTTGATCTATATGTTGATGCTGTGAATTTCGCTCTTTATGTATCACCGTTTTTGAGATGCAAGCGATTCGATTAAACTTTAATACTGGTTTCGCTATTTATGTGATTTCCAGCCTCAAAAAATTTCACCACCGACTGATCCAACCATTCCCCAAATTGTTTTAAATTATCCTGTTTTGGGGTCGATGTTGCGGCTTGACAATCGAAATAATTATTTGGAAAAGGAAAAAAAACAAAGAAAGACCCTTTTACCAAAATCCGAGCAACAACAAAGGTCCAGCATATGTGCACGTGTGTCGCAAAGTCCCAACCTATGTCGCAACAAGCGGGAGGTTAATGCCTCCCGCTCTCAGCCACGTCACTTAAAAAACGTATCCCGAATATGCAAGCTTTTAAGTGTGTTTTGGGCTTGACCAGTCAGAAAGTGAGGTATAAATGAGCCTGACATTTTAGTTCATTAAAATGCGACCTCATACATACAATCGTCGTTTGTGCAAGGTAACAAAGCAAGTTAGTGTGAAGCGCGTCGTGAACTGTGTTAAGGTAAGCGTTTGATTTTCCTAGGCGTAGTAAAATATTGATGTGGTTCAAACCAAGATCATAACAGATGTTTGCAATGTTTTGTGCGATAACTGTGTAATACATTTTTCATCAAAATACAATTTGATAAAGCAGGAAGTTTATGTTTTGCTCTCGAATAGAAATAGTGGCCCAACATCATCACAATAAAAGATGCATAAAAAAATAGGATAGTACTTTCTTGAGGCAGAAAACATTTTGAAACGGCAAAGTCATCTGTCGTTATTGTTACCTGTCAAAATAAGCCTTTTAGACCCTATTTTCAGTTAGTCGAGAGGTTACAAGTTCGTCTTTGGAGTGGGAGGTTCAAATCTAGGGACGGTCTAATGGGACAGAGTTAACGTTTTTTGCATGTTCACGTTTCTGATCCGTCCTTATCGTACCCGTCCAAGTCTTGATTCCGTTGCTTAATTATGGCTGAGTTAAGCCAAGGTAGTGCCAAATTACAAAATAACCGTGCCGATCAAAGTCTTAGCTACGTTAGCGATGTTCTTTTGATGAATTAAACTTTTTGATATACACAATTCTTTGCAATTTGGCACTTTTTGGACGTGCTTCAGCAATAAGTATGCACCAAAACCGTCTCAAAATTAGACATGTAAAAAGGCTAAGTGTTGCCAACGGCTCGACACTGCCGTGACATTTCATCAAACGGAGTTATGTTGCTCTCACTGCAATGATGCAAAACTGGGCTCGGTCAAGTCGATGCACTCTTTTGTGTAATAGCGAGTCTATTAATGCAGATTTGACTTTGACTTGTTTTAACGTATAAGTAATGCTTATATGTCCTTATGTATAAGTAATCCTTATATTGTCACCGAGTTTTAATCAAATCAACAAAAAGTTTTCAAGCACTCACTCCCAATGGCGTAGGCAGAAATTTTAAAAGGAAAGGGAGCATGGGTCAAAAATTGCTCCACAAATCGAAAGTCTTGGGGAAGAGCCTCATCCAGGAGAGCTCATAGATTTTGTTTTTGTCATTCTTTGAGTCAGAAACTAAGTAAATTTTAAACTCACTTTAAGTTAAACTTTGGTTTGAAGGGCATGTCCTTTAACAGTGCAAAACAGGTATAAAAACAAGTAGAGAGCGGATTGGAAGAACTATTTCAATAGCCATCCTTCCTTGTGTATTGTAAGTAAAACGAAGGAAGGAAGTAGGAGTTTCGTAGCTATTAGTGACGCATTATTAACAACTTGCAAGGCAGCAAATGTTCAAGTATTATTGGCATTACCAGGAAAACATCTGAAAGTGAAATGTATAACTTTCCATGTTTAGCTACTTGAATGCTTCCCCGTTACAAGCTGCATGTTCTGCAATAAGGCATTACCTAATATGAAAGAGCTAACACACAATTCCTTGTAAAACATTTTGTGTCACCAGTATTGAACTTTTTTGTCTTTTCATAACATTAGGGCCCAAATAGAGGAGGCATATCACAGTTTTCCCTCCCCTTAAATCGTTATTGGATATGAAATAAAGCTATGTTTTTTTTTGTTACAGTATAGCTTTGGGATTTTGAGTTGAAAAACTTTTTATGGTAGCAAAAATATTGGTATGGTCTAAAAACGATTTGAATTCTGCACCGCCCCGACCTTAAAGCTGCGAAAATACCAAGTAGCGAAAGCCATTTCCACGCTTATCCTCCTTTTCATGCTAATTTCTGATTTTTAATTTTTCACGCTTTTTCTGCTTTGTGTCGTGGCTCAAAGGAGAAGGCACAATGCCTCCTCTAAATACATTACTGCTCACCCCAGTTTGGCTACTTACCAGCAAAAAACTAGGGTTATTTCTGTTTCTCCAACTAAATGAAGGTACCGATATTTCAAGAACATCACCGTGGTAATAATCGCATGCACTGTGAGTGTGCCCGCTCAATATCAAGCGAGGTTTCACCAAATCGAGAACCTGCAAGCAAATGTTTTCATTATGCAAAGATTTAGAAAGGCTTTGCTTCACCAAAAATTTCTACCTATTTAATGCTGTAGGTTATAGCAGCTTTGAATCTAAAGCAAAAATATACTACTCCAAAAAAGCTAAAACAACCAAAATAAAATTAAAAGTCCTATATCAGCATTCAGCACGTTAATTTTAATTTTACTTTAGTTTGTACTTTCTTTTTTGCCATGATCACCTGCCTCAATCATAATTGTATTTTGGTTAATCTCCCTATTCAAGTATTTCTAAAAAACAACCAAATTGAAGGCTTTGATGACTTTGCCTAATTCCACGTAATTTGTGACAAATCATATCTGTGCAATATTTAGTACAAATTTCGACTGGATGCTCATTTCACCGTAAAAAATCAAGTGCCAAGGTAAATTTGCTATTTTGGTTTTAAATGCTACGTCAAAAAAAGTTGTTCAGTAACAATATTTCAAGTTTTACAGTTGTTAAAAAGTCAATTTGATGTAGAAAAAGCTCAAAATAGCAATAACGATTTGGATTCTCACTACGACACATTGCTATCATGATAGATTACTTCTTGCCTTTTCAGATGCTTTCTCGCTCAGGCAGTCGTGCTTCGACACAAACAAGTACAATTCTTCTCTGGTTGCCGCATCCACCCCTTGGCAAGTAGCATCCGAAACGCGATAAAGAGGAAAATGCTACAATTTATTAGAAAATAAACTAGAATAACATAATTAGAAATAATTGCAGCTTCTTTGTAAAAAATGTCATGCAAAAGCAGTTCAGAATTATTACATAACTAGTCATTACAGTAGGTAAAGACTGGACTTCAGCAAACCTATTAATTCTGTCAAGTCCTATTAGAGATTCATGGTGGATGGTGTTTTGCGTACATTTTCAACTGTAGCAACCGGAAAAGTTTGGGGTAGATGTGAATTTTTTGGACACAGCACTCACAGTTCGTTTACTTGTTTTTTCATTCAACGAAAATAACTCACACCTTTGATGAATAAATTCGTCGAAAGCAAATTTGAAATTTCGGCAAATGATTCACTTTTATGAATATATTGATAAAAACTGCAAACTAATGATTTAACAAAATAATCAATCTTAATTCTAACTTACTTGAAGCAAAATCGGTTTTGTTGAGAAGCACTTTTCGCTGACTTTTGCGCATTCACGATTGGGTTGATTCTAATAAAATTCATGAACATTTATGCTATACATCGTACGCAATCCTAAAAGACATGCATTACACTTGCACAAAGAACAAGAGTTTTATAGTACAGTAGAAAAGTTAAAGGCCTTCCACGGGCAACAAAGCGAAGTGCTATATAAGAGCCTAATTTTTTTTCAAAACCTTTTAATACCAAATGATTAAAAAATCTTCTAACCACTTTTGCATTTTTTTAAGGGAGATTATTTGGAGTATGTTTCTGGATTTCCAATTTTTTGTAAAAGATCTTTAAGCGTTTCAATAGTAAAAACTTTTAAGTCCTTAGATCCATCCTTATCTGCGGCTGCAAAAATGGTTAAGATACCTTAAAATCAGTACTTAAATTGTAGGGGGGACGGGAGGACGCGTCCCCCCATCGAGATTGAGCGTCCCCCATCGAGATTTAGGCGTTCCCCCATCGAGATTTGAGTGCTGGTTTGTGGGAAGAAAAAGTTACTGTTTTTGGCCGAAAAAACCGCTTAAATTTTCGATTTCGGCCAGAAAAAGCCTTCGGATAGTGGCGAAGACCTTTTTTTTTTTTATGGAGATCACCTGTTGTTGGCCGGAAAAACCGCTTGAATTCTCGATTTCGGCCAGAAAAAGCCAGCGGATTTCGGCGAAGACCTCTTTTTTTGGAGATCACCTGTATTTGGCCGGAAAAACCGCTTAAATTTTCGATCTCGGTCAGAAAAAGCCTTCAGATATCGGCGAAGACCTTTTTTTTTTGGAGATCACCAGTTTTTGGCCGGATAAATCGCTTAAATTTTCGTTTTTGGCCAGAAAAAGCCTACGGATTTCGGCGAAGACCTTTTTTCGTTTTTTGGGGATCACCTAATTTTTCGCTGAAAAATCGCCTCAATCCAATTCAAGGCAATGAAAATTTGGGTCAAGTTCGTTTATGGAACAAACTTCCAAAAAATCCTGGTTACGTGCCTGTTCTTCACTAAGGTTCAGTCAACGCTGAAAAAGCGTCCCCCATGCAAAATTTTACAATTTAAGTACTGCTTAAAATCAATATTCAATATTTTTTATTTTGTTTGTACAATCATGCATCGTCTTCAAAAATTTAAACTAATGTAATCTTCCAATTAAGTTTTATCAAACACCTTAAACGTTAGTGATGATGCAGCAACTTTTCTCAATAATGTATGTTTATTTTTGAAAGCTAAACTGATAGGTTTGATCACTGAACTCGAATTTCTAAAGTCCCATTTATGATTAAGTTTTGCAAGGTCAATCGGGCAAAACTTTTTTTGTAATATTAATTGTATTTACATTTTATTCACCAAGTTGTCTTGGCCAGGAGGCTGCTAAGGGACCTTTTGTTTTTCGAATCAAGCTGCCATCTGCCCAGCGCCCACCTTTCTGCACACACGGTGGAGGCTTCACATTGTCCCTTTTACTTCTGAACGTCAAGTAAGGAAGCTGTGAGTACCAATTTTTAGTCTTAGGTTTGACCGAGGGGGAATTCAACTTGAATCTACCGTTGTAGTTTGTAGCAGATGCTCTATCCACTCAACCACTAATGGGTTTTTCTTTATTTTAATAGTAATATTCTATTGACGTCATGACGCTCAGTCGTATGTGAGACTTGAAAACGCGAAAAAAGTCTAGACAAATTCTATGCTTTCAAACGAAACAATGTTTTGTTGAGTACGAAAAATAGAAAAATGTGGTGTTCGCTTTGGTGTCAATTGCAAAGTATTTGCCTGTTTGTCATCTTGTTTGTTTTTATACTTTATCTATTTTTTAGTAGGTTAGGCGCACTTACGGGTTCATTTCTATTTTGTTTCAAAAACGTTGAGAGATTTCTTAGCTTTTCATCTACGTCCCGGCACATGTAGCAGCCATCGTCATCCATGCCCATGCTGTTAATAGTGACGAAAATATTTTTCTTCAACGTGAAAACTTTCACATTGTCTGAATTAAATTCCTTGAAAAACCTGCGAATAAAAATATAAGCACAATACCTGTCGGTGATTTTTAGTTTTTGATTTTGACAATTTTCTAAATAATGGATTTTTCCAGAAAAGAGATTTCACCCAAAAACTGCAAATTTTTTAAATCAAAATCACCCTAAGAGATGAACAACCGAAAGATGTGCCGAGGAACAAACTGCAAATCATTTTACGTTATCCTGCCCCTTAGTAAGTCATTAACTGGGATTAGAAGCACAAAAATTGTGAATGATAATTCGATTACCAAGAAATTAAAAATTTTTCATAGAAATTTTCTGAAGATGTTCAGGGTCGGATTTACCATACGGCACAACGGCACAGTGCCTGCGGACTCGCGCTACGGGGGACCCGCGCTTTGTTGGTAATTGCAACGAAAATCTGACGAAAACCTTTCGGCTTTTCGAAGGTTTCCTCTCTGCAGAGAGTCAAACGTACCAAGAACCCTTGTAATGTAAATCTTGTTCTGTGAGCGTTTACGAGACAACGGTTGGTGCAGTAGCGTAGCCAGGTGGGGGGGAGAGGACTGCAGCATCCCTATTTTCATGCAGAATATGGAAAATACGACGTTTTGGTACTTTCGAGGCTGATTTCTGCACTGGAATTGAAAATAGTCCCCCACATTGGCAATTCCAATTTTAGGTGAAAACCTTTTTTTATTTTTGGCCTTCAATCGTATTTGGACAGAAAAATCGCTTCAATTGTAGGCGAAGATTTTTGTTAGTATTCAAGTTAATTTGGACTCAAAAATTGCTTCAAATTGGGCGAAGACCTTTTTTTTGGTCTTCATTCTAATTTGGACACAAAAATCAGCCCCCCCATTTCAGATTTCAGGCTACGCAATTATGTTGGTGCGTAATTAATTTAAAAATTGTTTAATTTTGTCCGGAAACTGTCCAATATACATTTTTATAAGTGTAATCCAAATTTTACAATAATAGAAATCATTACGCCACGTAAAATAAACTTGTTACAAGTTGTCGAACAAAAAAGAGAAATAAAGATACTCAGTCAAAATTCAAACCCATATCTTTTGTAACACTCAGGGACAGGTCCATTGGTCCTTACCCAATTTTATTGACAAGGAAGCGCTCTAATTCAGAACAGCAAGCCTTAAATCGTAGCCCAGTTAGTTTGCGTAGATCACAAGATGGAAAAAATAGGCACCTTTGTAACTTTTTTTGGGAGATGCTGTTATGAAAACCAGCATCATGATTACCAATGATTGCGTAAAAATGAACATCATCGGGGGTTTGGAATAAACTTCTGGCTCTAGCCACGTAGCGCTGCCACTGGTGCTCGTTCGCCCATTTTCCCTCATCAAACAAATCGCCCAGAATAAACACGACCTCTGGTTTGAGCAGTTGCAAAGCAGTTTGATAAGATCGGTAGATCTGCCATTCCCTGAAATTTTAACACAAAAGGCGTCAAAAGTCGGACTCAACATCGTATTTTCTTAGGCACACAATTATACTGGTATCATGCGCAAAATATTTCGATACATTAGTTTTACTTGTCATCGGCCAATTGGTCTAGCGATGAAAACGCGTTCATCTCCGGCGCGGAAGGTCGGAGGTTCAAATCTCGGGCTGATCAAACCGAACTCAGTGTTGCCAACGCTCGCCACCGCTATGACATTTCATCAAAATAAGCTTTGTTTCCCGCAAGCGCAATGACTAAGAGAGGGATACCGCCAAGCAACTCATTACACCTTTCGGCGTAACACAGCAGCGAATATAATGAAAGACTTGATTTTAGTGTTACATGTCGAATTGTCGGGCCGACCAGATGGTCAAGCGGTAACACGCTTGCTTCAGAAACGTGAGGCCTGTGGTTCAAATTTTGGGCTGGTCAAATCAAAGAGTATTGCCAGCGACTTGCCATCGTCTTGGCATTCCTTTGAAAGGAGCTGTGTTGCCTGCAGGGGCAATGACATGGAGATGCGCTCTACCGACTCGTTACACGCTTCGACTTGATGAATGCAGTGAGTGTATTGAAATATGATTTTAACTTGATTTGGTCTTGTTTGCACTTGCATTAATGCAGTGATTGACAATCTTCAATTGTAGCGAGAATCACAGCACAGTTAGAGCAGAAACTTGCATTGATAAATTCTTTATGATGTATGATTTGTTGGAATATCAAATTCTAGAAATAGGCTACATAACCGAACCGAGGGTCAATATGCTAAATTTATTTTAATTAAGTCAGTACTTAGAGAGCAGTTTAAACAGTCAATTTTTCGAACGATAACTCATTCGCCTATGGAATAAGAGTCGTGGGGACAAATCGTTGACTTGCCAAACGCTAACCACAGTTTAAACAGTTTGAAAAGGATTGTGTTGCCCAGATTCAAGAGAGCGGCAATGGATTCTACCAACTCGCAACACACTTTGGTGTGATTCAGCGAATGGAATTGAAATTTAATTTTTTATTTGTTTTGATTTGATAAACAACTCCACTACGTTTTCTTTAAACTGCCATACATTCATCGGCTATGAATATTATGAAGGAATGTACGTACTTTATATTGATGAGTTATTTGACTTCTTTTTAAAAGAAAAATTTCTTGTCATATAGCAGAGTATAAAATATTATGTTTGAGAAAATACTCTAGCCTAAGAAACAATATTCTGCAATGAAGAAGTGTCATGCGTAACAGCTAGCGCTTACCTTCTTAATTTGTCAAACCAATGTCCACGAGCCTCTCCAAGCAAATGGGGGTCCGATAGCAACATACACCTGTCCAACAATATGGTTTCAAAACGCGGACAGTGGACACTTATTATGTAATGTTTTCGACAACATAAATTGCATATGCTAGCAGCAAATTCAGTGGGCAAGAATTTGAAATGCAAAAGAACATTGGATCACTGGAAACTCTATTGGCAGTTGCAGATTCCTCCAAGCGCGAAATATTTATCGCAATGAAAAGTGTGCCAGTCATTCAATAGTTAGCGTCTGCCACTGTACGGTGGCAGGAGGATAAATAATTGAGTATGCAACTATAGCAACGACAACAGCAACATATAATATTCAAATTGCGCTTTAGCGGTATATGTACTGTATTATTGGGAGTTGACTCAAAAATCACAGTAATTCCTTAATTACTACATTTAACAATGTAGATTTTATTAAAAATTGATCCGTCATATAATTGAAATGTTCTTTTTGCTTTTTTTGTATTTTTGGATTGGCAAACTCAATTGGAAAGCGCGATAACATTATAGATGATTAAAAACAAATTTTTGTGTTTTTTCGACTCGCAATAATGTTCATTGTCATAGCATCAGAGATCAACTATTCATTCTATTTTGTTTTTTATTGATATGTGAAACAAGCTACTCTATTTCAAAACCGCCAGGTAAGCTATTCTGGCTGCAGGTACTGGACAAACAATCAAAATGAAGATTATATAGTTTTAAACAAAATGTTTTGTCAATAAATAAGAAAAGTGATATTTGTCGTCGCAAACCTATTGCACGTCTCAAAAATTACTCATTGCACAAAGTGATTGGGACCAATTCATACACTAAACTGTAACAGTCTATAACTTAATGCTTTGGTATGAGTTTTCTGAAAAGTAAATTTTGAGTGGACTACTACCTCAGTTCATCTTCTTTTGAATTCTTGCTTTCTTCGATATGCGGCCAAGCGCAAATTGAAAGCTGAAGAAAGTATACAAAATATTCCACAAAAAACACAAAACAAAACGCGCACAACAAATATTTCAATATAGAATAAGTACCAAAGTTTAACAAGTTCATTCTGCATATAGATTACGGACAATTGTAAGACTAAGCGTAACAATCAGCAAGAAAAAATATCAGCTAAATCTCTCTTTAAAAAAACTAAAGCATTTTTAGTGTCCGTAAGCAGAAAAACAGATAATAATAAACCAGGGATAATAAACCATAACTGCATCTCAAAAAAGCTCAAAATTATAACTAACTATGCCTGAACACATAACTAAATCGCTACAATGATCAAAGACTTGTTGAATTTTTTGCAAAAATCAGAGTAAAAATGCACATCTCTTCCGACAACTCCATATTATAGGAACTGAAAACGAAAGTTGCCTTTTATTGAATATCGAGAAAGGCTGTTTTTCATATTCAGCAAAATGCATGAAAATTATTTTTTCAGTTCCCATATTTTGACAAAGCACTTTTGTTTCTCACAATGCAAGTTTATTTTTCAGTTCCTATAGTTTGGTGTTGTCGGAATCAGACGTAATTCTTGCTCTAATTTTTGAAAAACTTTTGGATCACTTTTGATCGATTACAGCGATTTCGATTTGTATTTAATTAACTGTTTTACCACGAACCAGATAAAGAGCCTGATAACGTTTGGCCAGAGTAAGTTAAAATTAAAATTTAATAAAAACACCAATAAAGTAATTTCCCGACAACCGACAGGTATTTCGGCGTTAGGCTCTTCAGAGAGATGACAGTAACTCTCTAAGACAAAATATTACGGAGGAAAGCTCACCAACTGGTTGAGAGTTACTGTTATCCCCCTGAAGAGCTTGAAGGCGAAACAGCCTGTAGGAAATTATTTTTTAGCAAATTATTATTTTTTAATTATTATTACATTTTTAAAGATTGTTTGCCTAGTGTAGCTTTAGTTCTGAGTTTTAGCTCTAGTTTTGAGCTTTACAGCTTGCTGGAGAAGTAGCCATTTGAGGCGAGCTATGAGGAGAGTACAGAGTTAGCTAGCCTATCGTTCTTCTGAGAGATGTAAGGTAAGATTTTCGCATGAATCAGAAAAGATTTGATTTATAGCATGTAGTTGTATTCAGCAAAGATTTAATTAATAGTTTTAGTTTCATTGAGTAAAAATTTTTCAGTTACTGTAAAATTTACTTAGTTTGGCTAAAATTGATGGGTAAAGATTTATATAATATAAACATGACCAGTAGTCGAGTGGGTAGAGCGTCTGCTACTAAAGCGGAAGGCTGGGTTCGATTACCGTCGGATCAAACCGAAGACTATAAAAATTGGTATTCACAGCTTCCCTGCTTGACGTTCAGCAATTAAATGACAGTGTGAAGCCTCCGCCGAGTATGGTACACAGATGGGCATGTGGCTGCTTGACTCGAAGACCGAAAGGTCTTCGCTGTCTCTTGGCCAAGGCAACTTGGTAAATAAAATGTAATTACAATTGTAGTAATTACATGATCGGTAAAGATTTGTTCATTCATTGATAAATTGGTAAAGATGTATGTTTTGAAGATATTTTTCACGGGTGGTGTTTGCCATTTCGGCCTGGCTAACCTTCCTGAAGAGACCTGAGATTAGGCGAAACAGCTGTCTAAGGCATGCTATTGGAAATTATTTTGAATTGACCGACTATACCTCTTGTAATATAGTGATCACTTAAGATTTTCGAAAAAAAAGATTAATCTTTTATGATCAGGTAAATATGCAATTTTGGGCCTTTTTACGCTCAAGTTCATACTTCTAGTCAGTAGTGTAGCTAGGGTGGGGGCAGGGGGGCTACAACCCCCCATTGGCCTAAAGAGTATGCAAAAAAAACCGGTTTTAGCACTTTTGAGGCTGATTTTTGTGCACTAAAAACAAAAATAGCCCCCCCTCCCCTTGGTATTGGCGATGAGAATTGGTCAGTGACCTGATGTGATGGGTCGCAGCCTGGCTGAAGACCATTTTTTCTTTTTTTTATTAGAGATCTCATAAATTTGGAGGCAAGAACCGTCTCGATTTTAGTGAAAACCTTTTTTTTTTGGAGATCACCAATGTTACAACAGAAAAACCGACTCAATCTCATTGAAGACCGATCAAAATCTGGGTCAAGATCGTTTGATGTTGTTTTTAGCCTCCAAAACAGCCCCCACCCCAATGCAAATTCCTGGCTACGCGCCTGCCTGAAGTCCTAGTTATACTGAGGAGGAATAAAAGACGAATGTCGATTCCGAAACAGTATATCTTAAGTTGTTAATTGAAAATTTGATGGTGCCTATAAGACTCTGGATACTGTCTATAGCTTATAATTATCTTTTAGGTGTTTTATTACAGTAAATTTTAAATTTAGACTTGTATTTATTTAGACATTGTTAATAATGATTTTGACCGTGAGATGCAAGTATATCTGTTTTTCTGCTTGCAGGCACTGAAGAGTGAAGATGCCTTAACTTTTTAAGTGAATTCCACCTGCATACATTACTCTTTCTGATTGCTGCTTATGTACTTTAAATTTCAATTAATTCTAAATGTATTCTATTTGAATAAGATTGACAATGAGTTAAAGAAATTAACCGAAACGTCTCAATAAATATACTCTACGGTATTTTTCCTAAATTGTTTTTGATTAAATTGTTCAAGAAGTCCATATATCATGCTCCTAATTATTAAATTTACGCAGGTAAGTCTAGTTGGCTTAGCACAGTATGAAGTTTTACAATCTTTTTGGCGGATAGTTTTACGCGATTTGGTCACTAGTATTGTATTGCAAAGGTGGAGAAGGCTCAAGGCCAAGGACACAAAAAAATCCGAGGCCAAGGCCAAGACCAAGGACAGCCTTTTTGAGGACAGACCCTCTCGAGGCCAAGGACAGGTATGCTCGAGGCCAAGGCCAAGGACCAAGGCCACAGCCGCAAGTGTTCTCCAAAAAAAAAGGCCTTCAAAAAAGTTTTACAGGCAATCTCCAATTCATGGGCGTAGCCAGAATTTTTGATTGGGGAAAGGCCCAAACCACAAATCACATGCAATGACGTCATAAACATTTTTCAAAAGAGGAACTTTTTGTGGGACAAATATATTTAAGGATGGAAGATCTGAAATTGCTGCCTATTGGCACTTAACCAGGATTTTGCAAAGAGAGAGGGCTTAAACTAATAGTTGAAAAGTACAAATATCTAACTTTGGAGACGTGATGAGAAAGCTTGTGTAACTCAAACGTATCACAAACAGGGTCTGGAGGCGAAGCCCCCAGCCGCTTGGAAATTTTTTTGTATTTTTTTGGGAAAAAAAGCTATTTTAATGCCATTGAATCACATTTTATACGTATTCAGAGCCATTTGAAAGCACTAGATTTTTGAAATTTGAACGCCAATTGAAAAAATTAAATTGTTTAATGCTCCTTTTACTTGCACTTTAAGTCCAAAACACGTTTAACATCTAGCATTTTTTAGTTAAATTTTGATTGTAAATGATTTGGTCCAGGTAGGGGGAAGTAAGGTGTTTTGTCTCTGGCTACAATTTAGCAGTAACTAATAATCCACTCGAAGATTTTCCTTAGAGATTTTTGTTTTGTCATGAAAATAAGCAGTTGTAGGAGTATATGTTCGGCCAGGAGGCCCAGGCTCCTCAATTGAAGTCAATGATTTGTTCAATCAGCATTTTCCATGGCTAATTTTTTAAAAGTATTTTGTGCGTAAAAACTGTGGAGTTGGAGGTGAATAACTGAATTATTATTAAAAAATGATACAATAGATGGTTGCACCTACTAACCATGTTAGTGCCGGGCAGGATTTACATCGCGCTGGGCCTCTGGCACTTTGTGGATTTTTGCAAGATCTTTCTGCCAAATATAGGGGAAGACCAAAAATAGTCTTACGATTTCAGCGCGGGGCCCCTAGCTGGTACTGCGCCATATTATTGTAAATCCGGCCCTGGTTAGTGCATTACGTTTATAAAAAGGCTTTATTAGGGTCTGAGATAGCAACTTTTTGGACAAAAACTTTCCATTTCTTCCGGGTTATACGTATAAATTGACTGGCAAAAATTGAATTGAGGGGGGCCCCTAGTTTTCCATTTTGTTGTTAGTCAATGTTGCCAGCGAAAAATGCTAAAAAGGAACTGAAACTGACGAAACAGTAGGCTTTTTCGGCACATTTTTGTCATTGGTAAAATTTCAATTGAGGGGGGCGGGTTCCCTAGTCCTCCCCCTTGGCTACGCCTATGCTCCAATTGAAAAAAACAAAAAAGGTGTTCGCAAATTTTCCGCGAGGTTTCCGGCGTTTTCCACCAAAATTTCAACGGTTCAAAAAATAGTGCTGTCCTTGAACCGAGGACAGGGCAATTTTCGAGGACTTGAGGCTTCGAGGCCAAGGCCAAGGACTTGACCTTCGAGGCCAAGGCCAAGGCCGAGGACTTTAAAATGTGTCCTCGAGGACGTCCTCGAGACCAAGGACGTCCTTAAGGACTCCACCTCTGTTGTATTGTTTTCTTGAAAAATTGTACTGTATCATAAAAACTCCCATAAGTTCTTTTGGGTTATGAATGTTTTCTAAAATTATTTATGCAAAAATGTTGGGCGTAAAATTGTGCCAAGAAAACTGAGATAAGACCTTTTTCGAATGCCGATAAGATTTTGTAGAAGAATTATGCAAACTTATAATTGAAGGGGTGATGACAATAATTTATTTTCTTTTTGATTTAAAAAAATAATTTCAATAATTTCTTTTTGATTTAATAAAAGCCTATAATATTACCACAATTTAAAACAAAAAATAGCCACAAATGAGAATGAAGTAAACGCAAACAAAGAAAATAAATTAAATGGAAAGGTTAATTAATTCGATTGTGATTGGTTGAATAGTAGAAGCTGTCAGACCCTTACATTTTTGTTCACTTGCTTGAAAGCTAAGATCGATACGGCAATGTATACCACTGAAATCACCCTCACTCTACGAAAAAGGAAATTCCATAAATGCGCAATTCCCGGCCAAACTATTGTATTTCTTGCATTAATTTTTACATTTGTGTCTTAGATCTTCCAATAGAATAAAATGAAATAAATGTATAAAAGAGCACAGTGCAACCAAAGTGCTGCAGTACAAAGCCTCGACTGAAATGGAAAACCCGAAAAACATTGTGGCCGTTTTTGCACCACTCAAAGAGTGGGCGATTGAGCATCCCATCGCCGTATTGTCAGGTGTCCCTTGTTGGTTGGTCCATGGATTGTAATTCCCAATTATTTTTCGGTCTCAATAGTTGAATCTGTTGCCTGATATTAAAATGCAGCATTTCATATTGATTTTAAAAGTAAAACTTGAAAACCTTTGATCTACTGCATCTTTCGCGCACAAAATTTCCTTTTAAAAATTGCTTACGCCACTGAGTGTAATTTGTTGTATCGGCCCCTTCCAATTAACAACCATGGCTACCCAGTACGCCTATGCAGTAGTGACCTTAGGAATGTGCAAAGTGTGCAAATGCACAGAGGCCCCCCCACTTCTGGGGGCCCCCCCATTTGACCTACCACGCGCAGAAAAAAATTGGTTATGAAAAACTGTAGCAAATTATGATAAAAAGTTTATACATTTGTTTTAAGTGTCATTACATATGTACCCCCTCCCTCAAGATGCACTTGGTCCAAACGTTATAACACATATCCCCCTTTCCAAGACAATATTACTTTTAACTTTTAAATCAGATTTAGTAAACAGATAATAAAAATTTACTGGTAAAGTCAACTTACTACTCTTTTTTTTTTTGCTTGCTACTGTTAGGCTACTCAGGTCATATGCGTAACCAGGGGGGGCCCAGGGGCCTTCCCAATTGAACTGCTACCCATGATAAAAATGTCACAAAAAAGACTGTTGTTGCTTCAGCTTCAGTTTCTTTTAGCATCTTCGCATACAACAGTACACTCGTACAGCATTAATTAACAATTGTATTGAGCCAGGGGGCCCGGGCCCTCTCAATTTAATTTTTACCAACCAATTAAAATGGCCCCCCAACAATAATAATTAAATGGGCCCCCAACAACAATATTGATCCAGGGGGCCAGGGCCCCTTAATTTAATTTTTGCCAATCAATTTAAATGGGCCCCCTACAAGAATATTTATATGGCCCTCTAATTCAAATGGGCCCCCAACAATAATACTGTTTCAGGGGGCCAGGGCTCCTTCAATTTAATGTTGCCAACCAATTTAAACGTAAAACCGGAGTGAAATTAGGCGTTTTTATCCTAAAAGTTGTTTACTGGGGTTCTCATCTAACCTTTTTATGAATGTAATGCAATAACCAGGGACGTATTTAACACATGGCACAGTGCCAAGGGCCCCACGCTCAGATAAGACTTTTTTTGGTCTTCACCTGTATTTGGCACGAAAATATTGCAAAAATCTCAAAGTGCCAGGGGCCCAACTCAATGTAAATCCGCTCGGGCAATAACATGGTTTGTAGGCATAATTATCTATTGTATATTTTTCAATTACAATTCACCTCCACCTCGCCAGTTCTTATGCAACAAAATACTTTTGAAAAAAATTAGCTTCAGTAAGGGGAATGCTCATTAAACAAATTTTTCAATTGAGAGAGCCTGGGCCCCTGGCCGTATATGTACTCCTATAACTGGTTGTTTTCAAGATAAAACAATAATCTCTAACGAAAATAATCGACTGAACTGCTAATTACTGCTAAAATATTGCTGGATGGATTGTGCTTTACTTCCCCCTACCAGGGCCAAATCACTAATAAAATTTAACCACAAAATGCAAGATTTTAAACGTGTTTTAGACTTAAATTGCAAGCAAAAGGAGGACTGAACAACTTAATTTTTTCAATTGGCTTTCATATGTTAAAAATCTAGTTCTTTCAAATGGCTCTGAAAATGTGAAAAATGTGATCCAACGGTATTAAAACTACTTTTTTTCCAAAAAATTACGAAAAATCGTCCAGCGGCTGGGGGCTTCGCCCCCAGACCCCCGTCTGTGATACGTTTGAATTACAGTACACTTCTTTACTTAAGCACGTCTCCCAATTTACACAATTTCGCATTTTAACTAGGCTATTGGTTTAAGCTCTCTCCTTGAACGAGTTCCTAGTTACATGCCAACACCAGGCCACGACTTCTGATCTTCCATTCTACGATATCTTTGCCCCACCAAAAAATTCCTCTTTCGAAGTTTCTGATGACGTTATTGCATGTGATTTGCGGTTTGGCCCCTTCCCCCTCCCCCCAATCAAAACTACTGGCTATACGCCTGTGACTCAGGTAGTCGTTTTTCCACTTGTCTTTTTTTTTCAACTGCTTTCAGCAACTGGCAGTAATAGGTTTTTGACTAACGTATATGCAGTATATCATATGCTGAGCAGTATAAAGCATTCCAACATTATTGCTAAGTACTCAAACATATTCTGTAATAACACTAGTATTCTGAAAGCAATTGCTGATAGTTTACGTTAATTTACTGCAATTAATAGAGTTGATAATCTAGATGAGAGGAACTTATGAACAAACATTTGATTTAATTAGGGCTGCAATAGCATTGGTCTTCTGGTCTTGTTATCTGTGAAATACATTGTTGCGCTTAATTGCAGGTGCAGATAAATCATGGTAAAGTGATGTGTAAAGAAAAGGGCCCCCCATTTAATTTGCACAAGGGCCCCCCCTTTCCTAAGGCCACCACTGCGCCTATGGTGGTCGCAACTACACACCAGTAAATTTATATGGCCACCGGTGGACTTGAACTAAACTGAAACTACCGTAAAGAGTCTGATCAAACGCTATCTGCCTGTTAGACCTAGCAAAGCTTTTTTGCCTACGCAGAAATTGCAGGGTTTTGCCACATTGTAACTTAAAAAAGGGTAACTTAAACAAATTCACAGCTACATTAAATGTTGACTTTTAGCCATTTTGCTTTTGTGGGTAGTTGGCATCATTCGAGCAATTCTACTTCACTTTCAGTAGTCTTTTTTCACAGGCTTCTTTCGCATCACATACTTTTTTAAACGTGGACCATAACTCTTTAGCCACGTCTCTTCTTTATTCTAATTGATAATAAATTGCAAGCTATCCCTTTTTTTGTAAAAACCAGAAATTTTGCGTTGAGGCTGGCTGTTCTTAAATTGTCGCAAATTTTAGCCTTATTTGACCTTAATTTGTTTTGGGAGAGTAAAGTGACAAAAAAATATTCTTGTCTGGTTACAAATAGTCTTTTATTGTTTTAATCATGATTACTCTTAGACAAATTAACAATGGCAGTATAAAAAAAGGCCAAGATAACTCTATGTTGCTAACAAATCCATTGTGCTATAGCATGTGTTTTTAATTGTTTTTTTTTTCATGCTGAGGCTGGCATTGTTCTTAATTTGTTTTAAATTTTGAGCAAAATGATCCTCGTGTTCTTATAAAACCTAAGTGTATATTAAATTATTAGCAAAAGTGAGTGTTCACTATTAACAAAACAGCAAAATGATCAGGTAAATTCGCTAAAAGAACAGTCTAACCATCACTGAGCGGAAACAAAACAACCACAAAATTTTATTCACAACTGTTTATAGCTTCCACCGTTAAAGCTGAAACTAACTCAACAGCGTGAAAAAATTAAGCAAATCGCAATTTTTCGTGCAAACGTTTTCACTATCTACACTACAGCCAAAATCATTTTTGTCGCAACTAAACCACTGAACCAACTCAGCACTTATTGCAATCATGTTGCTTTCAACAGGTTTGCAGCAAAATTAACCAACTTACGAATCATTTTGTTGCATTGCGCTGTATTTTTGCGTGGTAAGTGTGATTTGGCTCATGACGGAATCCGGAAATCATTTTAAAATTATCACAAACACTATTGCAAGCTAACGCGAAGCAAAATCTCACGTAAAACTGCTATGTACTGTCATTCTTTTTTACAACGAGTTGATGGAGTTATAAACGAAGGCAAAAGTTACAGAGGCACTAAAAGGGGCGTATTTAAGGGGGGGGGGGGGGGGCATGGTGCCATGACCGAATCTGAGTGAAGACCTTTTTCTTTTTTGGTCTACACCTAATTTTGGGTGGAAAATAGGACCGCATCTGAGTGAAGACCTTTTTTTTGGTCTTCACCTTTTTGGTCAACAACTGCGCCATTGTGGAACTGAGAACGTTTTTATATCCCTTTACAAACTCCAAACTTCTGGCTGCGGCCTCCCCCCCCCCCCCCCCCCCCGTTTCGAAAATCCTGCGTACGCTAGTGGGCATTAAGAACCGAACACAGCCACAAGCAGGCGCTTAGCCAGAAATCTGCAATGGGGGCTTTTTCGAAGAGGCCGCCGGAGAAAAGGGGCCTAGAGGCGGAACCCCATCGTTTGAAGATTTTCGAAGTTTTTTTTTGCGACCTTAACTTAATTTTAGGCCCATTTTGCTAAAAATTGATGCTTTTTAAAACAGGGTATAAAAATTAGCAACGTAAGAACATGTTAAAACTGCTGGCTGCATAAACGGGCTGTGAGGGCTGCGGCTAATGGTAAAATTTGAGCATTTTATTACAAGCTAGTCAATCATAAAACAAAAAATCTCATAAATTCAAAATTAATTCGTCTGTATTTAAAAAAAAAATTGGGGGAAAGGGCTAATGGAACTGGATTTGAAAAAAGATTGATATTTAGCTAAATTAAGGGCTGAATAGTACCCATACCATTCTTTCACACAACGTTTTTGAAGTCAACGTTACGCATTTTGAATTAAGCGATCACATTTGATTGCTTATTTTTAGCTATTTTTTAATTTTTTTTACTATTTGTAAGCTATATTTTTGACATATATAACCCCCCTTGATGAACGCTTCAAAAGTGGCTTTTAGAGTCCATATCTTTGCAAAAGATTGCCTTAGAAGTGCGAAAAAGTAGTATTTTTCTTATTGTGCATTTTGGTTGACAGGCCAGTGGAAGTGGGGGGCTTGTGCCCCCCCCCCCACCCCCGCCTCCATTCAGCTACACTACTGGCAACCTGTAGGCTATCAAAGATTTTTTTAACGGGTTATATTCATTAAAGACCAGTCCTCATCCCAAAACAATTTTTGTTTACGTTTGTAAAATATGGGCAATAATAACTTACAGGAATTATCTAACTATGGTCTAACCAAGTCACAGTGAAAATTTTGGACGGTAAACGACAATCTGTGCTTTTGTCATGGCTGTGACACCTTTTTTTGTGGACAATTTTGTTGGGAGCTTGGCCAAGAAGATAAAGGCGTCGCGTTTACGACGACCCTGAATGTATGATTTTGGTTTAATCCGCACCCTGGTCACGTTGTAGCGTCCTTATGGATAAGACACTTTACGAGGCTTATTTCTGTTTAGTGGTTTTTAACAAGCAGCAAGTTCAGTGGACAAGAATTCGAAGCAATCCATAGGATTAACATTTGGATCAATGGAAACTACCAAGCAGGTGCGGGTTCTTCCAACCACGAAGCAGTCATTGCAATGAAAAGTACACGTATCGTTTAACAGTTAGCGTCTAACGCTGTCCTGTGATAGGACGATAAATATGACTACAACTACAATAACACTTTGCTGTTGTTGTGATACCATACAAACGCAGGACAGTGGTTAATAACTTTTTTACATGGATAAGGTTTATTACGTAAACAAAAGAAACTGTTACGTTTATTTATTGTGATTTTGACCTATTAACGTCATAAAGCTTAGCCATAAAAGCGGATCTTAGAACGGTATCATCATCATCAATTCAGTTTTAATCCGGGTCCTTCTCCATCAACAGATTTGGCAAAATTTCGTACCATTGACTTCACCACGTTTTAAGGGAGTATTGCTGCGTACCGCAGTAAGGTTACGAAACGTACTAAATGAGTATTTTGTCCAATAGTATAGAGTAGGTTTTTTTCAAGTCGGTTAAATGCGTTCTTGGTGTTTGTTTCATCCGTATTCTTAATATTTTTTTTTGTGCTGCCTTCATATACATGGAATATCGCATTAAGTCCAATTGCAATACCATTGGTGAAAATCGGCTTCGAATCCTAGTACAGTTCTACTTTCTTGAAGTTTTGATTATATATTTAATTTTTATGTTTTTGATTACACGAAAAATAGATTGTTATTAAAACTCAATGATGATGAAATATCTACAACAAACACTAAGTGATTATCACAGCGTAACAAAAATTTTTTTTTGTGTTCCCAGGTTCTAGTTGATATTTCCCAATTGGTTGCACCTAGAAACTAACACAAATAACTATAACGTGATCTAAACTTTGCTTTTGTAGTTAATAGAGCGAAATTTTGCAATCACTTGATATGCATTGAGATATAGTAGTCCAAAAGTATTTAAATAGCATATGGGAAGTTGTTGTATCCACTTAGTAGCAACGGTTGTGCACAGTACCTACGTTTTTAATCGTTGTTTGTCTGCAGGTTAGTTTTTACTATTACATACTTTTATTCTTAAGCTGATTTCTTGAAAATAGTCATCATCTGCCTGGTATTTGTTGTTGAAAATATCTAAGAGGGGTAGCTACAAGCATTCTCTCGATGCATTTTGTTTCATATGTGGAGAATTTATCAATACCAGAGCAAGGAAACACTCTGTTCCAGCATCTGCAAAGATGTGTGAAGCTTATAATTCTTATTTTAGTATGCCTGCTGGAGACCAAGACATGACTTGGACTTGGGCTCCACATTTTGCTTGTGACTACTGCAAAAAAAACTTTGGAAGGTAGGTCTTGTTAATATTCTGCTATTGAATTTGAACAGTTGTGTGTTTACTGTTTATGATAAAAAGCCGAGACTTAACTAGAGACAACAGTATTTCTTTTCAGGGTGGTATTAAGGAGAAAAAAGAGAAATTAAATTTGCCATTCCAAAAAGATGGCGTGAACCAACCAACTAACCACACAAATGATTGCTACTTTTGTACGGTTGATCCGTCTAAACGTCGAGCTGGAAAGAATGCTCCTGCAATTATTGTTTATCCCAGTATTCCTTTCTCAATTGCTCTTGTGCCACATTCTAATTAACTGCCAGTACCCATTCCTCTTCGTTGTCAAGACCCTGTCTCAGCTGATGAATCCACTACTGATGAGGATGATATAAAACAATTCATGACTATGTCCTAAATTCTAACTTAGAAGAGAAAAAACCTTATTATCCCAATCAGAAAGATCTCATTGATTTGATCATAGATCTCGGTTTGACCAAATCTAATGCAGAGCTGTTAACGCCACGACTTAAGCAGTGGAATTTTCCTGATGACTCTGTTCAAATTACTGAGCAACGTAAACGGCACCAGTAGCGTAGCCAGGGGGGGGCGGGGGGGGGGCTATAGCCCCCCAATTGGCCTGCCGACCAAAATGCAGAATAAGGAAAATACCACGTTTTTAGCACTTCTAAGACCCTCTTTTGCACTGGATTAGACTAAAAAATGATTTAAAGCATAGTTTGAAACGTTTATTTGGAGGGGGGGCTAATGGACTGCCGACCAAAATTCAGAATAAGGAAATACCTCGTTTTTAGCATTTCTAAGACTGTCTTTTGCACTGGATTAGACTAAAAAATGATTTAAAGCATAGTTTGAAACGTTTGTTTAGGGGGGAGGGCTAATGAACTGCCGACCAAAATGCAGAGTTAGGAAAATACCACGTTTTTAGCCAGTAGCGTAGCCGGGGGGGGGCGGGGGGCTATAGCCCCCCCTCCCCCCATTGACATGTCGACCAAAATGCAGAATGGGAAAAACACTACATTTTTAGCACTTTGAGACTGTTTTATGCACTGGAGTGGACTAGATAGTGATTTAAAACATCTTTTGAAACATATGTCCAGGGGGGGGGGGCTAATTTGTCAAAAATAAAACCAACAAATAAATGAAACCTTTGATACATGGTAAGAAATAAGCAATCAAATTTGATCGCAAGTGTAAAAATGCTGAACATAGGTGTTATCAACAAATATACTATAAACTAAGGAATAGGGGGCGGAGCTATTCAGTATTTGTTAATTACCAATCAATTCTCTCAAATCTCTTTTCATTAGCCCTCCCCCCCCAATTATTTTTCTCTATAAACCGTATACGAAATAGATTGCTCCGTATGAGTTTTATTGAAGTATTCGATTTTATAATTTACCAGCATCAAACAAGAGAACTATATTTTACCATTAGCCACCTCCCAAATAGCCCATTTATGCCACCAGTTTAATCTTGTTTGCACTGCCAATTTCTAAGCCACGTTTTAAAATCATTATTTTTTAATCGAAATAGCCCTAATATTTAGTTATTTTTGCAAAAAAATGCAAAATTTTCGAGCGCTGGGGGCTCCGCCCCCAGACCCCCCAAACAGCCCCCCCATTGCGAATTTCTGGCTACGCGCCTGAATGGCACCAAAGCTTTTCCAGTTTTTTCACCATGCAAAATGCAATTTGCTTTTGCAACAATGTTAGTGGACTTTTTTACTCGATTGGAATTCCTTGTATCCCTAGTGAATGGCGTCTTTTCAATTGACAGTTCATCAAAGAGTCTCAAGGCAGTTCTACTTCATAATGGCAACAAATACCCATCTCTTCCCTATGCTCATTCAGTCCATCTTAAAGAAACTTACGAAAATGTAAAAACTGTGCTGAACGTATTGAAATATGACCAGTACAACTGGGAAGTTATTGGTGATTTTAAAACGATAGCTTCTTTGATGGGAATGCTGGGGGGGTTTCACGAAATATCCCTGCTACCTTTGTCTTTCGGATAGCAGAGATACCAAAGTCCACTATCAAAAGCAAGCATGGCCAAAATGTGAGGAATTTGTTGTTGGAGAGAAAAATGTGAAAAATATTCCACTAATTAACCCAAAGAAAGTTCTGTTGCCGCCCCTTCTCATTAAACTTGGTCTAATAAAACAATTCGTAAAAGCGTTAGACAAAGATGGTGCTGCTTTTAAGT
Organism: Trididemnum nubilum; assembly: GCA_963965965.1. Taxonomy (NCBI): domain Eukaryota; kingdom Metazoa; phylum Chordata; class Ascidiacea; order Aplousobranchia; family Didemnidae; genus Trididemnum; species Trididemnum nubilum. Next base: position 23,170,548 of record OZ014479.1, on the reverse strand, counting down.
ATCTCCAGAACCTGTTTCCCAAACTTTTTGAGGCCAAAGTTAAAGGTGGCACATTTATTGGACCCCAAGTAAAATTGATTCTAAAGTCTGATGAGTTTCTCGAAACACTAAATGTTGTTGAAAAGGATGCTTGGATATGTTTTGCTGCTGTTGTCCAAGGGTTCTTGGGAAATAACAAAGAGGACAACTATGCTGAGATTGTTGCCAACTTGGAAAATTCATATGGTATCATGGGATGTAGAATGTCAATGAAGGTCCACATGCTCGATGCCCAGTTAGATGAGTTTAAAGAAAACTTGGGTGCATATTCTGAAGAACATGGTGAACGGTTTCATCTGGACATTAAAGATTTTGAGAGCCGATATCAAGGACAATGTAACGAAAACACGACGGGAGATTACATTTGGGGATTGATTCGGGAAAGTGATTTGGAGTATAGACGAAAAAGCCGGAAAACGACACACTTTTAACTGAATCATAGGCGTAGCCAGGATTTTTGATTGGGGGGGGCCCAAGCCACAAATCTCATGCAATGACGTCATCAGAAATTCTCAAAAAAGGAACTTTTTGTAGGGCAAAGATATCGTAGATTAGAAGATCTGAAGTCGTGGTCTGTTGTCACTTAACCAGAATTTTGGTAAAGGGAGAGGGCGAAAACTAACAGTTAAAAATCAAAAATTTCTAACGTAGGAGACGTGTTGAGTAAGCTAATGCACTCAAACGTATCACAGACGGGGGTCTGGGGGCAAAGCCCCCAGTCGCTGGGCGATTTTTGTACGTTTTTGGAAAAAAAAGCTATTTTAATCCCATTGGATCACATTTCGCACGTGATCACAGCCATTTGAAAGAACTAGATTTCTAACATTTGAAAGCCAATTGAAAAATTTTGATTGTTCAATCCTCCTTTTACTTGCAATTAAATTTGAAAACACGTTTAAAATCTTGCATTATGGTGTAAAATTTTAATTGTAAGAGTGATTTGGTCCATATAGGGGGAAGTAAGGCACATTGCCTTCTGCAATATTTTAGCAGTAAACAATAATCCACTCAAAGAATTTCCTTTCACGAAGTTAAACAGTTATAGGAGTACATGTACAGCCAGGGGGCCCAGGACCCCTCAATTCAAATTCAATAATTTGTTCAATGAGCATTTTTCTGGCTATTTTTTTCCAAAGTATTTTGTGCGAAAAACTGGCGAGGTGGAGGTGAATCGTTATTGAAAAATGGTACAATAGATGGTTACGCTTACTAAACATGTTATTCCCGGGCCGGATTTACATTGCGCGGTGCCTCTGGCACTTAAGGGATATTTGTAACATCTTCCTGCCAAATATAAGTGAAGACCAAAAAAGTCCTACTATTTGAGCGTGGAGCCTTGGCATTGTGCCATATGGCAAATCCGGCGCTGGTTATTTCATTACGTCCACAAAAAGTTTAGATGAGGACCTGAGGTAGCAACTATTAGGACAAAAAATTTCACCCTGGCTATACGTTTGAATTGGTTGGAAAAAATTGAAATAAGGAGGTGCGCCGAGCCCCCTAGTCGTCAATATTATTTATTGTTAATTACTGTTGTACGCGTGTACTGTTGTACGCAAAGATGCCAAAAGAAACTGAAAATGAAGAAACAAGACTTTTTTTGTCAAATTTTTGTCATTGGTGTCATTTCGATTGAGGGGGCCCGGGCCCCCTGGGCCATCCCCCTGGCTTCGCCTATGATTTTGAGATAAGATCGCGCCCTTAAGTTCTTTCATAAAAAAAAAATTCAAAGCAAAATTAAAATAACTTTTTTTCCAAAACGTGGAGGACTTGAGTCAAGTCACTTGACAGTTTTTTGAATCGTATAAGAATTGCATGACGATATTATGACGTGGACACGTGGTCGTCATTATCATTACTTACTTTTGTTCGCTTAAATCCTAAATTAAAGAAACTGCAATTCCGGACAAGGACAACGTAGTGGCTATGTTCTCATTATATTCATCATTGGTAGTATTTCACTTGGAGGGTTTGCTTTACCGCCTGTGTTATAGCATTAAGTTCATAATAACGTTAAACGAAGGCCTGGGGTTGAAACTTTTAGGAAAAAACTCTTAAATTTCTTACAGGTTTGGCATATAACTTATTAAAAATTTGAATTAAGGAGTTTCTGGCCCGGGACCCTTAGTCGTCAGTCAGGGGCTCTGGGGCTCCCTGGTTGTCAGTTAGAGGCCTTGGGGCCCCCTGGTTGTCAGTTAAAAGCCCCGGGGCCCCCTGGTCATTAATTAGGGGTCCCGGAGCCCCCTGGTCGTCGGTTAGGGGCCCCGGGACCTCCTGGATGTCAGTTACGGGCCCAGTGCCCCCTGGTTGTCAGTCAACGTCTCCGGGACCCCTGGTTGTCAGTTAGGGCCCCCTGGTTGTCAGTCAAGGTCCCCGGGCCCCCCTGGTTGTCAGTTAGGGGCCCCCTTGTTGTCGGTTAGGGTCCTCGGGGCCCCTGGTTGTCAGTTAGGGGCCCCTGGTTATTAGGTAGGGGCCCCGGGGCCCCCTTGGTTGTTAGTTAGGGGCTCCGGGGCCCCTGATTGTCAGTTAAGGGCCCCAGGGCCCCCTGGTTGTCAGTTAGGGGGCCCCTGGTTGTCAGTCAAGGTCCCCGGGCCCCCCTGGTTGTCAGTTAGGGGCCCCTGGTTATTAGTTAGGGGCCCCAGGGCCCCCTTGGTTGTTAGTTAGGGGCACTGGGGCCCCCTGATTGTCAGTTAAGGATCCCGGGGACCCCCGGTTGTGAGTTAGGGGCCGCGGAGCCCCTGGTTGTTAGTTAGGGGCCCTGGGGCCTCCAAGTTGTTGGTTTGGACGGGCCCCATAGTTGTTAGTTTGGGGCCCCCTGGTTGTTAGTTTGGGGCCCCCTGGTTGTTAGTTAGGGGCCCCGGGGCGCCCTCATTGTCATTAATGTTATTGTTAATTACTGTTATGTGCGTAATTGCTGAAAAAAACTGCAACTAAACAGCGCTAGCCTACGTTGTCGTAATTTTTATCATTGGTGGTATTTTAATTGGGGGGGGCCGGGCCCCCTGGGCCCCCCCCCTGGCTACGCCTATGAACTGAATTGTGTACAGTATTTCACACAAGAACCATGGTCTGTGCTTCGTGGATATATTGATTCAGAACATTATTTTTAACACCAGGTTTAAGTTTGGTACTAGTTAGGGTTTGGGTTAGAGTAAGGGCCAAAGCGTCTGGCCTGGCAATAAAACGTCTGCGTCAAAACGTCGCCTACCCCATCAAACAAAATGTAAAATGCTTTCAGCGGCTCATCAACGAAAATTTGTAACAGGGAGAGAAAAATCGATAACACAAGGTCATGCCGAACAAATTTTTGAAAAATGATTAACCGTAACGTGAATTACAGTGTATACATCAAAAACGCTCCTTTGCATTACTAGGCCTATAACTTGAAATGTTAGATTCGACATTAATGACCTTCCATGGAATTAACTTTCATTAATATTACTAGTTCTTGATATTGCACAAGTGTAATCTCAGTTTGGGTTTCTATTCCTTGACTCCCTCCTCTCCGCACCCCATCTACACATTGTGTCCTGCTAGTTTTATTTGCATGTGCTAAGATCTTGTACTTTGTGTGTCATTTCGTTTAAAAAATAACCGGCCTATTGCACCAAATATTTCATCCGTTATAGTGTGAGGTCAGTTGTTGGGCAACATTCCAAGCAATTACATAGTAATCACAGCAATTTTGAATAAATCACACTTCTGACTACAAAATCAAAGTTTAGATCAAATTATGTTGATAATTCGTGGTTGTAGGGTGAAACCAATCAGGAAATATCAATTAGAACCCGGGAACAAAAATTGTTACGCGGTATTATGAATAAATACGTAAAAATAAAAGCAGGGCTAACTGCTTTGGGAGCCGTTTGAGGGTTATTGGAGTGATTTTTTTTTGATTTTTTTCATCCTAACGCCGAAAACGAAATAGCGACTCAGGTCCATTATCATGAATAATTGGTTGACTAAATGACTGGAACGTCTTTTGCAACTTCCCTGTCGCCGTCTTACACGAACGTAAATTAATTTCTACTTCGTGCTGCTACTGAGCGATGAAACAAATTTGTCTTATCTTGTTCATTATCCTTTGTTAAGCACAAGAGAGTCTGCATATTTACGCTAAGTTCATAATTTACACTATAAATGCGGTGCTTCTTGTAACTTTGTTTTAAAAGCACGTCTAATTTACTACATATTTTTGCCAATATTGAATAAACTACTGGATACTGAATTACAGAACTAGTTGGAGACTGGAGTGTCCTAGTTTCGAATATTTGACCAGCACAACGTGTACCTATAAAGTGTTGATTTTTTGTGAATAAAACTTTGGATAGTTTTTTTTTTTCTTTTTGTGTGTATTTTGACGTGAGTGCAGACAATAAACTTCTGTTATCTGCAGTTTAATATGATTTACTGTAGCTATATAGTCCTTAAAACTGACTCTCAATAAACAATATTTATCATTGAGTTGATGGTTCTGGGTGTTATTTGTTTTTCAAAACGTTTGCTAAAATTTTCAACTGATCCATTACTTATTTTAATTTAAATTTTAATTACTTTATGAACCAACCAGGTTTTAGCCAGAATTACATTTTATGTATGTGGTGGATTAGGTGCATTGATTAATCGTGATCGAACGAATAAGCCAAGTTCACAGTGACTGTACGCTGTGCGAAAAAATATGAACGTACGAACGCATTTTCAGTTTATTTTAAATAAAAATTTGATACGCCCGGCGAATTACCTTGCCTGCGTATACGCTGCCAGTTGGTTAAAATAAACCAAGAATGCACTAGCACGCTCATGATTTTACGCGCAGTTTATACGCGGCTTAAACCTTAAAAGCATTCAAATTACAGCTCTTTCTAAAATACGATATGAGCTGAGCTACTTGAATCTCGTTTTTGGACTCAACAAACTATACAAAACAATCTCTCTAAATATCGTCTTTAAACCTAGCCCAAGATTCGGTATAACTCCCTTTTCTGTATAGCAAAAACCAAATGTAAAATGCTTTGCTGATCTTACACACCTTACTTGAGAGCAAATTTAAAAGATTATTAAATTCTTGAGTTCATAAGTTTAATCTAATCTCTTAAAATGGTCTTCTTGATATAATTAAAAACACATCAAGCAAAAGGCGCAAAGTAATTCCGTGCCCTATTGTCCATTCAACGAAAATCTTTTGTTTCCGAATGCCTTTCAAAAGACGGGCAAGAAGCATAAAAACAAACCAAGCGTAAACTAAGAATAAAACCAATACTATAGTAAATACCATACTGTAATTGAAGACCTGACCTTTTGTAAAGTAAATAGCGTGACTGTGAACTTTATACCCCGAAACACGTAAAAATGCAGATGCGTTTTTGGCTGAACTCGGTTAAAACGCAGTTTGTGGAAACCACAAAGGAATAGGTCGATTTGTTTTCATTATCGCGCAAAGCTCTCATTATTATTGCATATATAAACAAATATGATGTGAAAAACAGCGATTTATCTAAATACAGTACCATCGCAGTTTATTACAGTTACAGTACTAAAAATCTAATGACTAAACAGCAATCAACAAAAATAATAAAACAGTTAGGTTTCACTTCAACAATTAAGGTATATTCTGTGTCGTATTCAAATAGAATTTTAATCTAATTGCGTAAATTTTATTGAATAGATTATTTTTTGCAAGGCGCTAAGGATGCTTAATCATTAAAGGTAAAATATATCTGTATTATTATTCTTGGTAATTGCTGCTTAGTTTTTGGGCTCTCAATATTTTTTTTTTTATGTAAAGCGGCTGTCCAAAAATTACTTGAATTAAGTTCTCTTTACAATGCCTTTGTACCATAGACTCTTTATTAGTAGACTGGCAACTAACCGTTTTGTTTTTTTTCTTCACGGTTCAGTTGTTCTAGAATATGCCGATTTATCCAATCAGCGCGACGTTTTCTTCACGGTTCACTCGTTCTTGAATACGTGCAATCAAATCAGGCGAACACGCGTGACCGCAAAAAAACCTGCTTTTTCAATCCTCTTCTCTTTTTCCCGCGTGTCTGTTTACCAAATAAAGAGTTTATGATTGTACTACAACTAATAACTGGCATCAGGCACTACTGCCAGAAATTAAATATTTTTTTTCAATTTTAAAGCGTTATTCGGTTATGACGTGTGAATGAAAAAATGAATGAAAACTATAAAGATCCCAAATACATATGAAGAGCTTATTTCCTAAACGCCTTATATCCACTTTTGATGTTTTCGAGAAAACCGCAAAAAAACGTTTTAAAGCTTTTTTTTGCGAATATTTTGTTAATTTCATTTTCTGGGAATTGCAGACGTATTCCTCTTCAAAACCGAAAAGTTTGAAAAATTAACGATATTTAGTTTAGGTCTTATTTTGGTTTATTTAAATTTAAAAAAGTGGATACAAGGCGTTTTGAAACTAAACTTAATAAAATTTTGGGAAATGTTGTTCCATCTAGAATTAATCTGAATCTAAACCTAATTGTTTATTGAAGCATTTGCTGTAGTGCCTATAAAACCTAATTTGTTGTTGCTCTTACCCAAAATTGTACAAAAAATTGCTTTGGTGACGTTACGGATGGTTGCTATCGCCTCTAAGCTTAACGCTGCTTACAACCATTACATACTAGGAAAGTAATCATCGAGTTTTGACACACTTTTTTAAAATTAAGAGTTCATTTACCAATGTCCCTCTCGCGGAGACTAATCAAATCTGTACTGCTGTCCGGAAACCCCCATCTGCATCTTTTTCAAGGCATATCTTTGTTGAATTATGGAGATTGCTACTTCTTTTGTCGAGTTTAGCGTCGATGACATCATGCATCACCAGATCGACGAAGTTGCCTTGGGATAATCGCTTGGACCAACCCTTGCCAATATTTTTGGAGGCTACCGTGAATCTAAGATTTTCCAGACCACTTTTCAGCCAGAGATGTATTACTGCTGTATTGATGACACTTTTGTAGTATTTAGCAACGAAGATGAGTACGATCATTTCTTAAACACCTGTCTCAACTCGCTTCACCCTTTTCTTCGCTTTACTTTTGAAAAAGAATCTAAGCTGGCTTCCCCTTTCTAAAACCTGTTGGTTGAAAAATCTCTTTCCAAGTTCATTACCTCCATCTAACGGAACCCCACATTCACCGGTCAATATCTGCGCTGGAATTCTATCAGTCCACAGAAACGCAAAACTAACTTAATCCTGACCTAAACTCAACGAGCTCTGGCCATTTGTTCTCCTAAAAGATTGCCATCGTAACTAGACAAAATCAAGTTCATTTTACAGACTAATTCATACCCGAAGCACGTTATCAAGTCGTTTATGGCAAAGATGATGAAGCAATTTCACGCTCTACTTAAATTCCGACCGGAAAGATGCCCCGTCTATTTACGTTTCTCATGGCTTGGTTCTGTTTCTACCTGGTTTCAAAAGCAAGTAAAATCTGCTGTCAAACAGTGCTTTTCCGCTGAGGAAATACGCGTTGTTTTTTCTACCAACGAGCTTCTCTCCGCTGCAAACAAGGATGTCCGGCCTGCTTCATAGAAAAGCAACGTGATATACCAATTCGCATGCTACTGCGACGGTCGGTATGTAGGCCGTCTCTCCCAAAGGCTGCTGGGCAGAATTAAACATCACATTTTCAAATCTATCTGCTCTTTCTCTTCTTCCCAGAAACGCTCACTTCCTGCCCATCGATGCAAATCCTCTAACCAGACTAACACCCAGCTCTTGCTTCTGATTCAGCCATTAGACTTCATCTTTTACAAAATCCAATCTGAGCTCAACATTGTGATGGCAGTAGATTGTGTATTCTTGCCCAAAGCCGCTCATCTTTTCATTTATCTGCTCTTGTAGCCACTTTCATCAAAACTTCCAACCCCGCTCTCTGCCGACAAAAAGAATTCGTGTACAGCTTAAAGATTGTGCACTAATGACGCTTTCCCATTGGTCTTTTTCTGGCCAATCACGGCTCGGCTTTTTCCTGTGCATAGCCGCTCTTTTTCCTGCGCTCTCTATTCTGACGATTCCTCTTGACAAGTGTCAGACAAAAAACTTCAAAGATATGAACATTTTAATCATAGTATTTTATCTTTAAAAAAATAAATTACTGTATTAACCGTCCAAAAACTTGTCATATGCTTAAACTGAAATAAACCATTTTTGCATCATTAACCATGCATAATCAATAAATGTGACACTTTGACAAGTAGCTAACTATCGTGTGTTGCAAATAAACTTTTTTAGTTCTTTATTATAGCTTATGAACAACTCGACAAGCAAAAGCAAAAAACTCATTGGATATAAGGCGCTTTGAAATTAAACTGACAGTGGATACAGGGCGTTTTGGAAATAAACACAATATTCAGAAACGCTGTTGACAGGGATAGAAAGCGATTTGGGACTAAATTTTTACATAGAAACATGCGCATGGTCAGTCTCTACATTTTTCATCAAAAAAGTCCATTCTGAAAAATATGGTCTGTAAGGCGCTTCGAAAGTAAACTCTTCATATACTGCTACGATCAATCAGTTTGATGTATTACAGAATAACAAAATCAACCTTAAGCAGCGTATCGAAAGGGTAGGCGTCATTTCTATTTTTCGACTCTGATCTCACAATGTGGGATCAGTTCGCACCCTGGTCACGTTATTGCGTCTTTTGATTAGACTCTTGACACGATGATCATCTTTGCTTGATGGCTTCGAACATGCAGTAAATCCAGTGGACAAGAATTCAAAGAAATCCACAGAAACATCGGATCACTGGAAACTCTTCAGCAGATTCGGATTTCTCAAAAAGGCGAAGTATCGCAATGAAAAAGAGTGCGGATCATCCAATAGTTGTATTTGAATCTTTCCGGTTAGAGAAGGAAAAACATGCAACATCGTAAAACAAGAAGTGGAGTCCTCGAGGACGTCCTTGGCCGCAAGAACGTCCTTGAGGACACATTTTGAAGTCCTTGGCCTTGGCCTTGGCCTTGAAGGTCAAGTCCTTGGCCTTGGTCTTGGCTTCGAAGCCTCAAGTCCTCAAAAATTGCCCTGTCCTCGGCTCGAGGACAGCACTATTTTTTGAATTGTTAAAATTTTGTAGATCGCCTGAAAAATGTTTTTGAAGACCTTTTTAGTTGGAGATCGCCAGAAAAAAAATTTTTAAGACCTTTTTTTATGGAGAACACTTGCCGCCTTTGTCCTTGGTCCTTGGCCACGAGAGGTTCTGTCCTCGAAAGGGCTGTCCTTGGTTTTGGCCTTGGCCTCGGATTATTTTTATATCCTTGGCTTCGAGCCTAGTGTCTTCGACTCCACCTCTGCGTAATACTAAAAGTTAGCAGTGCTGTAAACTGACACTCAGTGGTTTTACATTGGGTTTACAGCGACCTTGGTTAGGCTGTTGCATCTTCAAATGAGGTTACAGACGTTGCACGATCTCTGCTTGACGGCTTTAAACATGCAGATGTAGCAATTTCAATCTGCATCAGCAAGAAGTTGAAGATCAACCGCCATCTTGGTGTCAAAAGAATTAATGTAGTATCAATCAATTAATTAGTCTTTCATTAGAGAACAATGCCTCACGCAAACAGCCTGCACCGATTCACAGTAACAGCAATTGCAACGACGTCACAGTTGGGTTGCGATTTCAAAAAATACTGTATTTTGTGCCCTGGCATAACTGACAAGAGAGGCAAAGGAAGCGTTTGTCCTTCACCCTCCCTCCTTCCCAGATGTGGGCCTTCATTTGGAATTAGGCCCCTCCATGTGCAACGAATTTCTGGAAAAACAAAAACGGAAAAGTCTTCATCTAAATTCGACGAAAAAGAACAATGAATTTTTGGTTTTTCTGAAATTACAGTATATTTTTTGTCTTCACCTGAAATTGACAGAAAAAAAAAACGAATTTTTTATGCTTAGCTATAGGCGCCGTAGAAGAAGAACGTTTTTTTAATTACGTCAAAAGCTCCACAAGATCAAATCAAATCTTTCATTATACTCGCTGTAATACGCCAAAGTGTGTAGCAAGCTGGCCGGGCCCATCACCGCGTCATTGCGCCCGGGCCATACAGCTTCTTTTGAAGAAATTTTGAAGCGGTGGCGAGAACCCGAAGAACTTTCTTTTAATTCCGCCAAATTGTAGGCTCCCAAGAAATTGCCCCCAGGCACAAATTTTTAGTTACGCCACTGATTTTGAGTAAAGGGGTGCTTATCACAAGAAACTTGAATCGATATAATTCATTTCGTTTCCATGCCAATTAACATTGAGTTTCATATTTAGCTTCCGTTAAGTAATCCGCACAGCAGCATTAACGGTCAAAAATCAATAGAGCTTATATTGAAGGAGCGATGACCTTGTCCGGACAGTTTATCGCCCTAATCCCGTGAGTGGAAAGGTATAAATAGCGAAAACAAGGCGACCTCAAGCAAAGGTAGCGAGTGCAAAAACTGCAGCTCGAGCCCAAAGTTAAAAAAATTTTTATCGAAAAATGTCTCTTTTTTAGTGTCATGCGGAGCAAACATTATTGTGCGACTAAGCGTATCGAAGTCGGGGGTCTGAGGGTGGAGTCTCCAGCCGCTGGAGGCTATGGGGTCTGTGGGGAAAGCCCCCAGCCGCTGAGCTATTTTAGTAATTTTTTCGGAAAAAATAGTCATTTTGACTCCATTTGGTTCATAATTTGCACGTTTTTTAGAGCCATTTGAAAAAACTAAATTGCTAAATTTGGGTTATTTCAAAGAATTAAATTACAGAGATCTTTCAGTCTCCTCACCTTTGGAATACTTATCGGTGAAATCCAAAACACGTTTGAACGCTTTTATTTTGGGGTTAAATTTTCTTAGTGACTCGGCTAAGGAGGGATTATACATAATGTTTTGTAATTCCTGAAAATGATCTCAGCATTTATGAACTATAAAAGACATCTACAAATTACTGTACGAATTTACATATCAACAGAAAGGTTGTGAACTAGGAAAGACAATGCGCTTGCTATTTACGTTTCGGTCTGCTAGCTCTACCGTAGCGGGAAAGGAACTTGAATATTAACATGTTTTTCGAATGACAGCGGTCAAATCAAATCTTTTTTTATACTTGCTGTACTACGTCGAAGCGTGTAACGAGTCTGCATAGTCCATCTTCACGTCCTTGCACCCAAGCAACAAAACTCCTTTCAAAAAAACGTCGCGGCCCTCGCGAGCCGTTTGCAACAATGTGTTCGATTTGACCGGCCCGAGACTTGAACTTACAGAAAAGAAAGCGTTACCGCTCGGCCAACCAACCAGTTTGATTTTGATTTGATTCAATCAGTAGCAAAGAATTGCGCTGCAAAAATGCTGCCGATGAAAAGACGTTTCAGAGCGGAAGCTCTCACCACTTTTTGTTTATTTACAAAACAACTATTTGCTGAAGTAATGCAGATTGCATAGATTGCATTCCAAAAAAGATTCAAAACTGCTCCCATTTTTAATTCGAACTGCAGTAAAAGTTACTTGCATTCGATTGAAGTTTTAAAATTCTGCCACTATTTTTTGCCAGTCTAACTATGGGTGTGATTCACAACTAACTTTTCCGTTTTCCTTCTGGTTTGGTAAAATTTGCAGTAGATGATTATAAGATTTTAAGAAAAAGAAAGACGCTATTTTATTGGATATTTTTATTTACTTTTTTAATAATTTTGACGCTAATCTTACCCAAACGCAAAACCTTTCTCCAAAACTAACCTCAAACTTAACCCTAACCGAAACCCTATATCTCAAACCCTAAACTTAACCCTTAAAACAAAATAAAAAATTCGCAGATGAATAATCTTCATGCTCGTTTTACTTTTTATACATTAAAAATTTTTCGGTGTAATTGTCAATTCTAACAAAAACTTAATATTTTTGCCCTAAAACCGACCTTTTGTCACAATAAATTTTCGTTTTTTGGGGAAATTCTAAAACATATTGTCGCTACTATACTATAATCGCGTATCTTCATTTTTACATATTTCGAGTTATTCATATGAGATGAAAGCCTGTTTCATAAGCTTTATTTTGGTCTTGTTTGCAAATCGAAATTCAAAGCACATTAAAGTTATTGCAATCAACGCAAATTCACGTATCGATTTTAATAAAAACTTTCCTGTGCTATAGTCGCGTATCTCCCGAGATACCTGATTATAGCACAAAAAAACGTTTTTTGATTAATCATACTGTGCTATAGGCACGTATTCGCAAGCTTTTGCAGCCCTGCATTGACCATGTTACACGAAATTTCTGAAAAGAGCTTCAAAGCCTCACGGCCAGGGGGGTTCGTGAAGATATCAAAAGCCAATGAAGGCTGAAAATGCGCAGCGGTAATGGGCAGGCTGCTACCTTGCCTCTTCCTACTTTCCGCGTTCAAAGTTAAAGCCTTTTTTGGAGAATTTTTCTGAAAATGTTCACTTTACGCACTATGAATTTTTAACCAGCTTGACCCGAAAAATATACCCCACTGACTGTTTATAATGAGTTGTGGCCTCGAAAAATTACTTAATGACTATTAATCTATGATAATATGGCAAAAAATGCACAAAAATATATTTGTGCTATTTTCGCGTATCTCCATTTTAGAGGATATTTATTCATTTTTTGAATTTTTTTCTGGGCTGTAGTTACGTATCTCGACGAAAAATCCCCTAATTGTCATTTGAAACACACCTCCTTTAAAATGCGACAAACACATTGTCAAACAACTCTATTACAGTTATGAAAATAAACGTAACATGCTACAAACAAATTTTAGATAAATTTCAAAAAATCGCCCAAACATAAAAACGTCCATATCTCAAAACAGTAAAAATGCAGATACGTGACTATAGTACTGGAACGACGAGAGATGTTGCTTGTTTTATTAACATCCCTTGTGAAATCAATTGAGTTAATTGTTGCATAAATAAAAAGTGCTTTAATAATTCAAAGACAAAGAAAGCTTTAAAAAGAGCATTGTTAATAAAAACTGCAGTAATTCTTTAATGCTTTCTGTTAAATAGGTAGTCTCATTTGAACTAAATCCCACCGGGACAAAAAAGGTTCAAAACCTAATAGCTTAGCGTTGACGTAGCTACATTGTGTTTATGAATAATTTATTTCCACAGTAGCAAACCACTGAGGCTTCAGACCATATTGTTTTTTAGTCAATCTGTAGCGTTCATTGCTTTTAGTGGCACATGTTTGGCATTGATACCAATTTGTAATAGTAAAAACCAACATTTGAAAATATCATTAACAATGTGGAAGAAAATAACTAAAAGCAAAAATCAGTTAATTATTTTATGAAATCTGCCTGTGCATTTGTGCAGAAAACGACAACATACTGATAACGATAAGATTTAGAGAGATGCTGCTCGAAATCGGTTTTATTGAAGAAATGAGAACTACTTGAGGTAATAAAAAGATCACCCAAACCTTTTTCCACAATTCCCCTTATTCGCGAAAATACGATTTAATCCGTTTGACTCCGCGCCCTTGGCAACCCTGCATTTCGCAATTTTGTGCTATCACAAAAGGCAGATTTTGCAAAATTTCTCGCAGACTAAGAAAAGCGATGTTTGATGAGAAAGATAATAGCCTAGGATTCTGCAATAGCCAGTAATTCCAATTCAAACTAAACTTATCAGTGAAATTGTGCGAGTGATACAATCTACTGTATCAAAGTTAGACCAGTTTTGGTGATGTTTTTAGCCTGCAAATGATATAAAATTTAAAGCCAAAAACGATCATACTGCAAATCAGTGCTGGTACCCTAAGTTTACAGGTACCACTAGCAGTAGCCAAGTTTTCAAGATTTGGTTAGGCTACTCACTGATCCCAGTTGGTAATCGCGTTTCTTAATCTGCGAGAAATTTTGCCAAATTATGCCTTTTGTGATGTCACAAAATTGCGAAATGCAGGCTTGCCGATTGTGGTACCAAGTCAAATGGGTTAAATCGTAATTTCGCGAATAAGGGGAATCGGAAAAAAAAGTTTGGGGCACCTCTTTATTACCTAAAGTAGTTCTCAGTTTTTCAATAAAACCGATTTCGAGCAGTATCTCTTTAGGCCCGATTTACACTGGGCGTAAAATCATGAGCGTTTAAAATAAACTAAGGATACGCTCTCACGCGTACAATTTTAAGCACAGTATTACCGGGTCTTATATTTCTGAAATCTACCTTTTTTTCAGAACATCGGTTTTGTAAAGATAAGGGAACACTTCGTAGAAATGCAACCGAGCCTTACAGGTCAATCACGGTACAGCAAAAATAACGTTTCAGCAAAGTAGGGAAGCTTGCACTATTTCGAGTGGATCTCGTGTCTTTTGCAGATTATTTTAGATTACCGTTGAATAAGCAATCAGTGGTCGAGAGAATGGAGCGTCTACTGCTAGAACGGTAGACTTGGGTTCGATTATCGTCGGGTCAAACTAAAGACTACAAAAATTGGTATTTACAGCTTCCCAGCTTGGCGTTCTGCAATTAAAGGGACAGCGTGGAACCGCCACCGAGTGTGGCAGAGAGGTGGGCAGGCGGCAGCTCGACTCGAAGAGCCAAAGGTCCCTTCGCTGTCTCCTCGCTAAGGCAAACTGTTGAATAAAATGTCCTTACAATTGCAAATTACAATTAGCACAGTGGAAAACAACAAATCGTATGTAACGAAAACGCTCTGAAGTTTACGTTGGACGCAAAGCAACCAAAATTTGACGTTATCGACAGCTTGCGAAAGGTTTTAACCAGTCGCAAACTGCGTGAGCGGTTGGTTAACTTCACGTAAACAAAATTGTTTTGAATGGTTGGCCTATTTTGAGCAAGGGATGTAAGCGACCACTCGCGAAGGTTGCAAACCTCGCGTTGATTCGCGTCCAGTGTAAACGCACCGTTAATTTCTACGGACTTGAGGAAGAGAGTTTTTGCAGGATTCCAAAGTTTGTAGTGTCTGACAAGCTTTTGTTTTAAACATTCAACATTTCGGTTTTTGATAACCTGTGTTAAACAGTGATTGGGAGAGAAAAAAAGAGTTTTTTCAAGAGAGCAAGGCATAATGCTGTGCAAAAATCAGTCTACAAATAGCAATTTCATTTTAATGTAAAATGTTTTAATTATGACATTCCTACAAAGGCTAAGTTTTCTTTTCTCATGTAACTCGCCTGCTGATGAACTAAAGTCCTATAATTCTAACCTAAAATCGGATAAGTTTGAACTAAGTCCCTCATATAGCGTTAGCAAGAGGATAATGTTAATTTGGCCATGTTTGATGTTATCTGTGACGTTCAATGACATAATCGTTGTACAACTTCATTAAACTTTACTAAAGAGAGAATAATCTACAAAACGTTCTAGAACACTCTAAGTTTCAGAAAAATATTGTAAAACTGTAATTATATTAATTCGCCAAGTTGCCTTGACCAGGAGACAGCGAAGGGACCTTTCGGTCTTAGAGTCAAGCTGCCACTTGCCCGCTTGACTAGTAAGCACGATGTAGGCTTCTCACTCTCCCTTTTTATTGGTGAACGTCAAGCAGGGAAGCTGTAAATAACAGTTTTTATAGGCTTTGAATCGACTCGACTGAGAATTGAAACCGAGTCTACCGTTTCAGTAGCAGACGCTTTATCCATTTTATCCACTAGAGAACTTGATGTAAAAAACAATCAATATATTTTCGAAAACCTTTTGCTAAAGTCATTTCCACCTTTCCGAAGTCCCCGAAATTTCAATCAAAATTGTTCTATTATTTGCGTTCAATTAAATTTTATTTGAAGTCGGTCTAATAGAACGTAATATGAAAAAATGTCGATTAGGCTTTGCAGTTTGAGTTACTTTGGAGAGTTTTTAAGCTTCATTTCAAGTGAGCATTTGCACTCTAGCCTGTGTAACTGACATATTTTCGTAAATTATAGTTTAGACATAACAGTTTGTGACGTCATTCAAGCAAAATAAAACATATAAATTTGCTGAAAAAAAAACGAAAGCTCAGAAGGTTCAGCGTCTGGGTTAATAAACGAAAAGATGATTGGTCGCTGTTTTATTTCAGCCTTGTCTTGCATCTATTTTAAACACATTGTAATGTTTCCTGACTTGAATGCAATGTTGACAATTTTGCTGGCAACACTGATGTTAATTATCGCATGTGTCGTCATAACGCATTTCTTATTACTACCTCTTCGGTTCCATAATGTAGCAGTAATCAATAGTGGTTACGATGGCACCGATGGTACAGTAATTAATGTCAATGTTGCCAACTAAGATTGCCAATGTTGCGTTGAAACTGCGAGACACGCCAATGAAATAGAATACCGGTACCTATTATTTCTTGAACAGTTGGATCAAAAAGAATAAAATGCCAATATTATCTAGTAGCATTGCACTACTGTAACTTTATAATTCTATGCTAGTTTTGCCTGCTATTCTCCGTTAAAGCTTTTTTTTTTTATCTTGTCTCTCTAGTAGAATCCATAATTACTTGAATTACGATGGTGTTTACTGCGCTGGCACCTAACTTAACTTTTTTGTGAAATCAAGTCAATTAACTATTGATCAAAGGGTTTGTGATTTCAATTTCTGCCGAGTGAGCTTTTTGAGTCCGTGAAGTTAGTGTTGCCACTCTTCAAGATATCTGACAGGTATGACAGCAGTTTATATTAAGCTTCTCCCCTTGGCAAAATCCTAATTACCAGCTTGTTATGGATTAGAAGTATTTTGGTTTATGCCGCACTGCTGAGGGATTTGGAATTTCGCGAAACTCGAGTTCAGAGCAGTGCTATGGAAAAATTGTTCTTGATTTATTGGTTGGGTTTTACATTTCTGTAAATGAGATCACCATAAATTTGAGGTTTTGGTTCCCCTTGCCAATCGACTATTATTTACCGTTTTTGACGTCTTACTTTGAATTTAGTTTGGGTATTTGGCTATAAGAATCCCTTTTCAAATTGCGTTGTTTGCATGCGGCTGCTTATAACTTTAAGGATAGAAATTAGGCTCTGAAACTAAAAAAGATTGAGAACCACTAATCTAATCTTTGTAAAATATGTAAATCTTAATTCAAGTGCATCATTACAGTGAGTTGGTCATTTTAATTTGTGGCATCGAATATGCCGTTTCTTAGACGGAGGCCGTACGGGTAACGCAATTAAGACAAATTAAACATTGATTGAGGATGCAAATCCAAAAATATTCTTCGCCTTTCTAATTTATCAAGCTCGTAAGCTTCTGCTCTCCGCAAGGGTTGGCGTAGCAGTTGCTTGAACCACAAGCGTAGCCAGGGAGGCTATATAGCCCCCGATTGTCCTGCCGACCAAAATGCAGAATAAGGAAAAAACTGAGACTGCCTTTTGCACTGGAATAGACTCAAAATAGATTTAAAGCATATTTTGAATCGTTTATTTAGGGGAGGCTATAATTTGTCAAAATTAAAACTCATAATTCAAAAAAAAACTTTGGAAAAATTGCCTAAATTGGTAATCAAATCTGATCGCTCATCAAAAAATGCTTAACATAGGTTTTATCAAAAGATATACGTAAGCTCACAAATAGGAGGAGGGGCTATTCAGTATCAGTTAACTACCAATCACGTCTCTCAAACTTCCTTCCGTTAGCTCCCCTAATTATGTGCTTCGTTATAAAATATGGACGAAATAGATTACTCCTTGATAGTTTTATTGAACTACCAGTATAGGATTTTATGATTTACCAGCTGTAAATAAGAGAACTGAAATTCTAGCAAGAGCTACCTCCCACATAGCACATTTATGCAAGTGGTTTAATCATGTTTTTGCCCGATAACTCCTGTGGCACATTTTACAGGGATAGAAATCCCTGCGTTTTAATAGCATTAATTTTTATTAAAAAGGCCTAAAATTAAGTTATTTTTGCCAAAAAAATACAAAATTGTCCAGCGCTGGGGGCTCCGCCCCCAGACCCTCTAAACAGCCTCCCATTGCAAATTTCTGGCTACACGCCTGACTTGAACCCATACTGTTATAAGTGTGTATTTGCTTATACTGTAATATTTATTTATTCTATAATTCTATTCTTTGTTTTTCTTTATTTCTATATTACATTTCTTTTATTTTAGACTGATCATGGTCCTATTTGGTGCCGAAAACGAATTCTTTTTATTTGAAAATGTTTTAATTTTGGCCGATTGTACGTTAATTTAATCTTACTTTAAACCCATAGATTTTTGTGATTAAACTGCTTCACTGACTGACTACTAATACCAATCCATTTCGCTTAGGTGAAATCTTACGCGGTTTCAGCCCGTTGTACGTACATGAATCCCTCCCGACTGGCAAAGTAATGGAGGCCCTCTGGACCATGTTTTGTACAGCAGACTGGGCAGAGGAATTTTACTAATTGAAAATAAAATTTTCATGCGCGAACATTACTGTTACAGATCTCAAAAATACCGTAAATCGTTTTGAGTTCTACATATGTACATTCAAAGAAAAGCAATACTAAGTTAGTGTTACGGCCGAAAAGCAAGAACAGTAATCAAACCAAGCAACAAAATAATAATACCAATCTTTAATAAAGTTGTAAAGACTGTGCCACTTTTTTTAAACAAAATATGACCTAATGCGCTCCGAAGGCCTGCGCTTAGGGCGATGCACAGTGCACATTGTGCATAGTGCATCCTTGTCTATCCTTTTTTACGTCTTGGAAGAAAAGCATATCAATATCACAAAGCATGCAATGTCACAATATTATGCCATCGTTGCATGTTTATGCGATCATTTTTTCAGATAAGCGAGTGAGTTCATCAAAGCAAACACTTGCTAAGATATGAAGAATGACTATGATGATATAGATGCCCAAACACCAAATTTGGACCGCGTTTCTTCGAGTTATCTGCATCACCCTTCGTCGAAAGACAAAGACCAACGTTACGGGTAAAAAATAAAATGAAATAAACGCTGCTGTGCGTGGAATAGATGAGGTGTTTTGAAATTTATTTCTGCTTCATGCAATGAAGTTAAAATTTGGGGTTAAGAATAATTTTCTAATACAAGGCAACTGAAACGACTTCGGTGCGTTGAGAATCTGCGTCATATCGGTTGTAAATCCAAAAAAACAAAGGCAGGGTAATGTCTTCTCTCACCAGCAATGAAAAAAAAGTAGGCAGAAACGTCTGCTTCTGTATTAATAACATCAAAAAGGTTTCAATTATCTAACAAGAGATGCTGTCTGTGAAAACAGACGAAACATACTGTCGAGAAGATTCATTGAACATGGAATCCACGTTTACAATAACAAACCGGTTAATTTAGCCAATTAAGCCCGCTAACTGATTTTTTTAGATATAGTAAATTGATGTGGTATGGCCTTTGTCTTTGGCTTCCGAAGAGGTACGTCCTGGCATTGCTTAGTGGTTTAGGTTTTTGCATCGCGTTTGGAATGAGATGCAACCTTGGCGTGGCCATGGTAGAGATGGCAAACAACTACACTGAAAAATTGGAAAACGGTTCAAAAATCTTTTTGGTAAGTGATTATGTCTCAATTTTAGTATTTTTATACTAGGTACGCATTTTTAACTAGTCAAGTATTCTTATAACCAAGTATTTTTAACATGGCAAGACGAACTTGAATTCGGAAAAAACAGGCCATATACAGTATTTTTACACAGCCATTCAAAAGCTCATTAGAAATTTTTAGACGTCTAAAAATAAAACCTTTGCCCCCAAGATTTGAGTCGCATGTCATCCCCAATCACACCGTAATCATACAATACAGTGTTCAAACCAAAGTTGTAAACTGGCCGACTAGTTCAGGCCCGAATCCGGCCCAAACCCGACCCGAACCCGAAAATTAATTTGAAGCCTAAATCATTCCCGAAAAATCCGAAAGTCAACTTAGGTCTGAAAAATTTAGCAATGTTACCAAGTTATTTTGATTATATTTTTGTGCACCTAAGGCAAAAAGCACGTCTCAGGCCCGAATTAAGTCCAAAATTTTTGCCATTAACTTTAGGCACGAACCTGGCCCGAACCCGACCCAAAAATCCCTGGCCGACTTACAACTCTGGTACAAACTAATATCAAGCAGCAGAATTGATAACGTCATGACTAGTGGATAACCATAACTGAGTAGATTTTTATTGTTTAATATAGGCTGATAATTTTTATGTTTCATGTTGCACACAAATTTGAGCTAAAATTACACCATTTATGGCGCACTATACTAAGATAACATGATGGAGTTTGCTGGTATTTCGCAAAGGGTTTGTGACGTCACAAAAACCAAAGCCAATGTCGCTATGAATTTTGGCACGATACTGTCCCCACCTGCTCGGTTATCATTTTTATTGTGCAATTTAAAAATATTTGTTGAAGAACTTGCAAACTTTCAGTTTTTATTGAAAACACATCGAATGTTTCAAAATTTGACAAACCGTGCTTCAAATATTGCACAGAGAAGTTAGCTAAATCATATTTAATTTCAACCAGCACGTTTTGTTTCAGCCGGCAACACTTCACTGGACTACAGCACAACAGGGTTTAATTCACGGTTCCTTTTTTTGGGGCTACATTGTCACCCAAGTTCCCGGAGGTTATCTTGCGTCGCGCCTCCCTGCCAACAGGTGAGTTGCCGCTGCGCAGTTTTTTATCAGTGTACAAGAATTCCAAGAAACCCAGTGGAACATTGAATCACTGGAGATTCCTACAAGCAGGTGGGGATTCCTTGAAACACGAAGTAGTTACAGCTATGGAAAGTGTTCGGATCATCCAGCAATTAGCGTCTGACGCTGTCCGGTCACGAGAAGATAAATATGCACTACAACACAGAGTTGTAAACGGGCCGACTAGTTTAGGCCCGGACCCGAAAATATAAGCCCGAACCCGTCCCAAACCCGAAAACTAATTTGAAGCCCAAATTATGCCCGAAAAAACCCGAAAGTAGTGTTAGGTCAGAAAAATTTAGCAATGTTGCCGAGTTATTTTGATTTTATTTTTGTTTACCTAAAACAAAAAGCACAACATAGGCCCGATTTAAGCCCGAAATTTTTGTGAACATGCATTTCAAAAAGCACTTTCAGCTAAATAAACCATGCATTGCGTGTTGAATAATGAAGTAGAAACTTTGTTGAGTAATGAATTATAACATTTTTACCCTCCGTTACTACTGTAACAACCAAATCCGACCACTGGTGACAATGCAGAGAAATTTGTGGTAGATTCTTATTACCCCTATTGTTACAAGAATTAAAACTACTGAGCAGTGGCAAAATTTAAAAATATTAATTTTATATCATCTTTGACATCATATTTAACACAACATGATTAATGTTGACAGGATGTTTGGAATGGCGGTATTTTCCACATGCTTCCTCAACCTTTTTCTTCCGACAGCCGCTCGATTCCATTGGACGTCTTTTATTTTCGTAAGAGTATTACAGGGATTGGCTGAGGTAATAATTAATGAAACGATTTTAACTTTGTACAAATGCATAATTATTTAAGTAAGGACCAAACAATTTCAAAAACTCTACAAAAAGCAAACTCGTGTTGTTCCAATGTTACAGGGCCATAGCGATTTTTTATTGAAGGACCAGAGCTATGACCCCAAAACAGCGGGTGAACTTTTTCGCTCTACGAGAAAACTAATAGTCACAGATGTTGAAAATATTTGGGTGACGGAGATTGGCTGTTGTCTGTAGGAGAGCAAGTTTTTGTTTGGAGCAGAGAAAGCAAAGAAAATGCGGATTAAAACCTTTTTGATTTTACTGAAATTGACTCATTTATAATGTGCTATTTATTAGGGTTCTATGATGTCTACTTTTCAAAATTATTGACATATATCCCAAGCTTTTTAACTTTTATCAACATTTTGATGTTTTTTTCTACAGGGAATTCTTTATCCATCCTGTCACGGCATTTGGAGCAAGTGGGCTCCTCCCCTGGAACGAAGCCGCCTGGCAACAATATCATTTTCAGGTACATCAGCAAAATATAACTGACAAAGTGGCAGAGTTACATGCTAAACAGAGCCTAAAACAGACTGACTGCAATAGACACCATTTTGCTTGCATACAAACACCCACGCGAATATTCAAGTTGGGGTATTCAACTACACGATCTAATCTTTTGCCCAAAAACATCTTAACTCTTTCACACGGAGAGTGGGGAGCATTTTTGCCTTTTGCTCCCTCTCTGTTTAGTCATGATGATTCCCTTCAACAAAAATATTTTTATTTCATATTAAATTGATTTTGAGTCAAATTTTATCACAACTAACTCCTGAAAACTTGAACCTGCTAAGGTAACGGAAAGTTTCCCAATTTTGAAATTTGCCGAAGTCACTTTCCAAAATCTGAGCATTTTTGGCCAAAGTTTAACTAAAATGACGTCATAAGATGTTTTTGTGATGTAACTACTTTCGTTTAGGCATTTTATGAATTAGTACTAAAAAACAAATCAATGTACAAAATTTGAACCGCCTGTAACATTAATGACCTCATTTTTCGAAAGTTTGGCCTTGACGTCACAATGATAACGTCATCAACTCGAAACTAATTTTTCTGAAAAATTTAGGTGAACACCAACCCGTTCGTTGAATTTGTTCTTTCGATAATCTTTTGTTTAGGAGTTAGGTCCGGGGGGCATTTTTGCCTCCTCCCTGCGTAAAATGAGTGGGCTTAATACCTTGTGTAAAATAGGGTTAGTTAAATATTACTGCAGATACTAAGAATTTTTATTACATTATATATAAAATGACCTTTTTCAAGGCTACCAATTGTTCACAAAGACCTTCATGAATCCGATGCTCGTAAAACAATCTGTTTTATCCGTTATTGTGATCACCAGGGATATAAAAATCAGACCCTCTGATAATCCCGATTTCGCGTAAAACAGACTGTAGGGTTTTTTATTTTTTAATTTTTACAAGTGACCTGTACTGTGATATGATATTCGCCCTGGCCAACGCTGTAGAGCACTTTTTTCAGTCAATTGAATTCAAACCCAACTTATCGTAAAAACACAACTTTGATGGTTTCTAAAAATGCATTTTGTACAGTTTGATTTTTTTAACTTTAAACTCGTAGTTAGAACTCGAATCATATTTGCTCCTCTAAACACATCTGAAAATTTTGGTGCGGTTTCATAACCACTAGCCTCTGTTTGACTTAATTTGCTCTCTATCATTCAGTGCCGTTTCTGGCAGATTCTGGGCCCACCGAAAACGTGGACCAAATTTCAAAGGTAGACAAAGCACAACTGGAAGCACACAGCGCAACTTCCGCAACCTCCGCAATTGCGGAAGTTGCTCTTTGCGCTTTAATTTTTTATTTTGAAACATAGTGGAAGTTGCGTGCGGACTAAAGTCTTCAAAATTTGATGCGCTTAAATCGCGCTGCGCTTTCAATTTTTTTTCGGTTGATAGTACAATTCTATACATTGAACTTAATTTAGTTCCATTTCGATCGATCTATTAATGAATGTCGGCCTTCTTTAGCAAATTATTAATCTTTTTGTGTCTAAAATTCTAAAATATATTCGGTATTTGCATTGTGTTGTGAAATTTCAATTGCGGAAGTTAGCTTGCGCTTTAACTTGGACCGAAACTGCCGTTCTACAAATGCGGATTTGTGTTGCAAGATTCAACTGAAGCAAAAAGTTTATTGCGGAAGTTGCGCTGTCCTTCAGAAATTAGAAAAAAATTAAATTGCGCGCGCAATTACAAGTTGAAAAGATCGTTGCGGCGTTTAGCTCTGCGCTTTTTGTGCCCACCTCTGCCAAATTCTCTGCAGTACTGTATTGCAATTTTGACTTTAGGCAGCTACGCGGGAGCTGTTGTGGGGATGCCCCTCGGCGGGTTGTTGGTGGAGTATGCGGGTTGGCCTTCGGTCTTCTACGTGTTTGGTAAGTTCAGAATAACGCGAAAAAAGACATGCTTTCTCATAAATAATTAAACATCAGACAGTCATTCAACAAATAGAGGAAAATTATTATTAAGCACAAGACAAAATAAGTGATGACAAAGCTAAGGTAATAAAGTTTCAGCTCCCTTAGTCTGCTAACAAGTTGCGCAACTGGCATAATTTCAAAGCAACCTAAACACCCAAACACACTGTTTCGCGACCAATAACGCTTTTATTTGTTCTTTTTTCCCGGTGTGCACTTTGGTTCATGGAATGAGTTAGGACCAGTCAACCTGATTATTTATATGTTTGTTTTCTTCGTCTGCACTGCGGCACTGATTCCAGAATTGCGTTGTTATACTTTTAGGATGCTGTGGTCTGGTTTGGTTTTTTGTTTGGATGCTGGTCACTCACGAAACACCTGCGGCTCACCCTTCTATCACTACAGGGGAAAGAAGATACATCGAGAACGCGATTGGAAAGTCGGATATCGCTTTCATCCCGAAAGTAAGCTTTAAAAATAATATTGCCGATATATTTAACTCGCCAAGATTTGAACTTGAACTTGGATTTTTTGAAATGCTGTGGTCGATAGTCGATAAAAAGACACTTTTAAACCTTTTATCAGTGAGTGACATCACTCCGATTCGGACAGTTTGCTATTACAGTACAACGCAATTATTACAGTATGAATACAAACTTAGTTCTGCTTTTTATAACGTTATTGAGATATCAACATGGTATTCCACAAAAATTAGAAACAGCATTAGTCTCCAACGTGAAAGAAATTTTTAAATGGTCAATGGCCCATTGCTAACAAAAATTTCTTGTATTTTCTCCCATGACTTACAGTTTTGTGCTTTAGATAAAGGTATATTGTCATCTATACCGTCCTGCCACTATGGTTGTGAACAAACGAACGATCTTTTTTTTTTTTTTTGTTGCTCTCATCAATAATCTATAAATCGCACCAAGTAAAATATGCAAAAAGACAACCACGATGCTGCAAAGTAACCGGTTTAGGGTCTTAAGTCAAGCAGTCACCCTAAAAGTGAAGGTTTCCTCAATACAATAAAATACAAAATATATCAGAGCACTACTACGCAAAGAGAAAAAAAAGTACTGTAGTTGAAAAATAAGTTAAGAAAAATTATAGGCAAAAAACATGTATCAAATTCTAAGGCAGGCTATATTGACTTAAATGTAAGAATGGTATTACCAGAAAAAAGACTCACAAATAGAAAGGAATAAACTTCAGCTCAATGCGATCATGACTTTGCTGCAAAAGTTGCCGGAAAGAAGACTACTAGCGGAAAAACAACAAACTTAAATGCTTATAGCAAGTCACTCGCCAATTAAAATTGCAGTTAATTAATTATTCATATTTTCTTTGTTCAAGTTGACCTTTCGTTTTAGGCTATACCAACAGTTTCTTTCTTTGCGCAGAGTACCAGCTGAAGGGCAAAAGAAATACACAGCTAACACGAATATACTATCATAATCAATTTTTAAATTATTTTAATCAAATTTAGTTCAAATTTACTAAATGTAATAATTTCATTTGTCAAAATTATAATAATTTCATTTGTCAAGATTTCTTTCCACTGCTTTTACAGCCAGATGCAGAATTATATTTTTTCGGGTTTTCTTTAATTGATTACTAGGGCAAGTTTTTGCAATTTTTTTTAGAGCTTCTGACAGCTTTCTAAATACTACCAATTTATGTAGTACAATGTTTTAAACTGTTTTTGGGAATTTTAAATTGCAACTTTTTGCAACTTTTTTCTTTTTTACGTGCAACTTTTTACTGCAATTTTTATTAAGTATGGCGTGATTTAATATGTTAGCGTGCTTTAAAAAACATGCTATAAAACAACTTCAGTGCAGTTGTATTGTCTTTGATTTGCAAAACAAAAAGCTATGTGACGGATGATTACCTGCGTCTCGATGTTATCTAGAACGCAACAGTTGGCTTACAACTTCGTGCATTGTGGGGCGAAGTTTTAGCATGCTAGCCAAACTGTTGGCAAAAAATCGCCATTTCTCCTCGAATAATGTTTGCAAATATTTGGCATTATATGTAAATAAATCGCTTGAGTAAATCACTCTTGTTTAAAATGTTTGTGCATAAATGCAACTTTTTGCAACTTTCGTTAAAAATAAATGCAATTTTTCAGTGCAGCAAAACTTGCCCTATTGATTTCACATCACAGTATTGGGTTGATAGTTGTTTCAATGATTGAATGATCGATAAGATCTTTTCTCAAACTCCTAGTCAGCATTCACGTGTGCCGATTTTTGAATTTTGTGGTGGTTTAATTTGTACTAGCTGGTCGTAGTGGAGACAAAGTAAACAATTAACTCAAATGAACGAAACTTAAAAACAACCAACCTCAACCCATGATTTACTTTTTCTTGTAAAGAAAGTGTGTACTAATGAGATATTAATAAAACTTTTCACTGACTATAGCTCATCTTTTCCTCACTCACAAGAGAGGCCACGAAGAAATCTTTCCTTGGAGATTTTCTTGCAAATTCAACCTTACTTGGGGCAAGGAATGTGGTGCTCAATTGCTTTTTGCTGATTCCAACTTTTTTTGAACTCGGATTCAAAAACGCAGCGAATCGCAAAGCGTAGAAATCGTTGGAATGCCTCTACAGAAAGAAACAGTCAAAAAGCTGGCTGAATCTGGTCCAAAAAATCAATTTACTCATTTTTGAGCAAGGGCTGCGAACTCAATCGATTTTTTATTGAGTTCAAGTCCGAATTCGAGTTCAGCCTATTTTAGCAAGTACGAGTTCAAGTTTGAGTTCTCTAATTTGATTTTTTCGAGTTCAAGTTCGGCAAAAATATCAAGTTTTTCGATTTCAGGCAGAAAAAATTATTTACTTTTCAACGTTAATTGCTTTTATGTAGACATGCTATTTTTCTAAGTCGCCACGGCATAAACAAATGAACGCAATCTCGATTTACATAGCTTGATCAACAAAAAATTTTTTTCCAACAGTTTTTAATTTTTAAATTTAACAGATTTATTCGAGTTCGAGTTCAGAAAAATTATTTTTTCGAGTTTGGCCAAAATAATCGAGTATTTTCAAGCTCGAGTTTTCAGCTTTGCACTTGAACCTTATTTACAGGCGACACATACTGGAGTCTAGAAGTGGCGTCGTTTTCAGTAGACACAGTAGCAGTAGCGGATTTAGGGGGGGGATGCATCCCCCCCCACCAGCCTAAAAGTAACGATTTTGGCCGAAAAATCAGCCTCTGTTTCGAATAATTCGGCTCCATTTCGGGATGCATCCCCCCCACCGACCTAAACGTAACTAATCCGGCGAAAAATCAGTCTCAATTTTGGTGAAGACCTTTTTTTTTTTTTTTGGAGACCACCTGAATTTGGGCGATAAAAACGTTTGAATTTCCGATTTCGGCCGAAAAATCACTCTCAATTTTGGTGAAGACATCCGCATTTTTGAGGTTTTGTGCTTCAAATCCCCCCCCACCAAAATTTTCTGGATCCGCCACTGCACAGTAGCCGAGAGGGTAAAGGTGTCGTTTTCACAACGCCTTGATCGCTTGACCAGGAATCAGCGCATACCCTGGTCACCTTGTAGCGTTGTCGGATAAGATGCTTTATAATGCTTATTTCTGCTTGATGGCTTCGAACAAGCAGCGAATTCAGTGAACAAAAATGCGAAGAAATCCATAGGAACATTGAATCACTGAAAACTCTTAAATGAGCGCTAAAGGCAAAACCAATGGGGGTATTTAAAGTTAGGCTAATCCGGTAGGACTAGATTGGCGTTGACTCCATCTTTCTTGACTCAGCCGTTCCATAGATATTCTGTTTCAAACACGACGTTGGGGCCTCTAATGTTATAAATTGAATAATTTTTATTGGCAAACCTGACTTTGATAGCCTTAGCGTCGTTAGCGACGCTTTCCCTGTTCTAACCTGAAGTAACGCCATTATTAGGTTACTGCATTGAGTCCTTTTGCTGCGCACTGATCAAGTTGATCTTGTCAGCAGAATAGATCAGAGCTGGAAAAAAAATAAACTGTACGGTAGCCTAGGTTACACACGTACAAAAGCCTAGTCTAAGAACAAGCGAAAGTAAGGCTAGTAGAGTAATTAGAGTAAAAAGGCAAGGTTTACAACTAAGATGGAAAAGTTTATTCTAGGGTCACAAAATACTGTAAGCAAATACAATAGGCCTACTCAAGTACTGGTATTCTTATTTACTTTGTACGTTGTAGCCTAGTAATCAGAGGTGGAGTCCTCGAGGACACATTTTGAAGTCCTTGGCCTTATCCTCGAAGCTCAAGTCCTTGCTGAGATTTTCAGGTTCTCAGGTTACTTTTTACAAATAAGTAACTTACGTCAAATTTTACGAAGTATCTTTTGGTGGCCAAAACGTATGCACTTGTTCATTGATAGACATTAGACCATAGTCACTAAATTAGATGCAAGATTTGCAGAAACATCACATGCACTGAAGCGTAAAGATTGGCTTAAAATTAGATTGGGAAAAAGTGGAGATACTAAAGTTTTTGTAACTTTTACGGTATTTCTTTTTTTAAATTGATTAGAAAATCTAATATTAATGGATTAACGGATTTTATTAACTTCTGTTGATTAAAGCTAAAAATAACGGATTAACGTTAACGGAGGTGTGAAGTTTGTTAACGGACTAGTGGTTAACGAAGCTAACGTTTTGCATTAACTTGCCCACCTATGGTTTTAGATAATAATATCACAATCGCTATGCAATGTTTAAAAACTATGACTATGTTGAAAATTTTCTGTGAAAAGAAACGTTTAACCAAACAATAAGGTTTCTGTTTGAGAAACTACTGAAAAAGTGGGGATCCATCCATCAGTTTGCACTGGAGCCCTAACTGATGAAATTAAGACCTTAAAATTGACCATTTCCACGTTAAGAATTTAATAGTTATTGCCATTGGCCGTTTCCAATTCACGAGTTCGGCTTTAATTGTTTCATTACCACGATACCGCTCCGGAACGTAATCAACATTCCTGCTAATTAACGTTTAAAACTTCAAAATGGCGTTTATTATTTTTAGAAACTACTATTTTCGAATCGTCATGAAAAACTTATCTTGAAGATTTTCGCGCTTAAAAATAATGAAAAATTTGCCGACTATAATTTAGAAAAATTGTGTCCTTGGTTCTTGGCCTCTAGCATTTCTGTTCTTGGCCTCGAGAGAATCTGTTCTCAAAAAGACGGTCCTTGGCCTTGACCTCGAGCCTTGTGTCCTCGACTCCACCTCTGATCGCTACAGGCTACCAAACAGTCTACTCTTTTTACCACCTCGGATCTGTTGTGCTGACAAGATCAATTTGATTAGTGCGCAGCGAAAGGACTCAATGCAGAAGCCAAATAACGGCGTTACTTTAGGTTAGAACTGGGAAAGTGTTGCTAACGACGCTAAGACTATCAGCGTCTAAGACTATCAGCGTCCGGGTTGCCAATAAAAATTGATAAAAGTTATAACATTAGAGGCCACGACGTCGTGTTTGAAGCAGAATATCTATGGAACGGTTGTGGCCTAAAGAATGGGGTCAACATCAATCTAATTTAATGCTACTGGCCTAACTTTAGATACCCCCGTTGACTTTTGCTTTTAGTCCACGCTTAAGCAGATGTGGAATTTCCTATGCGCGAAGTAGTTTTGCATTAAAGAGAGTATAGGCTACTGTGGTGTACCGATCGTCCGTCAATATTGCATCTTTCGCTGTCCGGTGACCGGAATATAAATAAGCAATTACAGCTAGAACAAGAAGTATTATGCAGCTTATATTAACTTCACTTGATTTAAACCGCAAGCATCTTTCGTTTTATTATACTGTAAGCTTTTTTGTTTGTTTGTTAGTGGGGTGGAACACCGTGGAAAAGTTTTTTAACGTCTCTTCCGGTTTGGGCCATCATAGTGGCCAATTTCTGCCGAAGTTGGACGTTTTATCTTTTAATCATAAGCCAACCCAGCTACTTTGAAGAAGTTTTCGGCTACAACATCTCCCAGGTTTGTCATCAACGTTCGTAATTTCGACTAGTATGTAGCTGCAACATTTTAACTGTAAAGAATTATTGCAAGGCTTGCTGGTCATACCAGAGAATATGTGATTGCATAAACTGCTTCATCTATATAACTAGGCATACAAAAAGTTACTAGCCAGGAGACAGCTAAGTGATCTTTCGCTTTTTTACTGTTCGGCAATGAGCCAACCAGTGGTCGAGTGAATAGAGCGTCAGCAACTGAAACGGAAGACTCATTCGATTCCCAGTCAGGTAAAACCAAAGACTATAAAACTTGGTATTTACACCTTCCCTATTTGACGTTCAGCATGTGTGATAGACAAGTGAACAGGTGGCAGCTTGACTCAAAGACCGCTAGTTCCCTTCGCTTTCTCCTGGCCAAGGCAACTTGGTGATAAAAATGTAATTACAATTGTTTCCAACCTATTTGCCACATACGGTGGAAGATTTCAATTGTTCTTTTGATTCTAAAGGTGAAACAAAAAAACTGTGAGCATCAATTTTGCAGTATTGCTGTAACTTTACCGGAAATTAAGACCAATTCTATCTACTTTGACCGAAAAAGATGGTAATCTTAGGTTGGATATTGCATATCATTAGATAACTTTACAGTTCAGTGCTGAATTTTTCACCATGAAACAGGAACAGTTAAGCATTTTTTTTAATATGACTTTAATCCATTCAAAGCGGCCTTTTGAAAGGTTGTGGTTGCCATTTTTTGTCTTTTTCTTTTGACATGCACGCATGCGCTTCTCTTTAAAGGTCTCTATTTATAATACCTCTAAAATTGAAAATTCCGATTGTAAAATTATGCAACGTAATGATTTAAAAGCTCATTGTTTTCGAAATATTTACTTCCACATGGCCTTTTAGCGCCACAGTGTACGAATTCAGCAATATGTAATTTCAGCACACGCATTGGTGATGGTATGCTGAAAACTTAATGCCCAGCATTGATAGAAAATAAGTTATTGCATGTTTTCGTTTCAGCTCGGTTTCTTGGCTGCTGTTCCCCATCTCGTGATGACCATCATCGTTCCGCTAGGTGGTTTAATTGCCGATTTTCTTCGGGAGAAAGAGCTCATGACGACCACAAATGTTAGAAAATTAATGAATTGCGGAGGTAATTCGTATGTTGTGAATCATACGATTTTTAAGTTGTTTATGGCTTGGTATTTCCGTATTTGGAATACCACGATTAATTTTATTTAAAAAAATGATAAGGGACACGAGGCCCGAATATCATGGTCATCTGCCAAATTTAGGAAATCGACTCCCCAAGGTTATCCAACAATTGCTTTGTAAAATTGCCTCGGTTTGCTTGTTTGGTTCAACTTTGCCTAGTCCTATAATTAGTGGGTTAGGGAGCCGGCTGGTTGCGTTTTATTGCATTCTTTTGAGGAGCTAGATTTCTGCCAACCTTTTCACTTGATTAAGTTTTAAAATACATTGAAGTTGATTCTACAGCAGTGGCGTCGCTTAAGATGGTAACTATCGAAGCGGAATTTTGTGGTGTCACCCTTTATAATGTGTAGTTCACCCCCTTCCAGCGGATGCCGTGGGGCTTTTGGGGTCGGATCCCGCACCAGAACTCGAAAAATTTTATTCTTTTGCAAAAATAATTTGATTTTAGGCTTATTTTGATAAAAATTAATGCTTTTAAAACAAGGCATCAGGGTGCATTAAGGTGATATAGAAATTAGCATTGCAAAAGCATGATTAGACTCAGGCATGAAGCCAGAAATCTACAATGCCGCCGAAGGCAGTTGGTGGTCTGGGAATGAGCTAAAGGGTCGAGGCTGGGAGCGAGGTTGGTAAGGAGCGAGGCTGGAGGCGAGGCAAGGAGCTGAGGCTGGGGGTCTGGGGGCAAAGCCCGCAGCCGCCGGAGGTAGGGGATCTGGGGCGGAGCCCCCAGCACTCGAAAATGTTGTCTTTTTTTGGCAAAAATAACTTAATTTTAGGCCTATTTTGAAAAAAATTAAATGCTATTAAAACGTGGCATAAAAATTGGCAGGGCAAAAACATAATTGTATTAGTCGCATAAATGGGCTATGTGGTAGGTAGCTCTTGCTAGAATTTTAGTTCTCCTATTTACAAGCTGATAAATCATAAAATCCTATACCGGTAGTTCAATACAACTCTCAAGAAGTAATCTATTTTATCAATATTTTTTAGAGAAAGATATAATTAGGGAGGCTAATAGAAGGAAGTTTGAGAGAAGTGATCGTTAATTAACTAATACTAAATAGGTCCCCCCCCACCCCCTATTCCAGAGCTTATATATCTTTTGATGAAACCTATGTTAAGTGTTTTTCAATGAGCGATCAAATTTGATTAACAATTTTCGACCTTTTTTCAGTTTTTTTTTTCTGATATCTGAGTTTTCTTTTTGACAAATTCTCAGAAGTGCTAAAAACATGGTATTTTCTTTATTCTGCATTTTGGTCGGCAGGCCAATGGGGAGTGGGCTATAGCACCCCGCCCTTCCCCATGGTTACGCCACTGTAATTGATACTGAATAGCCACCCCCTCATCTCTATTCCTGAGCTTATATATTTTTGTATAAAACCTATATTCAGCGTGCTTTAACAAGCGATCAGATTTGATTGCTCGATTTTCAAAGTTCTTTCTGATTTGTGAGTTATATTTTTGACAAATTAGCGCCCTCCCTCTGAATAAATGTTTCAAAAGATCCTTTAAATCATTTTTTAGGTTATTCCATTGTGCTAAACATTTCCAATGATATAAGACATATTATTGTTTTCTGTTTTGTTTGATTGGTTTCGTAAAATGGTGTCACCCCAAAATGGTGACACCTGGAGGAGGGGGCGCCTCCTCCCCACCACCTTAGCAACGCCACTGTTCTACAGTACAATCTATAGTACCGGTATTTGTGCTGGACAATGTATTAGCTAGTGCAGCTAAGGCGAAGCATTACAAAGTATTTTGATCTTATAACATTGCTATTGAGAGAAAAGTGACGTACGTATCGTATCGTAAGAAATCGAAGTTTTAAAATTCTTCGAGACTTAACTGCAGTCTGCACACTTCTAGCCGTGGAATATTATTCTCATAGAAACATACGTATGGTATTAGATTTATGATTTATGCGCTTTTGCTATTTGTCATAAAAATTTAATGACAACTGCGTGCAGTGTATATTTAAGTTATTTTGCAAAGTTTTCTCGGGAAACTGGTCACAGCTTTGCCGTGAATGAAGGGTAGTTTGTTTCTTAAAAGAAAAATTTGTTTCAAGGCAGCAAAATTAGGTCAAATTGAAGCCGAACTTTTTGAATTATTGATGAGATGTGTTTTGTTGTCTCATGTTAAAGCGTTAATGACGCTCGGCGGATTTCTGTTACACAATGAATCGTCAATTTGTCACCTGAAATTTTGACGTTATGATGCCTATAAAAAGATACAGTAACGTTGCACCCTAACGAAAACAGGAAATGAAAGGTGTTTTGATTATGTTTTTATGTGAATTTGTTTCAAATCAAGCTACAATTACTTGAACAAGTTACGAAGATATTTGGACTAATTTCTGAAGTACAACATTTTTTGTGTAAGAACCAGTAAATGCTGTTTTTAAATTTCCACGAATTTTAACCTCATTTGTTTTTTAACTTTGTCGGAGAAAGAAGCGACACAAATTCTTTTTTGCTTCGTTAGAAAATGTCTTTTTACTGCTAAACAAGTTAATCAACAATCGCAATATTGAAAAAGCTAAGGAAAGCTGTGCTGATTACTTGCAAATGTTTTGTTCTAGCCCTTGTGTATAGTTATTTTTTCATGCTGAGACTGGCAGTGTTCTTAACTTGTTCTTAAATTTTGAGCAAAAATGAGCTTCGTGTTCGTATAAAAAATGTGTCGAGATCGAGGAAGTTTTTCAGCTTACTACAGTATTGTGCTGGAATACGATATAAATAGAAGCATGTTAGGATATCAAATATTGGTCATCACCTCCTTTTACCATCATTACGAGTCAGATTCGACCAGGTGGTTGGCTGTCAATTACCAAATTGCCTCTACATTTGTGAAAGATACTGTGCAGATTTACACTCCTGAAATGTTTAGGTTTTGGTCTGGAGGCGCTGTTCTTGCTGATCCTGGCTTGCAGCCATGGGGCAACCGCTGCAATATCTTCGCTTGTGTTTGCGGTGGGGTTTAGCGGGTTTGCCATTTCAGGTACGTCATCACACCTAGTTACCGTTACAAAGTATAACAGTGCTTCGCAACCTTGTTTAACCTGCGGCACTCTTATAAAACTTTCAAAATTCGGCGGCACCACTTTGAACAATGTCAGTGAAAACGCAAAAAACAATATGGATTTATTCTCGTACACCAGGGGTTCTTAACCGTTTTTGTCTTGTTTCCCCCTCCCCCCAAAAAAAGTTTTACAGCCCGGTAAACTACCAATTTCTACGATTCTTGAGGCGATCTCCAAAAAAAAGAAAAAAAAGAAAAAAAAGGTTTTTGGGTGATAAACCTACAGTTATCTGCAAGTGTTGAGGTTGGGGCAATAGCGTAGCCAGGGAGGGCGGGGGGGCTCAAGCTTCCCCCATTGGCTTGAAAAGTTAGCACGGTTTTAGTGCTTTTGAGGCCGATTTTTGCTCCAAAAATGAAAACAGCCCCCCCCCCCATTGAGATTTGGGAGCAGAAGGTGTGAAAGACTTGCCGTTATTTGGACCAAAATAGTGGAGTTTTTTGGCTCTGGAGCTCACCCAAAGTCGGTGAAGACCTTTTTTTTGGAGATCATCTAATTTTGACGGAAAAAATATCTCAATCTAATTTAAGACTAATGAAAATTTGGGTCAAGTTCGTTTACGGTTGTATCATACTTCCAAAAAAGCCCCCCCCCCTTTTCGAAATCCTGGCTACGCGAATGGGTTGGGGCATGTAACGTCACAAGTAGTAGAGAGACAAACCTTCAGATTTGGAAAAAGATAAAAAGCATTTTTGTTACTTAGCTAGAAAAATTACAAATATTCTGCGACACACCTAAATGATCTCGCGACACACCGGTTGCGGAGCACTGAACTAGAAGCATTATTGTCTTTACATACATCATTTTTGCCAAAATCCGGCTGTTGCATCATCAACTTAAGTAAATGCTGACCATATTAGTGCTCGTTAAACTTCGATTTAGAAGTTGGAGGTAAGGAGCATTTCTCAACCTCATGTTTGCCCCCATCTTAAGTTGCAGTCCAATTATGGGAATGTTGCTTTCTAAGTTCGATTGTTTGCGAAGCTTTAGCGGTTCCAGTTTTTATCAAATTTTGTTGTTAGGTTTCAATGTAAATCATCTGGACATCGCTCCTCGCTATGCCAGTATTTTGATGGGGCTTTCAAACGGTGCAGGGACTCTTTCCGGAATGATCTGCCCCCTGCTGGTCAGCTTCATTACCAAAGATAAGGTTGGTGAACGCGTTTCGTTTACGTTCTTCGAATCCAAATGAATGTCTTATAACCTAAGGCTAATTTCAATAATTTTAATAACTGTAATATTTGTATTGTAATAATTACACATTGATTTACCAACTTGCCTTGACGAGGGGATTGCAAAAGGCATAGGTGGGCACAAGTCCGTTAATCGTTAATAACGAAGCTAACTTTTTCATTAACTCTTTAACCCGTTAAAAAGTTTTTTCATGTTAACAGACTAAATTAACTTCCGTTAAGTTCTGTTAACGGACTAAATCAACTTCTGTTAAGCTTTGTTAACTTCCGTTAACATTTTTATCGTTAATATCTTGCACCATTCATTCATCGTACAGGTACAAACCAATTTGCACTGGTATCACTTGTTGTGTATCAGCACGAGTTTGTAAGAGAAAGCGAAGAAAGGAACTCTTTTTTGTGGCAAATAATAAGCAGCAGCCTATTAATTATCGCTGTTCACAATTTCCAAAGATTTTTCGATCGCAGCTTTGTCAGTGCATCCGAATTCATTTTATCTTGAAATTAGATTAGACTGTAAAATCTAACTTCCAAAACACAAAAAGACCACCATAGCAATAAATATTTCCTTACAATCAGCTCAACAGCGTCAATACGTGTTCTAGAAGCGAGAGAATAAAAAGAAATGTAAATTACACGCAAAATGTTAACGGATTAACGGACTTTATTAACTTCCGTTGATTAAAGCTGAAAATAACGGATTAACGTTAACGGTGGTGTGAAGTTTGTTAACGGACTAGTGGTTAACGAAGCTAACGTTTTGCATTAACTTGCCCACCTATGGCAAAAGGACCTTTTAGGTCATAGAGTCATTCAAAGCTTTTAAAGTTTACTAAAAAAAAACAAATTAACGATATTCGCAACAAATTGCAAAAAGCAGAATGAGTTTCCAAAAATTTGTTGAGAAAACAAGGACTAAATTTTTTCTTTTAAGCTGTAACAACGCTTTTTTCGAAGTCGCAATTGAAAAGCAATAAGGTTGTTTGGCGAATTCGCACAATTAATAAAATGTTTTTAGAAAGAGGAAAACTGGAAAGATGTTTTCATTATCGCCTCCTGCATTCACTTTAGTGGAGTCATTTTCTACGGATTTTATGCTTCCGGTGAGAGGCAGCCTTGGGCGGATCCTCCAGAAGAAGAGGTTGGAATTTTGGATGCGCAAAGTCCAGACTCGCCTGAACCGTTTATGACGTCCAAATTGATGTCACGTATGCCCACAGAAGATTCTTTGTCGTCAATAGGTCCTCCGGATAGGTTTGTGAAGAAGATCATACAGAATGGTGGTTACAACCCAGTCTTCGAAGGACCTATTGCTCCTAATGGCTATCCACTGCAATCAGAGAACTCTCAAGTCCCTGGCCAAAAAACGGAGGCTCAAAACCTTTACGTTACTTCTAAAGTGACGTCATGTTCTCCGTCGTATGATGTCACAACTGAAACTGTTCAAATTGAATCAAAAGACACTTGGTTGGGGAGGCTAAGTGATGACGGCGAGGAATGAGCGTGTCTCTGAAAGCTCAACAAGCACACTTTTAGGGTGGTATGCACCAACATGGATTAACTTTGATCGGCGGATCATCAATTTTTTATCTTCTACCCCGATGAACTTATTAAGTCTAAAATAAAATAAATTTACAAGTTCAGAGACTCCACTCTTGAATTACTTTACGATTATAACAATTTGCCAGGCCACTTGCTTTAACTTTTACCTTAAAGTTTTGTTAATATCCGGTCAAATATTAATCAACGATGGTGCCTACGACCCTAACTGATTAAATTATTAGGCGTTAAATAATAATTGGTAAGTTTGATTTATTTGAGATGTAATGTAACCTAGTGTGTTTGAAAAATATCGTTACATTTACTTTGCTTTTTAGGGGCAACATTGTTGAATGCTAACTGTTGGTGATCAGCAGAGCACAACTGAAGCCTTTGACCGCACTCGAAAAAATATCGCAATTTTAGAGTAACATGATTTAAAAAAACTAACAGACAGTGCATTCAAAACAACTGGTATAAACCTTTTGTTTCTTTCAAGTATCGGTAGCTTCTAAATTCTAGTTTTTTCAAAGAAGATCCCGCGCTCATAATGCGGTATCACCTCAACGTTGTTCGGCAGTGTCAGAAAAGGGGTTTCTCTTTTTTTCTTTACTGGAAAAGCCAAAGGGTGTCAACAACGCGTACTAATACGTGTCATGTTATTGGAAGCAGAGGGGTACTTCTTTTAACTTGCCTTTGATTACGAGAAAAACAAAGTGTGAAAATATTAAGGCATGGTGAGGTAGGTTGCTGAACAATGGCTTAGTCTTATACGTTATCAAACAAGCCTACTGTAAGCTTATAACTCAAATCAAATCTTTCATTATACTCGCTATATTAGGCCAAAGCGTACAACGAGTTTGCGGGGCCCATCTCCGCGTCATTGCGCCTGGAAACACAGGTCCTTCCGAAGAAACGCCAAAGCGGTGGCGAGACGTTGGTAACACTGTGTTTGATTTGACCGGCCCGAGATTTGAACCTCACCTCACGCTCCAGAGACAAACGCGTTACTTTTTAACTTAAAAATGATTATTCTTGGACAATAGATTACATTGAGATGAAACTAATGGAAATTAAATATAATTGGAAGGCGAACAGAAACTGTTACTTGGATGGATTTTTCCGTTTGAAAAGCAAAAGTCAATCAAATGTTAACGAAATTAATTTCTTGGGCGGCTTAGATACAATGCACTAATTAGATACTATGGCTTAGGATTTTGAGAGATAAACAGTTAAACATAAAATTGGTGTGCCATAATAGGAAAACTCCGCTCTAATAAATTGTTTTCCACGCGAATTAGCTTACTATTTAGGATAGCTTGGCCTGAACGGTGGGTTTTTCCAAGATTATGGTTAAATTTGAAATAAAATGTTAAATTAGAATTTAATAATCTGATTTTGCTGTAGTAAATTTCTTCTGTACGCTCAATCATGTTTATTTCACTGTGACGGCATGCTTTTCTTACGCTTATCTTCATATTTGTTTATTAATTGTTTGTCAATTTTGTTGCAAGAACTAGAAAAATAATACTGTCTTTATTACGGTGCATAATGTTGACATTAAATATGATAGCAGTGGATGGATAAAGGACTTATGGGGAAATTGCAACTTAGACACAGATAGATGGGCTACCGAAAGGACGGTAGTTTATATTCGGGAATGAACACAAACGAAAACCTCCAAAAAGGTCTTTGATTTTTATTCCTCAAAATCCTAAAAGTCACATAATTGCTGTGAGTGAAAAAAGTGTACGTTTTGGCCGGTTTTCCTGGGCGCTTATGCGGCAGTGCCCAATCACTATCCAGTTTTGTCTTTTTGGTTTACATTGTAGGCCTACTTCGAAAATACATTCCCTGCCCATTTCCTCCGTATATTCCAAGCCTATTTCTGTTTCAGTAGTTATCGTGATCTCTGCTCTAACCTATTAGCAATCTCGCCGTGATTCTTTGATATTTTAATATCACAATCAGTCAAAATATCATTTTCATTACAGCATCCGCCAAAATAGTAAAAATCGCACAAAAAGCTGTAGGAAAGGTGCTTCAGTAATTTAACAGTGATTAAAAAAACGTTAAAAATTTATTAACAGTGAGTCTCTAAAAAGTGTATATGAAGATACACCAAAAGTTCGACACCTTACTGATTCGGGGTAGGTGGCGAGCACAGAGTTTGAAAGTTTTACGTGAAACACAAAATCAGTTAAAACTTAAATCGCATTTAAAATCAGCTTCAAAATTAGCTATGACCGCTTATTTCAAATGCGTGCTATTTCAGTGCAGCTCAATTGTTTAGAAAGTCAATTAGTCATAAATTGGTTGTTAGATTTCATCTCTGAAATTATTTAAACACCTCCAATGATCCCATTTACGGGTGAAATAGACTGTTGGACTTACAGTATTTCAATTTTTTAAAGCTTCAGTACTGTAGTAATCTGATGTGATATCAGCTTTCAATTGAGATCGATTTCTTTATCTATGTAACTTAATGATTTTACACACTTTTCATTGGGTGATTTTAAAGCTACAGTGTTTATATTTTAGCTAATTTTGTCTTCCACGTCTGCCTTAATAGATCTCATACAAATAACTAAATATCACAGAACGCACAGCGCAAAGCCATTAAAATCGAGTTAGACTAGCGAAATAGCACAATATGGCTTTTAACGAACCACGTAAAAGCTGCAGAGTAACTTCAGTCTACAAAGAGTGCAAAGAGAACTGCATGGAACGCATTGCTAGCGGTAAGCCTAAAATAATCAAAAGAAATGAAAATCCTTACTACTGCCTCAAAATGTTTAAGGCCCGGTCTAAACTTGACGTAAAATCGTGAGCGTAAGAGCGCACTTAAAGTTTATTTTAAATAGAAATTCGGTACACCCTACGAATCACCCACCTTACCTGGTACAAGCTGCCAGTTGGTTAAAATAAACTGAAGATACGCTCGTACCCTAACGATCGGGTCTTAATGCCGGTTTCTACGAATCGCATCGACTTTGATGTTGTTCATAGAAACTAGCTTTATGTTGAGGTCAGGGACTGAACCTGGTCTCAGCATTAAGCCTTTCAAACTGGAAAACTAGCGCATTTGAACGTAATACAACTTCACTAGCAACCTACACTAAACATTGGCAAATCAGAAAGCGCTAAGCACTGACAAAAACATGGCTTTGATATCGAATTTGAAGCAATAAAGCGACTCCGTAATAAAGCGACTCCGTAATGATGAGGTTTTGCGATGATATGAACTTATATTTTATTTATGAAAAATAGAAAATGAAATATTTGGGGTTTAGTGGTCTTACCACACAATTAGGAATTCAACAAAGGGCTGATCAGAGTGGAAAAGCATCAAATGCAAAGGAAGCGCAGGTTATACTACGGTATAGCATTCGCAGTGCTCAACGATGAGTAAGTTGAATCAAGCCCAGAAACATGATGGCTCATTAGGAGGATATTTCAACAAGGTTTGAAGTGCACGGTAGCAAGCGCGAGTAAAACTCGCTGCTCGCTTCAACTAGAAATTGCCTTCGACGAGTATTATTTTTACACACTATTCAAGGTAGCCTAAACTGCGACAAAATACAAAACAATTTTTATGCAGGTGTTCCAACTAAATCGTATCGTTATAGCCAAACAGCCTTACAGGTAGGTAGATCAGGAAAATAAATTGTGCCAAAAGTTGAACATCTAAGAGCAAATCTCTATCAATAAATGTACGTTTCATCACATTCGTATACACCCGAATAAGGATGGCTATTAATTAAAAATCCACACGCTTCATCAGATGCTCACAAAAATAAAATCTCTTAATAAATAGTCACAGTTTGAAAATGAAAGCTGAACCGCATCACCTTACACACCTGCTTTGGCCGAGGTAGCCTAAGCACTTAAGAACACCCAAACGGCCAAATAGTGATAGTGGAAAACTGAACAGAGATATCAGTGTGGAAAAAGGGGCGGAATAAAGGGATAGAAAAATTACGTCACAAAAAAAGTTGGGTGAATGGTGAATTGCGGCGGGGCTGGAGTCCCTGAGTTTGCACTGCATTGCGGGTCAGCTTTCCATCGCACATAACAGAAAAGGGAGTGACTATTTCACCGAAAATTTTGAATAGAGACGAAAATGAGAAATATTCATCCGCACATTTTTTATTTAGTCTTTCAAGGGCTAAGATTGTGGTTTGAGTTAAGGATATGTTTGGGGTTAATTTTAGAGTACGAATTTCAGTTTGGGTTAAAATTAATTAATAAGTTAGACAAAAATTTCCGGTGAAATAGACTCTAACAGAAAAACCTTTCTAAATCGTGGCTAGCAGCAGAAACGCTGCAAAAAACAATGAAAGTGCACAGTTGGTAAGCCACACAGTGTAGATCACATGACAACGCAAGCTTTCGAATTCTTCGCACTTCCTCCGTTGGTGGCGGGGGAGCCCTGACTATTAACTGCGGCCATCTTACCCGCTTGGATCACCTAAAACATTTTTCAATCGTTTTTACATTGTTCGGTCAAACGATCACAACTTTACCAGAACCTGCTATCCTTGGGCTTCTCTTGACCTGCTTCAGCGCACAAAATGAAACTTTTATCGAAGTTATTTACTAACGCCAAATAGCCAATGAAAACAGGGATATCTAGTTCAGCTTACTATGCCTCTCACCAGAGCACGTGCTCTGAGATCAAATAATTTATCGTAGTTTTGCTTTGCATTGCTGCCAGTGAATTTTTGTTTCTACTTTCTCAATTGCTCAAAATTTTTCTTGTGACACCTCAATCATTCGGCTCCTCTCAAGGACGTTGGCATCAGGAGTGAAGCAAGAGCTTTCGAATTACCAAACTAAACTTCATATTACAAAGAACAATATAACTTTCAATTGAATTAAGTATGATTATTGATTACTTTACCTCTTAACCACTTGCCTTGATAAATACTTGAAAAGGACCATTTTAGACAAGCTGAAATCAACGTGTCTACC
Source organism: Trididemnum nubilum (assembly GCA_963965965.1). Taxonomy (NCBI): domain Eukaryota; kingdom Metazoa; phylum Chordata; class Ascidiacea; order Aplousobranchia; family Didemnidae; genus Trididemnum; species Trididemnum nubilum. The sequence goes on along the minus strand of OZ014479.1, from coordinate 23,128,625 downwards.
ACATACTGTAAGGTGGATGCTCCACACCACTATTTCAATGCTGACGAGAAGCAGGAAGACTGCAAGAACCAAAATATTGAGCTAGATTCACAGAATCGAAGCCTGTTGGCTATTGCCCATGTATGTTTAATCCACAAAGCTAATCAATCGACGATTAATTGGTTTGTTGTCTGCACGTTGCCAATAGCGCTTGTAAAATCTATGTTTTATCATATTATTTTATAATTTACGAAGCTCAATCGTTTGTTTTCTGTCAATTATTTTGAAATCAGACCTATTGCGATATCTAAAACGTTACGATGATTCATGGGAAAGTTCCCCCAATGAAATTGAGGTCAGGCAAACCTGACGTCATTCATTAATTTTTCATGCTATCTGAACTTTAGAATATGAAAACGGCAACCTCGGAGAGAGCAAATAGAAGACAGACTATCGGTATATGAGCACAGCCTCTTACGACCGTCGCATCTACACAGGACCAGCCGTAAGAACTCTTCCTACACTCTCTACAGAATCTCAATTATCTCTTAGACTTTCCTGCCTCTACGAAAATCTATCTTTGGCTCTACACTCTCTGTTTTCGACATTTGGTCCACATTTTGGAGTGTGGCCCGACTGTTGGGTCTTTGCGGAGTTCCTCCGCACCTCCATCCCTCGGAAGGGGTGGGGTAGTCCCACCACCACCACAATACGATAAAGAGACCGTAAGACAGACAGCACTGCTCGTTGAAATTGCAGTGTTTTACTATTTGGTTTGCAATTGCAAGATGTTTATCATTGCACAGTGCTGCTCTTCGAGGCTGAAACATCGACGACTCGATACAAAACACAGACTACAATACAATAAGGCAAATAGGCAGAAGAGCAGGAAGACAGTGCTGCTTATTGTCCAGCTATAAACAACAGCATGCAAATTATGAACTAAAGTAAATGTCTTTGAAAAACCTCATGCATGCATGCATCAGTTTGACTAGCTAAGTTTATACAGTAGGTGAATTTTTGGAAGGGCTTTGGTTCCGGATATAATTGCCAACTTGGTAAGCTTTGGAAATTCGACAAAAGCAGAATTAAGTTATACGTTAAAGAACGAAATCTCCCTTTGCTAAAAATTATCTTTTATTCAATTGCATAGCCGCGACCTGCTGTGTTCACTCAATCTAAGCTCACTGCGCGATTTAAAAAGTTTTATGATTGGAAAAACAGCACGCGAGCCTGCGCTGGCCATGCAAAAGCGACTGTTCTACCTCACTTCATATAGCTACAGTACATGCAAAACATCTGGCTTCAAAATGCGGCAAATCCCAAAACAAAACTTGCCGAAAAAGATGGAATTCGAATAAAAAAAAAACTGTTCGCAGTTAGTGACAATTTATTAAACCTCGTTTCTATATTAACGACCGTAAGCTTTTGCAGCATACATCCGGGTTTAATACGAAAAATGTGATATGGTACTGCGGCAACTTTGTTGTATGTTACTGCTTTTAGATTCAAAGCTTTCAAGATGTTTGGAGGACAAAAAAAAGCCGCATACTAATATTATTAAAGTTCTTTTCCAGTCCAAATTTTTCTTTTTACACGCCCCAAGTTCAGCGTACTCAAGTTATAACCTTTAAGCCGGAACCACAGCCATCACCAGCACAAATATCAGGGAGCTACATCTCTCCTCGAATCACCACCTTGGAAATTACCAACCGCATTACATTCTGCCATGCTTGTCTGAATTACAATTTGGTAGCCAATTAATGCCGCGCCTGACTGTTGAATTACAACTTGACAGCCAATCAGAAGCGATCTGCTTGTTTGAATTACAATGCGGCAGCCAATCAGAAACGCGCCAGCTGTGATGCGTCTTACTTTGGCGGGAGCAGCAGGGGATTTCCCATTCTTCACACTGGCCGCCTTTCCACTGGAGCGGGGACGCTCGATTTTTTTCGGGGTTGAAGGTTTGCTGCTTAACTCCTTTTTGGAGTGGCGCAGCGAGGATTTAACATGTGGCTTCGCATCCACGCCGCCATTAACCCCCACCTCCCCCTCCTCTTCCTCTTGGATGGTCTCACCGAAAGGGCCGGATATGAATGTCATATTCTCAGTCAGCTCGAAGCTGTAGACACTGAAAGCGTCCGCGTCTTTCTGCACAAAACATCGCCTACTCGATAATCACGTGCTACGAATCAAAGGTAATTAGAACTCCAATAACGTCACAATCACTGACGTCACATAAACACACATCTAGGCAGGCAAACGTACTTCATGATTGTCTCGGACAAATTTTTGAGCCTGTATGAGCTAACAATACAAAATCAAGTTAATTCACCTAGTGCAGGCTGGTCAAAGTGAAGGAGTCGTGCATAAAAGCAGTGGTAGGATCAAATAAATGTAAATTTATTCTTTGTAAAATCCTGAAGTGGACAAAGCGCAATTTATAAGCGCAACTTCCGCAACCTCCGCAATTGCGGAAGTGCAGAGGTTGCGGTGCGCTTCAAATGAATAAAAAAGTTTGTTGCGGAAATTGCGCTGCGCTTTTACTGGTTTAAGAAATCCTTGCGTTTTGTGCGATTTTGGTAAAATATTATTCGTGCCCACTTCTGGTAAAATCATACGTCCGAGCCGATTAAATTCACCTGTTTTAAAAACTCGACATACAAATTTTCGAGCTAAAAATGTCAAAATTGGAATTCACTGAATTGAGAATTCCACAATGAGCCAGCAATCGATAACAAGTGTAAGAATAATGACATCGGAGTAAGCTACCCTCTAGGTACAGTCGTGCGGTTCATATCGATCGGGATAGCCATGCACATCTGTAACTATGCGAGAATTCACCACGTATAATTTCCACACGCTATAATGGTGACCTGACGTCACTGTGTGGACAAACAATTCCAACTTGCAAGTTTTCAGTTCCTTTTAAGCTCACGATTCAGTATTTTGATCAAAATTAAAAAAAAAGAAATAATTTTCCTTGCTGCTGTTCATCAAACAATTCTCTTCCCAAGTTTTGGTAAAAAAAAAGATTAAACGCTCTTCTGAGGTCGAAGAAAATGAACTCAAAAAGATGTTGGAAAATTTGAATTTTGCAGTTTCAGAATGAACATGATCCAACTCTGCCGCACATCTAGCCAAGGTTCACTTCAACATGGCCAACTATGCTACTGACAAGCTACAAACTACCATCATCGCCACTTACATGGTTGATGAGTCGAACGCGGTTCTTGAGCTTGTTGCCGGAGCTAAATGCGACGGCGTGAATCGACCTCATGAACGCGTCAAAGTCCTGCTCTTCCTTAGGCTTATCTTTCCATTCTTTGCAAATATCCTAAAAAAACGCCAAGCTCGTTAGTTCAATCGTTTGGGCTTCTAGTCAAATGTCCCGGTGGTTTCTTACGGCTGGTTGAATCCTCCTCTGAACCGAGGGGTGGAGAGTAGAGGACAGTCTGTTGTTATGTGGGGCAGTTTGGTTCATTGCGCCACGCTGATGCGCCTCTTTTGCTCGCCTCTACTTCTATGTCATCGTAACTTCACGGATAACAAAATGTTGTACTGCCATCAGCCATGTCGACACAAAAACGCGTCAAAAAACAAGGTTAGGCCGGGAGCATTTTAACCACAGAAGAGTGGCATGTGTTAGAGCTAATTGGCTTCCAAAGTAACCTAATATCCTGTATGAATAGTACTGAATCTTTTAGAAATGACCAAAGACATGCTGTTTAGCGACCTTGCATTTCTTGTTAGTAAAATTGATGCTATCGGTGTATTTCCGTTGTTACGTTATCAGCAAGTCGGGTGTTTGTTTAATAAATACATTTAAAAGAGAAAACATAAATTAGTATTTTTGCTATTTGAAAAATCGTTCAACTAACCTGGATTCGCTTTTCCTTCTTCTCCAGCCGCTCGAACTTCTTCTGCAACGTGTTGATCTCCGATTTGAGTTGCGAGTCGCCGCCGGGGGCGTGCCGGTTGAGCACGGTGTTGCGCCTCATCAGCGGGGCTCTCATCCGCCCATCCATCTCGCGCAGTTCCTGCCCAAAATTGAACGTTGCAGCGAAACGTAAAGCAAAACGAAACGCTAACCTGTCTTAGACATGCAAGCGAAATTATTGTTCGTTAATTTTGCCACGTAATTTTCTTTTATGTTTGTACATAATTAAGTTTTTAATATGTACCTAAAAAGAATTTTCGTTTTGAAAAATTGATACTTTTTGGGTGGTGTGGTAGTAGCCACTATTGTTTCTCGCGTTCTCCTGTCCAGCACGGGTTCTGTGCGGTAACATTTCTGTTGCACCATGTTCTCACCAACAGGAATGATCTGGGCAACTCGATCGACACAACCAAAATGTAAAGTAAATAAAATCCTAAGCCAATAAAACAAAAGATAGTGCACTACTTTGCACAAACTGCCAAGCCAGTATTGCTTGAAAAAGATCACTGTAAACAAACTGGTAAAAACTAAAAAAGTTCACAAATTCGAGGTTTTCAACTGGACTTACCTTAGTGGTTAGTTTCTTCACGCTGGCATCAGGCGGGGCGTCTTCTTGCAGCGCGTACACGAAGAAGGAGATAGAGCCGTTGTCAAAGTAGTCGAGGTGTTCCTGGCTCACCGACGGGATAGCAACCACACGATTGTGCTGGAACTCCGGTGAAAGCGTCTCCTAAAAGGTTGCAAGCGTGATTTTTGAATCTTCAGTATAATGATGTGCTTTATACACACACGTTGCTACAGCCAAAGAGCACCACTGTCCTTTCGTTTTTCTCCAGGGCAGAATGGTGAATCATCCGTCCGGGTGAACGTGAAATGTAACCCAGTGGCTCATTAGCAAAACATTAGCTGACTGGTGTACTGTGTAGTGATGGAAGACCACTTTTTCAGTGGTGTAATAACGGACTCTTCTTCCCCTTGGTCCACCGAGATATCGCTGGGGTTCTCCATCAGAGTGATTTCTCATTGCACCAAGCATGCTATCATCAACAGCAGAGAGCCAAGAGTCCAACCACCAAACGAAATTCCAGCCATTTCTTAGGATCGTACGCACCATAGCGGATTAACTCTGGTCCACGGATTAACACAATTTTACGGAGAACAATTGGACAGATGGCCGGTCAAATGCTGAAATGATTATTTAAATCAAGTAAAAATACTCTGTACTTGAAAATTCAGTTTATTTTAATCTATTAAGTCCAAAGGTGTAGAAGATAAAAAATTGGTAATGCTCGGATCAAAGTAATCCACGTTGATGATACGACCCTTAAGGATAGGTAAAAAGTCAAAGCAAATAACTAGGTACGCTAGGTTATAGAGAATTTCAACTAACTGGCTCAGGATATTAGCGACTTCAAAGAGAGCGATAGCTAGTTTAAAAAAAAACGGAATCTATTTATTACACAGGTGCAATTAAAACTTCTACGTCAGCAAGCAGAAAATTGGTCGAGGTATCTTTTGGTTTCATACTTCTTTTTAAGAACAATTTTATACGAACGCGAAGCTCAATTTTGCTCAAAATATAAGAACAAATTAAGAACAATGCCAGGCTCAACATGAAAGCAATAATTAAGAACATGAGCTACCACAATGTAATCAGCAGCGTTTTCTTGACCTTTTTTCTATATTGCCATTATTGTTTTGTCTAATAGTAATCATGATCTACAACAAAAGACAACGCTTAACCAAGCAAGAATAAAGTTAAGAACAAATGAGGCTGAAAATTAAAAACAACTAGTCTCAACCCGAAATTTACTGGTTCTATAAAAAAGTATAGTTGCCATAAGCGAGAGTCAGTCATTGCGAAACCAAAGATAAGGGATGGGAATCGCATTGCATAACCGACGCCTGTAGGGTGAGAAAAAAGCAACAAAAGAGCACCTTGATCACTTTGGTCTTGATGAGTGTCTCATCGCCTAAAGCTTTGTATTGCACGTAGCAACCCTTCGTGTGCCGGGAATTGTTGATCTCACACGAGCGAATCTGAACCTGAAAGAAACTCAAACGTCATCTCACCGTTCATAGAGCAACACATTGCTGTTTTAGACTGAGATAGTCGCACAGATAGCGTTAGCCTCGCTGAAAACACAAAGACTTTCATTGTTCGGCAACGCTACCGATTGCCTGCTAAAAGTGTTACATTAATGTATTTGGCTGTAAGCTATGGACACTAGGCAGTTAACAGCATACTTCAGAAAATAGGCTATTTGCATAGAGCTCTCGCCTCAATTTTAAAGCTTAGTAAGACATGAAAGCGTTTTTGAAGCTTTCGCTTGAAGCCTGGCGTTTTTTTAGCGTCAACAAATATCTTCCCTTTAATCATGAGCAGCAGTAAAGCTAAGGCAATATCCACAAAAGCGGTAGAAACAGCGCATACTAGAGCCTTTCATCACTTGGTAATATAAACTACAGCAAATTTCATCTCGGTGGTTTATCCACCAAAACAATTAGCTGGACTTAATGCGGTGACTACATTGAGCACTCTTATCAAATGTCTTGTTGAAAGCCGGTTTCCTTTGTGTAGACAAAAGGTTCGCAAGCAGATGGGTATTTTAAATAGACATAAGATTATAATATTGCGGTCAAAAGAAAATCGCTTGGTTTGTGGGAGAAATTAAAGAACAAGCACTTAACAGTAAAAGGTCAAAATTATCACAAAGTATCCCTCAATCGAATTCGACAAAATTTAATTCCTTAAGTAGCTGAATCGTGTAGGTCTTAACGCAGAAAGTAGAGAGAGCTACTTGCGTTTTCTGACACAGAGGAATGACGCAAGTTCTTGAATGGCGAAGAAGCAAAGCCCAAGAAGACTTACTTTGAAGTAATATGGTTTGCCGAGAAGCTCTTCTGGCTCTTCAATGAAGCTTTCTTCATCCAGGGGCTGCCCATTTGCCAGGCATGGAGACACTGTGACGTATGCTGATCCTTCCTCTTGGCCCTACAATAAAACAAGATATTATGAATCTAAAATCACTCCCAAGGCTCAGGTGACTGGCCGTAAGTGGGGCAAAATGGGCGCGATGAGCTCTTTTTGCAATCCACGGAAAACCAATAACAACTTTGCGTACGCGCAAACACAAACCCAACTTTCTTTTGTGAAAATTCACCATCAACAGAATACCTGCAACTGGCCCGCAGAGAACCATCGACCTAATTCACCTGAGGGGAGTAGCGAAGCAATTTTACTTAATTTTTAACGCACAAAAATCAATATTTTTAGCTTTCAGACGCTAAGTTTTCAGAGCAAAATAATTTTTGGGAAAAATCTGTGACCCAATTTTAACTATATAACCCCTGCCATCTAAGCCAACAAAGAGCCAAGTTTTCAGTCTTGCTAGACAATTACGCAGCACATGGGTGGCCGCTCGATTGGAGGACCCAGACCAGAGCACCCTGTCAATTTTTTGATCCAATGGCGTGCATTGCGCCTCAAAACGCAACGCACAGCGCAAATGTGTCAAGATTACTTTGTAGTCAGAAATGGTAAGCTTGTCATCAAAGTCCAACGCGTATGAGAGGGATTGCAGGAAGACATTTGCCGTGCCGATCATGAGGTCCTCCGGTGGATCGTAGAAAGGATCCTCGTCTTGCGCGATCTTCTTGTAATCCTCATCCCCATCCACATACTTCTGGTACAATTCCTGCCCGAACACATACGGGATTTAACCAAAATAGCAAGCACGTGCTCAAACTAAAAAACGTTTGAGTGTCATCAATAATAAGTTTAAAACTTACGCTGTATGGTTACGTTAGAACGACTTTTGTTTATCAACCAACCTTACAAGCCCTATTGGTTTTGAAGTGAATTGTTTTTCAACATATAAACTCTGTCGCAGCGAAAGGCAAGCTAAACAGAATTCACTTTGCATAACAAAACACGGCGAACATCAGCATTCAGCAAGCTTTAAGCTTCACAATAAAAAGAAAAGTGTTTCTATTTTCAATTGTAATTGCAATTACATTTTCATTCACCAAGTTGCCTTGGCCAGAAGACAGCGAAGGGACCTTACGGTCTTCGAGTCACGTTGCCACCTGCTGCCCACCCATTTACCACACGGTGGAGACTTCACACTGTCCCTTATATAAGTTGTAATGCTGAACGTTAAGTAGAAAAGCTGCGAATACCACTTTTTGTAGTCTTTGGTTTGACTTGACCGGGAATCGAACCTGAGTTTACCATTTTAATGGCAGGCGCTCTATCCGCTCGACCACTAATCGGTCAAAGTATCTATCAGCCTTGAAACAAGCTTTTGTCGATACCTCACAATGGAAAGGAGATCACCTAACAAGAAACCTCGACCACTTGAAAGCAAAATAAAAAGAGTTTTCAAACAAAAATCTATACAACGTGTTTATTTGTTTAACTGTGTTGCCTTCATTTGTTTTGTTGCCATGCACCTCGAAAATCGCAAATGCATCGTTACCGAAGTAATTTAAACCGGCCACTTGGTCGAATGCGTTCGTCTCTGGCAGCGGGAGGTCAGAGGTTCAAACCTTGGGCCGGTCAAATCGGACACAGTGTTGCCAACGGCTTGCCACTGCTGCAACATTTCTTCGAAAAGAGCTGTGTTGCCCAGGCGCAATGACACGGAAATGGGCACTGCAAACTCGTTACACGCTTCGGCGTAACACATCAAGTATAATGAAGGATTTAAATCGACAGCACATTGTATTGGTACTGGTGCGTGATCGCAACGAGGCAAAACGCTTATGCACGCACCTGGATCATGTATCTCCTGTTCATGAACTTGCCTCGCTCCCACATCCACACATTTCCATTCATTAAGTTCTTTACTTTCACCATTACCCTGAAACGCAAATTTTTTGTGCAGGTGTCAACACAATAACTAACGAATTCACTTAAAAGAGGTGAAGCATCCAGCTAGGGCTATGCGCAAACGATAGAGTAATTTAAAATATATCTCCACCAAATTTCATTTTTCTACGACATATTGTATTTGCGATGAGTCATTTCAAAGTTCACGAGATCTCCCCGATAGTGTTGCCAGTTAAACTTTTATCTCTTCTAAAATAATGTTTGAGGTATATTATACAATTGGCTTGTACGCACTTGAGTGCAAAGCTTCAGCATGAGTTAGCGTTAGGACAGAAATACTTTTACAAGTTAAATAGAATATCCCAAATCTTAGGAAATTAGATTTTAACTGGCAGCATTGTTGGGGAGATCTCTTCAACTTTGAAATGAAATATTTCAGAAACAACAAGACGAAGAAAGCTGAAATTTGGTGAAGATATGTTTTAGATATTTCTTTATTTTTCGCATATAATACTAGCTGGATACTTCAACCCGATTACCTTAGTAAAAGAGATAAAACTACTGTCGTACCAAAGACAGTTTTGCAATATTGTAATACTGAAATTGCTATTTTAGTTTCTTTTGTCTACTCAGTTGCGAAATATATCTGACTTTGTTACTATTGTCTTGTTTTCTGTTTGTTTGTTTTTTCTATCAGTACAGGTAAATCTTTTAGGATGAATGTCAACAAGATGGCGGTGGTATTTTCGCATCTGTTCTACACTAAATTGAAAATAAGGCGAGGAAGTCAAAGTCTAAGAAAATGTTCTCCATCGCTATGCACACTGATGGGGAGAACCTCCAACGCTTTATGCAAATGGTGGGAAAATTCTGCACTTCTGCGCACTGCCAAAGTGTTGCATCCTTGAAGTGATACTACTAATCGCGCAGCAGCTACTAATCGCAATAAAAAAAACTACGTGTTTAACAGCATTCGTAGCTTAAGCAAATTACTTTGTCCCTTTGTCTTTCTCCTCCTGGTAGCCAGCCGATATGAGCACGAGCTCAAAGTGGCGGTACTTGTTGAGCTCCTCGGATACAGCGTTCACTTCGCTGATCATTGGCAGGAGCTCTAGCACCTGCTCTTGCGCGCGTTGTTGGTCTGTAATTCAAAACAGTCAGTTTCTACAGAACGTATAAATTCTTCAAGTTGAATTTAAGCCGTGTTAAGCACCAGATACAACACAATTGTAGCATAAGTACATACGCAATAAAATAATTACAGGATTGCGCTTCATAAAATTGTCGAATATCTGTTTTGTTTTTACTGGCTACCCCGGTATTTCACAAGTTAAATCTTGGACCCCACTGAAACAAGAATTTTAAATCAGACAAATTTATCGACAATATTCTTATTCCCTCCCAATACGTTGTAAGGATCTAAACTGAGCATTCAGCTTTGTGCTATTCATCCGCAGCTTTTTGCACTTAGAACCGGTATTCGAACAAAAAATATTTTCTTATACAAAGTCGTTACTTGCTAGCACAAATATTCGATATATAATAATCGATGTAAAAAGTGTGCAATAAAGTTGACTTGACTCGAAAATATTTCACATTCTTTTCCTTCCAAAACGACTTGAAATTGGCCAGTTCAGAGCCGAGAAAGCTTTAATTTCTACGTTACTTGAATGTCGGCTGTCTCACCTTTGCTCATTCCGGCTTGCGCTGTGGTGTAGCCGCTTTGCTCCGCCAGCTCCTTCTGCGCGAACTCCCAGTCGACTGAGGTCGGACCACCTTCCGGAAGATCAGGCTTCAAAGGATTCACGAACACGTACAAGTGGTTAGAACCTGCACAGAAAATAGTACGCATCGCTTACCCCGAAATAATCCTTATGTGCAACAGGAAGTTCAGCACTGAAGCTCCGTGTCAGAACGTCAGAAACATGTCAGAATATAGCCTACACATAGCAGCTACGCTAGGTAGAGCTAGCCTAAGTCGCCATATCATCTTACCGAGCAGCACACGGTCGTGGTGCTCCAATTTGCGCTCTCCAGTTAGTGGCGCTCCGTTCACCTTGATTCTCGCTCCCGAGCTGCCAGGTTTGATGACAATTTCATCGTTGTCGTTTGTTACGGATGCGTGCTGTTTCTGAATGCTGGAAAACAAGAAACTTGTCAGCGACCACAGCAACAACTTGGCAGCGATCTCAGTTCCGTTCCACCACATTCAGCCACTGGTCAGCGACCTTAAATCAATACCAGAACATCAACATCTCGTCAACTAATTTAGTTCCGTCTCAACGCACCAAAAATTTGTCAGCGACCACAATTCCATTTCACCTGATTAACAACTCGTCAGCGATATCCATCCCAGTAACTTATTAGGCAATCGTGAGAAGCAAACGGCAGTTCAGCTAAAGTACCTGAGACCGGTGAGAACGATGTGAGGGGCGGGATCCGCGTCCTTACGTCCGATCAGCGTCACTTTGCCCTTCATAATGGGGTGGTGAATGACCCCTGACAACATTGGGTCCTCGTTCAAGTTGACAAAATGAGGCTCTTTTGTTTGCGCCTTCACGTGCTGCTGCTCCAGCACGGCGTCTTCTTTTCTAGCCTGACGAAAACAGCAGATGAGTTCGCTACGTCCACTGTCGGCAAAAAAAAAAAAAGCCATGAGCACAATTCAAAAATCAGCAGCAAAAACGATGTACGCCACAGGGTCGATTAAACACCAAAAATACCAGTCATTTTAAATTCATGCATCATTAAATTTTAAGGTTGCGTTTTGCTGCTAGCATACAGGTATCTTACTAACAATACTTGTAGACTACCGTAGCAAAACCACGCCAATATCGATATCCTAAATTAAAGATTCTTCTACCAACAATTTTATTTCTGCGGTCTAAGGTCTTCAGAGAATCTCTCCTCGATGTGAAGTTATGCTGATGATTATTGGCAATCATTTCAAGTTCAAAATAAGATTTATTTAACTTCCAATAATCAGCCGAACACAAAATAAAAAAAAAACAAGAAAATCGATTTCGGCGCCAAAAAGGGCCATCATTAGTCGTATTCAAATAGAATGCAGTAGAATCATAATTACAGAATCACACACATAATATAAAATAATCAAAATAGAATCTATTTAAATAAAATTAATGATGGCCCTTTTCGCAGCCGAAATCGATTTTTTTAACTTCGGCTGATAACTGGACGTTAAATAAATTTAATTTGTTGTTTATTGAAGGAAGGTTTAAAAATAATTCAAAATCAATCAGCTAGAAATTGAAATAATGTTTACGGGAAGTGCAATAAACTATACCTCAAAATATTATTTTTCCGAAAATTAAAAGTTAGATTTCGAAAACAGTGGGATCTGGAAATCTGAAATCAGAAGCAACGAAAATATTAGATTGCAACTAATCTTGAAAATTTCTTTTAGTTTCACAGCAGTGCAATATCATTTCTCGACCAAGCTAATTTACCGAAAGGCGGCACTAAGTATATTACCTGAGATAGCTTGGCATCCCAGCCGGTGTTGTCCTCCATCATCTGTTGGTTGGCAAGCAACTGCTCACGGATCTCATCTTGCATCTGCTTCCGCATTGCCTCGATTTCTGCAAACATTAGCACCGCGGTTACCACGATATCTCGCAACCCCAAACGCTAGCTATCTCTTACAAGACCTACTACAACACTAAAGCACTAGCACGCCAACCTACCAATACACCAACCTAGTAGCATACCAACTTACTAGCACGTCAACCCATCAGCACGCCAATCTACCAGCATGCCAACCCACTAACCTACCAGTACGCCAACACACCAGCATAACAACCTACCAGAACGCCAAAACACCAACAAACCAACTTATCAGCTTCTTAACGTATACAAGTGAATATACAAATCTCCTAGCATGCCAAAGCACCAGCATGACAATATACCATTATTCCAACCTACCAGTATACCAAACAACCAACAATAGCCTACCTTCCGGCGACATCCCCGGCTGTTCGGAGGGGACTGGTAGCTGACCAGCGGCAGCTTTCTTGAGTCGCTCATTCTCCTCACGCAGCTCTCGGATCAGCTTATCAATTGGGTTCTCGTTCACAACTGCTTTATTCTTGATTTTCTTCGCGCGATCCGCGTATCTGCGCAACACCACAATTATAATTCATGTCACAGTATCTTCTGTACATTTGATTAAACTTAACAGACTTGCTCCGTGGAATAAGCAATGGTTTTGATTGTATCATTGAGTTGTAGCATTGCGAAATTTTATGGAAGTACACTTTTTCTTTAAGAACAATTTCATAAAAACACAAAGCTCATTTTGCTCAGTATGTAAGAACAAATTAAGAACGATGCCAGCCTCAGCATAAAAAATATATTTAAGGACAAAGACCCATACAATTTATACAGTTTGAAAGCAATTCTAATTTCGCTGACTACAGTATATTCTACATGAATAAGAAATGAAACTTTCGCCAAAATCAGCAAGTTTTAGTTATTGTTTAATCTAGTCATATCTAGTATGTACTGCCTATGCCTATGCACTGCATTCACCTTAAAGTAGATAATGTTTCGTCATAGTTGATATCAGCGGGGGAGAGCGCAGCAATCATGATGGTCTTAGAGTTGCCGCCCAGCGCGTTCATGAGCAGTTTGGTAAGAATGGAGTCACGGTACGGTACCAGAACCTTCTTCTTTCCCATTGACTGGTCGGCTAGAGCCTGTTTAAACATCATTCACGTTGCTCATATTGCAATGAAAGAAATAAACGTTTAAGACGGAATAAATTCGTTTTACCTTTGGTCTATCTTTTGCGGAACATATTAAAGGTGAATACTAAATAGTTTACTTTACAAGGGCGCTACGAAGTTTCCTTTTTTGCACACACACCAGCATCATGTTACAGAGGACTCGACTTTGCAGAGCTTTATTTTGTCGAAACGGCCACCAGCATGAAGATACTCCGATGTTTCTTTCCGCTACCGTGGTTCATTGCAGTAACTTAATGCTCGCCTGCGGTTGCTAGGCGTTAACATTAGCTGTAGGATTGTCAAACTTACCGATATGACGTTACCGAGCGCGGATAGAGACTTGTTGATGTTGGCACCTTCCTTCAGTCTGTCCCCAGTCGCCCCGGTGCTGTCCGCTCGCTCAGAACCTAACCAAATACAGTTCTGATGAAAAACTAGCCTATTAAAAGTCGAAATTTACTACTCCAGCAAATGAGGATTAAAACATAAAGGTGCATCCCATAGAATGAATTCATATTCGACCAAGTAGTCGCATAGACGCGCCACATAAAACAATAAGTAACTTGCAAACCTCAACTACCCAGCATTAAACACACAATTTTCTATTTGACTAATGATAGGTAAATCAGCAACTATTATGTGAGAATGATGAATTTTTCAAATGAAATTAGCTAACATTAAACGGATTTTTCATAGGTATCGAGGTCTACGAATGCTTTTTCATAGGTAGCTAAAATTTGTTCACTAGTAGCCAATCTTCTAACGATCTCCACTCTACCAGGTTTACCAAAGTTGATGTTTATCTACGAGGCTGTGCTGCCATCAAGGTTAAGCTTGGCCTACCTACTTATTGTGGCAGAGTAGGATCAGATAGGCTCTCGCATTCTCAACTACGCGATTGCCCTTACTTTCTACTGATTATCGTTGGTTTCACAGCAAAATTTGGCCGGAAATTGGACCAAATCTCGGTGAAGCCCTATTTTTTGTGGTCTTTGCCTATAATTCAGCCAAAAATTGGCACAAATCTTGGTGAAGACCTTTTTTCACCTTTAAGTCGGCCGAAAATAGGGTCACATTTCGAAGTCTCCCCACAAGTTTCCGGAACATACCTACAACAAACTTCCGAAGTCTACCCACATATTTGTTTAGTACAGCAGCACTGCTACCAGGTTGGTGTTTACTGACCTGCCAGATCAACCAGGTTAATGCTAGAGCTTTTCTTGGTCTCTTGGCCGGCTTCATTCTTCATAATTTGATCAAAAGTGATCGTCACCACTGTATGTGCTCGAGAGCTGGTCGCGTTCATCTGCGTCGACGCCACCGTTCGGTTGGCCGTGCCTGTAAAACATTAAGCCTCAAATTAGTGACGTCATTCAAAAATGGGCTAGAGTAACTGCAACTTACAAGGTGTTCTGATTTTTTTTTTACCATTTTTGCCGGTAATCACAAATCAAAAAGCGTTCGCTGAGCAGCTACTTAAGCTAATAAATAGTCACCGGGGTTGGCAAACGCAACGGTGGCCAAAACTAGACACACCAAAGAGAAATCACCTCGTGCTGCCAACAAAGACGTTATAAAATAATTGCCGAATTCCCAAACTGATAGGAAATTCGTTTCGAGACGCCACAAAGACGGTATCTTTGATTGTTCGCTATGCGTTGTGAGGCGTGAATTTGGGAGACACAAGTCCAGTTTACACTTGGCGTTCAATCTGAAACGTATTCGCGTATCCTTTGAATATTTTAGCAAAATTTGAGCTGGAAAATCAATGCGATGGTGAACAAGCGCGCAATGCGTGTTTAAAAATAAACAAAGGATACACTCGCGCGCTTACTAATTTACGCCAAGCGCAGAACGGGGCTTACGAATTCGATGGGTGACTGACCTTCCTCCATTCTTCTTTCGATCTCATTGTAGCTCCCCACAGCCACTTTCCGAAGCTTCTCGACGTAGAACAAACCTAGTTTCGGGTTCTGGCGCACTTGAAGCCCGCCTTTGGGGTTATCTCGGGTCAAAAGATCGCGAACTTGTTCATTGTAAATTTCCAGCATTGAAAAAGTAACTTCAAATTTCTGAAAAAAGATTACAAACTTGCAAAAATCGACTCTTATATGCTAGCTTTGCAGCGCAAAGACGTTATTTACTTTCATAGAAAGGCAGTGGTTTACCAGTGGCAAGGGTCTTCTCCAAAGTTGGGGTAAAAGCGTGGCAAAACTGCTTACAAACCCTTGCTCATGCGTGCAGATGCACAACCAGGGTTTTGCTAAAGAAGGAAGAGCTTGAACCAAAAGTTCAAAGATTTTAGTCGAAAAACGTCTCAACAGGGTGGCGTGCTGAACAAACTGGTGCAACTCAAGCGTATTATAGAAGTCGCTGGAGGCCATGGAACTCTGGTACCCAGGTGCTGGGCAATTTTTGCAATTTTTTCGACAAAAAAATAGCCATTTTTATGGTTTTTGGATCACATTTAGCGCGTCTTCAGAGTCATTTGAAAGAATTAAATTGCTTAGATAAGAAGCCAGTTGAAGAATTAAATTGCCCAGCTCCGTACTTGTCCTTACAGGTCAAGTCCAAAACACGTTTAAACGCTTGCATTTTCGGGTTAAATTTTTACGTGACTTGGCTAAGACGGGGACTGAAGCCAGGATGCCCTGCCCTGATTGCGCCACTGCATGCATAAAAAAAAACATTGAACTGACATTAATTATTGAGGTGAGTTTGAGCGCTGGCTTCATACGCATGAATACGTATGCGACAACAAACACACAAATAAGACGTCATAAAATAAAAGAATTTGGAGATTATGGGCACAGCAATGGTAGAATATTGAAAGCAAATAGGTGTCAGTAAACAATTTTATTTACAAAAGGCGGGGGTGATTATTTGCGACCAGGTAATGAAGCCTCATTTTACATATCAAATGTAATAAGTGCAATCACGACTTATGCTCCTGCCTACGTCAATAAAACGTAAGTTTTCTTTGGAATTTCGTGTCAACATTTGTTCGTCACACAAATAGCAAAGTTACGCGACAATCTTGTTTGTTACCAAGGAGAAAAACAAAACAACGAAATATTGCAACAAGAACTTGAACATATTGTCTGCCTACCCCTCCTTCCAAGCCAAACTGAACATGTATAAAAAAAATATCAGAAACCTGTCAAACGAGGACTAAGAGCCCTTACCAATCCCATTGAAAACGCAAGAATACGTTGCACGGGTTGGCGGCAAGTTGTACAACGTAAAATCTGTTCGTCATCCGCTATTGAGAAATATAATAAATCGTTCACATTTGATGACTTTCTTCAAAATTCCTCATAATTTTGTCATATCTATCTCATGCTTTAGTAACATTAGTTAGTCAGACCTTTTCACTTCAGACTTGTTTAGTACTTACGGTTCCGGTAGCATTGCGAGAAATCGCTTGGAATAGTTCATCGCATGTGATCGGTACAATGCCCCTGAAAGTAAGCAGTTAGTCGGAATAGAAAAACTTATGAACAGCCAAACAAATTTCGGGAGTTAAGGACGTTTCGTTCAAGCACATTCAGCAAAGTCAACTGACTGTGAACTAACTGACAGCCAAGTAACAGTTGGTTCGCGGTCAGTTGACTTGGTTCGTTCATGAGCAGACTACAGCACTAATCACTACATTCTTAAATTTAAAATGTTTGCGCGAAAACGTCAATTTATGCCAAGCACAAACAAACCAACAATGAAACGTACCTGTTTTTGCCGTAGCCGACCATCGAGTAAGACTTGCCAGATCCGGTCTGACCATAAGCGAACAATGAGCAGTTATAGCCTGAAAACATTTCGTCACTATATCGATTGCTAATGTAGCACGCTGCGTGCGTTCTACCAAGGTAACATTGGCAGAAAGTTGGGGTAGGATCAAAAGGAAGATGACTCCCGGCTAGATTTCAGAACTAACACAGCGTCGCCGTGTTCTTGGTACCGGGAAAGGCATTTAACGCTTATTTCAGTTGAAGGAAAGCAGGTTACTCATCTTGGTAGCCCAGTTTAATAAAAGACTTGCAAACAGATTGCAATCACAGATTATTCACCATGCTGCCTTGGTGAGGAGACATCGAAGGGACCCTGGGGCTTTTGAGTCAAGCTGCCACCTGTTTAGGTTCATCTGTCTACCACACCGATAGGAGCTTTACACTATTCTATTTTATTGCTGAACGTCAAGCAAGGAAGCGGAGAATTTATTTACATAGTCTTAAGTTTGACTCGACAGGAAATCGAACCCCAAATCTGTCATTTCAGTAACGGACGCTCTATCCACTGACTGACTGGTCTGGTCCAAAATGCCAGAAGTTTGTGAAAGAGAATTTGTTTCGAATGCCGCTTTTTTTTCTTTTAACGCTTTCGCAAAGCTCTGAATACTACAATACTGCTTGGCTTTGGTCGAAAAATCGGTTTTCACCAATGACCATGTTAATTGGAGTGTTATTATAGTGAAACAAAGAAAATCTTATTTGAAATCGATATACATTTTAACAAAGGCATATGTCGAGAACAATCCATATCTTTTGTTGGAAATTTCTAACAACTATAATAGTTATTAACACATGACCGAGAATTTAACTAAGGAAATGTTTAGCTGCGGTACTCAGTGCACTGTCAATACACTTGGAGTTCAGATAATAGAGTCTAAGAGTAAATCCTGACATTCCTAATAGCAAGAGTTTAGAACTGTAATTTATTGGTTTGCCTTTAGATTACCCAAGAAGCATTTTTTTTTAATTCGGCGCAATTTTAATTATTATTGCTTTTACAAATTTTACATTGCAATAGCATTAAGTGTAAAAAATGTCGCAACAAAAAACTCCAGTTTCTTTGTATAATATGTTCTACCTTCCTTTGAGTAAAGCAAGGCGGTAGGTTAAAATACAAACTAGCTGCTTGATAGTGTGACATGATGATGTTGGACGGATTGAACACCAATGACCTACCTTCAAACGCATTGTCTAGAACTCCTTGACCGAGGTTATCGAACACTTTTCGCTGGGTGGCGTACTTCTCTGTCCGTGCCTCCAGCATTCCATCCACATCCTCGTATCCGTCATGCGACCTGGAAAACACCCGGATGCTGCGGCGAAACCAGGGTAGGTAGAGAAATGTTACTCTAATGGGAATTCAAGGGCAGAACGATTTCGGAGAAAGGGATTATCCTGCAGATGTTCTCAAGATTTAACCACAAATGGCTTTCCGAAGCGACAAGTGAACTGCAGAATGACTTGCAGTCATCGATCCAAACACGAAACCTTATTCATCTTTTCAGCGAGGACTATAATATAGTGAGAGGAGGATAAGGATTCTGGTTGCGGTTATTCAAATAATTCATTAAGTCATACAGTAAGATGCTGTCGAGTTGAAAGATTCTACATTTTGACAAAAGCGTTAGATAAAGTAAACCAATACTTACCAGTAGGAGTAATCAAATGCAAACTGAAATAGAAAAATAGTAATATTAACACAAGTATGCACATATCC
Source organism: Trididemnum nubilum (assembly GCA_963965965.1). NCBI lineage: Eukaryota > Metazoa > Chordata > Ascidiacea > Aplousobranchia > Didemnidae > Trididemnum > Trididemnum nubilum. The sequence continues at coordinate 23,109,622 of OZ014479.1, read as the reverse complement.
CACACCTCCAGGGGCATATAACTTTACATTCGTAATCTAGCAAGGCTAATTCTCGTATTATCTCGGGACTGCAAGAGCGCAAATTAGTTGGAAGTTTATCTTACATTTAATCATTCTCACAGCATTAGCCATCGTAGCGTAGAAGTTAGTTGATTGGATTTTGAATTTCACTTATTTGAAATCCGGGTTAGATTCTCGTTGGAAACACCATTGATATTCCCAAGAGCATCCAGAAAATAATGTTAGTGCTGCATGGTTCAAAGTTTGTTGAATGGCAATGGGCGATAGAGACCATGAGCTAGGACACCCAACTCAGCTACGAAAAACCATACACTTTGAATTATGACCAATGAAAAGGAAAATTGGATGAATTACTACGCATATAACAAACGCTAAACAAAATCCCAGATGCGGCAAGATTAATTTCTGCATCGCAAAAGCTGAAATTACGAAATAAATTCAGCTAATCGCGATTAAATAATCGCAAAAAAACAATTAAAAAAAAAATTGCAAAAAAAATGACGTCATCAACTTACCTTCTTCGGTTCATCTCCTGCAAAATAAAACAAAGATTTATCTTAACTTAATTGCAACAACCTAATGAAACCTTGTACACAGAAATAATAAAATTACACTTTATGTCAATGGTACGAACAATTTATTTTAAACTCAACAGAAATCGAATTTACTTTAAATTACCAGCATTTCAATAATTTAGCGATAGAGACAGAGAAATTAATTGCCAATTTCCATCAGGTTTAAAATAAATAAGATTTAAAATGAAGGTGAACCCAGCAGTGCAAAACCAAACAAAAAATATTGTTTCAGAGGGTTAAGTTGCAATCCTTACTTGACATAGCACTACAATCAAACAAAACTCATTTCTGTCACAGCCCAAACTTGAACAAAATTAACCAAAAAGTTTGACGTCATGAGAATCTGGAGTATCTGGTATGTCACACTAAACGCAAACATGAGAAGCTGAGGGCTTAAACATGAGAAGCTGAGAAGTTGAATTTAAACATGAGAAGCTGAATTTACACAAACATGAGAAGCTGAGGGCTGTCGATGAGAGCTAAAAGCTCGAAACAGCGCTGTCCAGCTCTGTGCATATTGAACAAAATTAGTTAAGTAATGATTTCCAGAAGCACTTCTGGCCTCTATCAAATATGAGTACATTATGCAAGGCGTTTAATAGCAGTTCAATCCGAAGCAGAAGCATTTGAGCAACCAAGCAAAAACAAGAACTCACTTGGGGCTTCTGGGTTCTTGATGTAAGTCGATGCTCCTTGCATTTCTATGACCAGCTGTGCCCCTCGGTCTTTCTCCCTTCAAGCAATAAATTTTAGAATGGCAAACCATAAAGAGAGTGACTATTTTGTAGAAAAATTTTCAATTAAAGAGAATAAAACGAAAATGAGGAATAGTTATCAACGATTTTTTTATTTACTTGTTTGAGGGTTAAGATTAGGAATTAGGTTAGGATTTGGGTTAGTTTTAGAGTAATACTTTAGATTAGATTTGGGTCAGAATTATTAAAAAAACCACAATAGATAAAAACTTCTGGTGTAAGATTCTCTTCCAACAATATATACTTGATTTGACATGACTAATTGGTGGTTTGATATAAATAAAGTAAAAACTGCAGTTGATTATAATATTGCAATCCTTCGTAACCTTTGCACATTGCTTTCCACTAAATCACTGCATAAGAAGATACTTTGTGCACATCACAACACAATCATTTATCAAGTACTACCAAACAACGCAGTTACATTGAATCAGTGCTTTACGTTAAGGTTGAGTGCTGTGAGAAGTGATGGGATTAAGGGATCAAATGGCAAGCAATCTATTACACTTTGTTCTTATAACTTTTGTACAATTCTATGAAAATTCTTAAATGATTGAAACTATTTTTCTGAAAAGCTTGAAAAAAACAAAATTTGTTAAAACATCTGCACTTTGCAGCAATTGCATTGAGGTGATATTGCACCATATCTGACACTGCACATTAAAACAATTTTTTTATACATGGTTTGAAGTGAATTAAGACAAACATGAAATGCACAATTTTCTGCAAACCAGTTAAACAGCTTGATGATGACTGGACAGAGCGAGTGAAAAATTTGAATCAATAAAACGCTTATAAACTAATGCCCCATATCAGAAAAAACATTTAAAAGCATTATTGATTGGCATTTATCCATTTTAATGTAAATGAAGATATTCTAAATTAGTCTGAACAATCGCAAAATTGTAAGAAAAGCTAACTTTAATGTTCACAATTTTACTAGTTTTAAAAAACTTTTACATAAGAATAACAACTTATTAAAATTCTTATTCTTTTTATTTCGTTTGGATCCAGATGGAAATTGCTATGGCTTGGGGCAAAAAACATGGGTTCGCCGCAACTGACTGCAACAAACTGATGACGAACAAACTGACCCCGACTGGCTGAAAAGGGTGGTCATAGAAATACTTTACTATCTCCAGAGCCATCTAGTCCAAACCCTTACTTTGTGATGAAATCACTTTCTGAGGAGGTCACTGGTAGCCGTTGGTTCGCGATCAGTTTGTTGCAGTCAGTTGACTTGGCTCAATGTAACATACGTAGCTCTATGTTGGCACATTACAATGAGTTTCAAGTACTAATACTAATACATACACTTAACATAATGCGCCATCATATTTCTCACTTTCAGCCCAGCAGAAGCTAAACCCCCCACCTTAAATAACGTTTGTGGCACCAATTAACCCCTAATCATTAAAGGTAGTGACTATTTCACCAAAAATTTTTAAATAAAAGAGAATAAAACGAAATGAGAATATTAATTTGCGCTTTTTTCATTTGCTTTTTTAGGAGTTAAGACTAGGGTTTAAGTTAGGGTTTGGATTAGGATTCGATTTGGGAATAGTTTTAGAGTCAGCATTTGAGTTTGGGTTAGAATTGAGTCAGAATTGATAAAAAATAGACGAAAAATTTCCGGTGAAATAAAGCCTTCCATCATTAAATTGAAGAAAAACTAGCCAAATAAGCAATGGCATCACAGATCAGTAAATTTGAGCAGCAATATAAAAATTAAAATTCATTTAGATCTTACGCTTTCAAAATACCTACCTTTGATTAAACGGCCGGACTCGCACTGCAACCTTGACCCTAAACAGTAAGAATTAAGTTGACACTTCAAAACAAAAATTTTAAAGTCCTAAGCTTGCTAGTCATGTAGTTGATGATCTACTTTTTATCATCAAAAAAATTTTTGTGGATTTATTGGTTTCAATATAGAAGAATAAAAAAACCAACATCACAAATTTTGAAAAATAATCAAAGCAATAACTTCTTAATGAGTGGTTGAATTACAATGTCTACATCGAGTCAAGGTTGATCAAGCAGATATTAAACCAATCATAGCTATGGCGTATGTAAGCTATGCAAATGCAATAAAAAAATAGATTTAATTTTGAATGTAAATGAGTTTGGACTTAGTATTGGTTTTGTTTTGAAAAGTTTTAAGCATGACTTATAGCTGATCTATTTTTAATTGGTTAACTTGTAAATTTTGTTTGAGCCTAAAGCAGAAAACAATTTTCTTAATACAAATTTTAACATACTGTACAAAATGTACATGCATCAAAGCAGTTTCAAACTTACGTAGTTGCATTGATTGTCATGATCCTGTTAATTACTCTATAAAGACTAACTTAACTATAAATTTGTGATTAAACTTAATTTAATTGGCATTCCAATTTTGTAGTTTAGTTAATTTTTATTATTTGGTTAGGCGTTTAATCATCTATCCAATGAGCAACATTATTTGTTTTCACCAACTAATTTTGTAATATAAAAAACTGATGCATCCTATGTAATCTTGTCTGACCTTAATCCAGTTTAAGAATAACCCTATACACCCCAATGTATTTCTGTAATGCAAAATGAAATGCATTGTTAGTCAGAAAATAGTCTCAAGCTCTCAAAGTTTCAACTACCTAGCTCATTGCCTTAATTGAAGAAAATTCATAAATTCAACTAGAAAGACCACAGCAAATTTGAGATAGCATGTGAACAAGAGATTAAGAGTTAAACTTAGGGTTCGAGCATTAATTGAATGTTTATGCTATCACTATTGTATGCCTTTGCTTCAATAATTTATACTTGTGTTCACTGTTTATAAACATGTACCGGTATCTAATGGCTTTTAAGTCTCAAGCCCAGAGCCTCTTCCTTTATCTGTTATTATTTAAAAAAAAAACACTAAAATTTGTAAATTAAACAACTTAAAAAAACAGCATCGCTGGACAATTGTAGGTTATGCTTAATAAGTCAGTCACTTTAACTTGGTAACTGTTTCAGGTTAATGCCTAGGCCTCTCACACTCTCTCTCTTCCTACTGCCTGCAGGTGGTTTTTCCGCTTTAGCTTGGGTTTTAGCTATAACAACCTCAAACCAGCAACGCCAGCAGTCATGCATTATATTTAGTCAAGTGTGAAATTATTGTTTTGTTTTTAAAGGGATAAAAGAAACACAATAAAGAAAACTAAAATAGAATGATTCCACGAGAAAATTTCGTTACTGGATGCAAATATGGTGATTTTTGTTAAAAACCGTAAAACTTTACAAAAACAGACATTTACATTTTGCTTTTTATTGCAAAAAAAACTTGCGCGGAGCATTGATTTGATTGTTTTGTTGATGCAGTGTTTGTCACTTAATTAGTTATTTTGTTGCTCCAGGTTAATGTTGTTGGTTGTGACCAGTATTAGCTATTCACTTATTTATTATGTTTAGTTTAGTAGAGATCAGACGAAACCATTTAGCATGGAGTATCAGAATTTTTTCATAAGCAATTTTTCATAGTTACGGTTCAATGGCTTCGCTAGGGTGGGGCGGCCCGCCCTGGGTGACACCAATTTGGGGTGACACCATATTAGGATCTGAAAACTCCACTTATCTGAGGTGAAGAACTTGTTTTTTAATTTTCTTTGGACTCCAACCTCATTTGTACCTAAAACCCACCAATTTTACGGGAAGACTTTTTTTGAAATTTGGTCTCCATTTATTTTTGTACGGAAAATCCACTAATTTTACGGCGAAGACATTTTTTTTTTGGTCTTCACCAATTTTTGGACCGAAAAAGGGTGGTAACACGAAATTCCACCCCGGGTGCCACCATTCTTAGCAACGCCACTGTTACGGTTGTATAAGAACACGAGTCTCATTTTTGCTCAAAATTTAAAAGCAAAACAGGAACGATGCCAGCCATAGCATAAAAAAATGCTCAAGTTCTCTTGGCCTTGAATATATAATTGGCGTTGTTGAGTTGTCTAACTATAACAAAATGACAGCTTTTAACCAGCAAGAATTTATTTTTGTCGCTTTATTCTCGAACAAAGTCAACAACAAATGAACTTGAAAATTTGTGAAAATTTAAGAACAACCAGCCTCAAACCAAAATTTACTGGTTCTTATATATAAGAAAAGAGTCTATGAGATCATTCATCATTGTAGCACCAAAATTTGAGATTGGTTTCAGGCATTTAAAGTGGTCATCTAAAGAATAAACTCTATACTTGTAGTTGCCTAAACTTTGGTGTACTTACGACTCTGCATCGGCCATCTTTGCCTCCACATTAATCGATCAAACTTCAAACAAAAATGCACTGAATTTACTATGAACGCAATTACAACTACTTGTCTTGTGCAGTTGCCTACTATATAGTGTACGATGTGATATACGTAGCAATAGCATTCCAATAACTCCAAAATGAAGACAGTGATTTCAAACGGCATTGCAAAAACCAGCTTGGCTAAACGTAATCGCTTACTAATTGAATAATTGAGGCTGATTTAATTTTTAAAAATAAATCGTCACTATATAACGTGTTCAACAGTTTAAAGCGGAAATTTCTAATAATCATAATTACATTTTACTTACCAAATTGCCTTGGCCAGGAGGCAGCAAAGAAACTTTTAGGTCATCGAGTCAAGCTGCCACCTTCGTGACCTGCCCATCTGTCTACCACACACGGTGGAAGCTTCACGCTGTCCAACATCAAGCAGGGAAACTGTGAATACCATTTTTTATGATTTTGGTTTGACCAGACTTGGAATCAAACCCAATCCTACCCTTTTAGTGGCGGACGCTCTCTCCACTCGACCACTGATCGATTAGCAACATATTGCGGCAAAATTTTACAAAATAAAGGCTTAAATCTCCATTTTAAAGCCCTATATAAATCAAGCGAGAGCTTAAAATTAAGCGCCACTTTAAAAATTATATTTTCCAGTGAAGGGAATAATTTATTTTGCATCTTGCTTTTTCGTGATTAGAATATAAAGAGCTTTCTTATAACCAGCGCAGGCTTCCTTTTTCTTGGCAAAATGTTTTTGCTTCCTCTACAGAGCTCTTGGAATTTTTCACAGCGATCAAGTCATTTGGAAGACGTTTACAACTGAAGCACAAAAAGCGGGTGTTGTTGCGCATGCATTTGAACCATGGCATATGAAATTAACTTTCAACTGAATAAAAAACTGGTACTGTATCTGCCTGGAAATTTTTGTGCTCCCTCAACAGAAAAGCTCAAATTCCCTGTCTTACTTCATGGACGACTGCGACCAAAATGATCACAGTTGAAGTAAAATATGCAATATATCTTCTCACATAACAAATCGAAACACCTGGGCTCTATTTGCTTGGCATATTTACAAATGAACCATATTTCTCACAATCTTCCATGGATTTAAGATATATGATTCAACTAATAAAATATGTGAGAATATTGTTTAATTGGTACACCAAAGTGAAAAAGAGCAAAAGGTGGAGTTCAACAGTGGAATTACAGTAATTTTGGAAATTAGTAACTGTCCAGTAGATGAATCGCATCAGTCCGCTATCAATCTAATGCTGTTCAAGTTGTATTGTTTGATTAGAGCTCTTTCCGGCAGATACAAAAACATTGTACAATGCCAAAAAACAAAACTCAAATGAGAGCAACAGGCAAAATGAGTAATGTCCCACATATGGCTTCCATGGCTTTGAGCGTTTCGGACATAATTTCAACAACATAAGAAAAGGTGTGGTCTAAAAGCTCAAAAACTAGCCATTAGAAGTGGAGAAGAAAACAAAAAAAAATTATGGATCTTTATCTTAAAATTTTTGACAAAATAGTCCGCCGTTGAAAGCAAAAATCAGAAATTTGTTGCTTTGATCTGCATGATCTTAAAAACTGCAAAACCTAGAAAGCTATAATCTAACATTTGGAAAATTTATCGAATTTAATAATTAATAAAATAATCGGGCAAAATTCGTAATTTTGCATCATTCTAGAAAACGTCTGGTAAAAAGCAATGTTAGAAAACAAGCCAAAAAGACATTAGAATGCTCAGGTTAATTAGTATTCTGACACTTCTGGCAACTCTGCGCCGCCTAGCTGGTTATTCAAATTGTAATGGTTGCAAAAACATAAAAAATAATAATGTGACAGATTGATTTATTGACCGAAAAACAAAAAACCGTGACGACTTAAATAGGGTTTTGCTTAATCATCTCTTGTTCTGTTCCTAAATCTTCTATTCTGCCTGCTTTAGTTACGTTCTTCGTACCAGTGTTCGAAGCTACAGATAAGAAGATCTTCAAAACCTTTACAAATCAAACAATATTTCTATTGAACAACTCAAGCAAAGCAAATATTCAAACCAGAAATCAATTGACTTACAAAGCAAACAGCAACTCAACATTTCAAAGACGACTTATATTAAACCTTTAAGCTTAGTTAAGTTTATCCAGCCAAACAAACTTGTCCAAATGTGTCGCCTAAAAGTAAAATTACCACTTTCAGCAAATTACAAAGGCTGCTCCAGCCAAATAAAAGAATAAGAATAATCGCCAAACAAGATACTGCTCTACGTCAAAGTACGCAAACCATTTCAAAATCCCATTCTCACTGGCTACAGCAATTTCGATCCGACATGGCCTAGGGTGCATTAAGTCTGGTACCACTAGTGGCTTGTTTCATTCCACGTTTCCATAGCACAAGAGGCTATGCTTCACTTAAGCATCTTAAAAATGACAAAAAGTGAGTAAAAAATAAAGTTAATTTATCACATTTATAAATCTAATATATTAACTTTATTGTATTTGACATCTTGCTCAAAGTTGCTCAAAAAACGTCTAACTTGGAACAAAAAACGCTGACAAACTAAGTCGGAAATTTTCGACTCATTATGTACGCTTTTTCGTTCCAACTTAAAGTGTATTTGTCGCGAAGTGCTACAAAATAAATGATTTTTTTCCAAACGGCGAAAAAATCAAATCATTTATTTTGTAAGACCTCGCGTCAAATACACGGTAAGTTGCAAAGATGTCAAATATAATAAAGTTGATATATCAGATTTATGAATGTGATATATCAACGTTATTTTTTACTCGTTTTTTGTCATTTTTAAGATGCATTTTGCACAACATAATAAAGCTGATATATCAGATTTATAAATTTGATATATCAAGTTAATTTTTTGCATGTTTTTTGTCATTTTTAAGATGAAATTTGTTCGATTTACTTAAGCTAATATATTACATTTATACATAAATCTGATATATCAAGTTCATTTTTTGGTCGTTTTTTGTCATTTTTGAGATGCGTTTTGTCCGATATAATCCAGTTCATATATCAGATATAATAAATTTGAAATATCAAATTTATTTTGTAGTCGTTTTTTTATCATGTTTGTAGAACATTTTGTCAGATATAATAAAGTTGATACATCCGATATATAAATTGGACAAAAAATTACACAAATAAGCTACAAAAACACTGTCACAACGATAAATAATATTTTTCCAAACGGCGCCCAAAACAAATCCCTTAATGTGACTTGCGGCAGCAAGAACTTAGAAATTTAAAATCGTTTGCCATCACTTAATCGAAATCTACTGGAAAGAGCTAAAAGTAAACAATTGCAACAGAAGTGAAGCGGCTTATCTATTTCTGCACCTATCTACCATTTTAAGGCTATTTTGCATTACCGCCTATTGTTTTTCAAGCAAATTTTCCACTCCTCACAAGGCGGCCTAAGTGACAAGTTTAAACGCAATTTCACGCATTACGCTTTCAGACCATTGTGTAATATTTACTGCTATGAAGGAAGTGGAATAACTGCCCTTAAAACCAGTAGGTTAAATTGTAGGGGGGAGGGGGGGACGCGTTTCCCCATCGAGATTGAGCGTCCCCCCATCGAGATTTAGGCGTCCCCCCATCGAGATTTGAGTGCTGGTTTGCGGGAAGAAAAAGACTGTTTTTGGCCGGAAAAACCGCGTAAATTTTCGATTTTGGGCAGAAAAAGCCGTCGGATTTCGGCGAAGACCTTTTTTTTTGGAGATCACCTAATTTTTACTGAAAAATGGTCTCAATCCAAATCAGTAACAATGAAAATTTGGGTCAAGTTCGTTCACGGAACAAACTTCCAAAAAATCCTGGCTACGTGCTTGTTCTTCGCTGAGGTTCAGTCAACGCTGAAAAAGCGTCCCCCCATGCAAAATTTTACAATTTAAGTACTGCTTAAAACTATTTTTGTCTTCCCTGGTCGAATATCAAAACATGGTTTATATCCAGTGGTGTAAGCGCACATTACAATCATCATCAACATGGCTGCCAAGTAGGCTCCTCGAAGTACATTACGAAAGCATTGTTATCTTTACTGTAGTCACAACCCCTCCAAAAATAGAAAAGCCTTCTAAAAATTAGAGAAAACGGTCGAAAAATTAAGAGATAATGTTCACTGTTTTTGATCAAGATGTTTCTACCTTGTGTTTGGGGATAGACGATTGAGATTAATGAACTGACAACGAGTAAAATTTTTTTAATTCATATTTCTCGAGAAAAAATATACCACCACAGCACCGATATATAAAAATGTTGATAATTTGTTTTGACATTTCAAATTGCTCTTTGCAGTATAGCCTGAACCTCAAATTCTTAAAGAGTTCAGTACCTAAAGCTTTTGCCGAGTCTGCAGGACAATGTTAAAAAAAGCACTTACGTGTCGTCTTTGGCTTCTTTTTTTGCCGTAGATGGCGGCATCTTTGGTCATCAACCGTTTCACAAAAAATAATGCTTATATTACCAAGAAGCGTCGTCTAAACATAATCAAAAATAGGATAATAGTTTTATTATAAATTGGCAAGTTTAAAAGGGCGTTCAAGTCGGAAGTTATTTGCCGGGTTTTCTCTCAAAAAATTTCGATAGATTTGAAAACTAGCTTCACCTAATTTGAGCTTTTTACGACCTTTCGTTTCCGAGATATAATACCTCGTACATTAGATTTCGCCTTGAGAAGACTTTTTAGGCTTTGAAATTTGCCAGGTTTGTTGATAGGAAAGAGAATTTTCAAAGAGTTACTGCATGTTCCTAATTCTCAAGAGCTTTGCAAAAGAGGTGTTGCCAGACAAGGTAAAGGGTCAAAATTGTAAATTAGTAAATGTAACCCAGCTTTCCAAAAGTTAATCTTTTGTCACAAAACCGACAAAATGGAAGCAATGAAGTAAAAGGAAAATTGTTCAGTTTGAGCTGTAATATTTTGAAAACGGGAAGACGTAGAAACTTTAAAAGTGATCAGAATGCATTTTAAGCTTATCCCAACAGTTCCGTTACCGTACATAGTATGCTTTAAATTTAGTCCCGACATTCTTTGTTAAACGAGTATTGTAGGTAAAATCAATTGGGGTATCTAAAAGTAGGGCAGCATATTAGATCGGCATTGCCTCCATCCTTCTTAACCCAGCTCTTTCAGAAATATTCCAGTTTTGCTACCGATTTGGCAATTCGATCTAGGTTTTCTTACCGGCTTGGAAAATTTTTTTTATTCTTTTTATTGCTTGTACTGTACCGGAACCAAATTTTTGATAAAACGTTAGCCTCGCAAACATGAGTGTTTGTACAATGTGAAAAGAAATAACTTATATGTTTACATAAGACCGATTAAATTTTGGGTTGAGAACGGCTGTTTTTCGTATTTTCACAACTTTTCAACCTTATTTTGCAGTGTAGGGCATTAACTCGTTAATTTGTTAATAACTAGAATAGTAAATACCAGAAATCAGAATGAGTAATTTTTATCTTGTAAGGAAATGGAATCATTTTATTGGGCATCAATTGCATGTTGATATTGAACTTTTTTATAAAATTAACGAATTAACTTTAACTTGCGTTACTTTTGTTTTTCAGTTAACTATTTTACTTTAACTAAGTTAACAAAATGCTTGAAAATTCTTAGCAAATTCACTCTTAACGAAGTTAACATTCCTCATTAACTTGCCCACCACTGTTATTTTGTTTTTAATTTGTTTTTCAATTGAATTGACACGAATTGAAAAAATGAACAAGAACATTATTTTTTATCTACTGTCAAAGCTGCAAAAACAAAATAGCACGATACGATCATAATCACACAACCTGGTTATTTTGTTACAATGCGGTATAAGCTTATACAGCAGCAATGTAAAAATATAAGGGTCGTTTTTGTTCGAGATTTAAGAACAATGTCAGTTTCAGCATGAAAAAAACAATAAAAGCAAAAGCTAGTGAAACGCAATTAAGAGACAGTAATAAGCCAAGCTTTCTTGGTCTCTTTGGTATTGCCAATGCTTATTTGGCTTTCGGTAATCATGATCTACACATAACAAAAAACAACTTTTAACCAAGCAAGAATAAATTTGCGTCAGAATAAATAAGGCTGAAAATTTGGAAAAAATTCAAGAACAGCTGCCAGCTTTGACTCAAAATTTATTGGTTCATAAAAAGGTGAATTGGTTTTTTGTTGTTTAAATTTGGCCTGTGCTTATTTTTTCATGTCGAGACTAACGTTGTTCTAAATTTATTCTAAAATTTTGAGCATAAATGAGCCTCCTGTGTTCTTACAAAATTATTTTTATTACAAAAAAAAAAAAAAGAATGCATTTGCTTCACTATCGTAAGAAGTCGTACCAGTAGAACACTAAAGCATCGTTTTCTTTCAACGATTCTTGTTTTGGCCAAGAAAGTAGGGTTCATTACTTTTTGTGCAAAGTCAACTAGGATTAAGATAATTCAAATCAGGTATTATTAGGGCTATTGATCGATTCTATTATTGAACTTGTCTTTACATTGTCATATCACAAACAGAACTTGACCTTGGAACATCGGCAGGTCTCTCAACTTTACTTGCGCAACCCTCTCTTCCTGTCGCTAGCCGCGCGCTAATATTGTTACAACAACATACACGCAGTTATTTTTCAAAGGCGGATCTTGTTTGTTGTCGCGTCATCACTGTGGACATTCAATTGAGACATCGTTACAATTTATGGCATGACTCGAGAACTCCTGACAAGTATGAAAATCCGTATGATAGAGCTCGTAAATCGCGGATTAGAAATTTAGAATATCCCAAACTTTTTGGATGAAAGTAATCTGCGAAGCTGTTCAGTATCAAATGATACCGAAACAAAAGAATGACTCAAATTGATTTGTTTTTGCTTGGTTAAAAGCTGTATTGCATAAGGTTTGTCACCTGCTAGTTGATTGAGCGGTAACGCGTTTGTCTTTGGAATGTGAGGTTTAAGATTCGAATCTCGGGCCGGTCAAATCAAACACAGTGTTGCCAACGAATTACCACCGCTGCAACTTATTTTTTAAAAAGCGCTTTGTTGCCTGGGTGCAATAACAAGAAGATGGGCCTGCCAAATTGTCGCACGTTTCGGCGTAATACGGCCGGTATTACAGTATAATAAAAGATTTGATTTAAAATTTTTGTCGATTGTCAAAGGTGCAATTACAAAACAGTAGGCTACAGTCCTATATGGTTATATAATTGTTAAAACCTGATATTGCTTTTACAGGCCTAACAGTGGCTCTCAACCTTTTTCAGGAAGAACCTTATATTGCTGCCAAGGCAATTGCGGACCCCCGACTATTTTTGCTGTTTTTTAACATTTAGCAATGCAATCTAATGTCTCAAAAACTTAAGTAAAAAAATAACTCCAAATAATAGTGAAACACGATACTTTTTTCAAACTAAATAAACTCAAAGTGATTTTTGCGGTTGCATATCGAAAACAAATCGTGAAATACGTGGTCGCAGTTGGATAATTGCAAGTCGTAAATCATCTTCCACGTTTAGCTGATTACGAACTTTTGATTTGATTGTCAGGAAAGTAGAAAATCCGCTTTCAAATAGGTAAATCGAGGCGAATGGGACAATAAAGTGTAATACTTTCGTCGATAATTTAGGCAGTGTAGGGAAGTTAAGTTTTTCATTAACGAGTTAAAAAGTTAAAAACAGGGATGCCGAAATCCGAGGGGGATATATCCCCCCAATAATATGAGTAAGGTGTACATCTCCACCCCCCACTAATTTGACTCTGGTCAGCATCTGAGCGCAGGTCTTCACTTGAATTCGGGAAATAAAGTCTTCCAGTTGTGGTAAAGACCTTTTTTTTTCTTTTGATCTTCACTTAATTTGATTACCTGAAAAAAATTGTGGTCCAGTTTCATCCCCCCCAATGTTGAATATAGGGCAAAATTGGGGTAAAATTGCAAATTATCCCCCCACTGATCATCAAAGATCGGCACCCCTGGTTATAAAGCTTTTGTGAGTTAACTTATTAACTATAACTTTCGTTAAACTACTTCAATGTTTACGTTAATCCGTTAAATTTCTAATCTACATCATGCGTTCTAATGCCATAATAATTGAAATAAAAATAATAAAATAAAGAAGGCTTCCATTCTGTCTATCTTTATTAGAATAGAAAATACCACAGTAACAGAAATCAGAATGAGTAATTTTTTTCTCGCATGGAAATGGAATCATTTTATTGAGCATCAACTGCTGGTTCATATTGATTTTTAAAAAAAATTAACGAATTAGCTTTTAACTTTAACTTGCGTTACTTTTGTTATTCAGTTAACTATTTAACTTTAAGTTAGTTAAAAAATTGCTTAAAAATTCTTAGCGAATTAACTCTTAACGAAGTTAACGTTCCTCATTATCTTGCCAAATACTGAATTTAGGATAGGACCGCATCATGGAGCTCCAAAATTGAGGAAGTAATTTTGTCACGAAATTTCGCGACAAGATGAGTCATTTTTTAATTATCCGCAGCGTGTCCGAAAGAGTAGAGGCGTCGTTTTTGCAACAACCCTGATTGCATGATCTTGGTTCAACCAGCACCCTGGTCACTTTGTGGTGTTTTTAGATAAGATGCCATACGATCATTATCTCTGCTTAGTGGCTTCGGGCAAGCAGCAAATTTATGTGGGAAGAAGAGAAACGTTAGTCGGAAAGCCTTGTGGAATATAGTCTACTTTAAACCCTATTTTACACGGGGGTACTTTTGCCCCCCTGTCGGTATTTTTATGACAAATCCCTTCAAAAAAGATTTTAGTTTCAAATCAGCTTGACTTTAAGTCATAATTTATTACATACAACTCCTGAAAATTTGAAGTTGTCAAGGCAACTGGAAGTTTCCTGATTTTTGAGGTTTTCCGAAGTCACTTTCTGAAACTCAACTTAAATAACATCATAAGACGTTTTTGTGACATAGCTAACTTGACTTAGGTATTCTATGTATCAGTATGAAAAAAAAAAATTTTGTACAAAAATTGAACCGCCAGTAACATCATTGAGAAAATGACGTCATTTTTCAAATAGGGCCGTGACATTACTGTGATGACGACATCAACTCAAAACCAGTTTTGTTTTGTTTTTTAATTTTGGTGAACTCCAACCCGCGTGCCAAATTTGGTGCTTCCATGACTTATGGTTTAGGAGTTATGTAATGTGTGTGCCAAATACCGAAGGGTGTAAAACAACAAGGTTAAGAGGGTGAGGACGATTCGTCCAAAAAAAAAAAGCGCCACTGTCGCTTCCTCGGAGGATAAATATGGACCAATCAAATGAAAATCCAACAGCCCATCTTGAATTGGACACCATGCATTTTTCAAATTCAAATGGTTTTGCACAACTGGTGTTTTTTAGGCAGGGGTGGAGTCAAGGACATAAGGCTCGAAGCCAAGGCCAAGGACACAAAAAAAAATTCGAGGCCAAGGACAGCCCTTCCGAGCACAGACCCTCTCGAGGCCAAGGACAGAAATGCTCGAGGCCAAGGCCAAGGACCGAGGACACAGGCGCACGTGTTCCCCCCCCCCAAAAAAAGGTCTTCAAAATTTTTTTTCAGGCGATCTCAAAAAAAAGGTCTTTAAAAAATCTTTCAGGCGATCTATAAAATTTCAACAATTCAAAAAATAGTGCTGTCCTCGAGCCGAGGACAGGGCAATTTCGGAGGACTTGAGGCTTCAAGGTCAAAGACTTCAAAATGTGTCCTCAAGGACTCCACCTCTGTTTTCAAGCTATTGCTAACGTTTCGCTTTACCATACTAGCTGGCTTGGTCAGGACATTACACAAAGCTACAAATTAAATAAATCACATACAAAGAGCGGTATCCCAACATTAGCCTATAATATTCTGCAAACCTTTTTTCTTGCAACCTAACCTATCGAACACCGGGCTAAGACTCCCTCCCTTTTCCATAAGGATAAAAATCGGTCCTAGACCAGTTTTCGGTATAGGTTAGGTTGCAAAAAAGGTTTGCAGAATATGATAGGCTTATGTTAATATGCCGCTTTTGGCCATTTTGTGATTTATTTAATTTGTTTGTAGCTCTGTTTAATGCTCTGACGATGCCAGCTAGTATGGGTTGGCGAAATGTTTGCAAACGGCAATTATCTCAAAAACACCAGTTGTGCAAAACCTTTGAATTTGAAAAATGCCTGGCGTCCGATTCAAGATGGGTTGTTGGAATTAAGAAATTACTCAGCTTGTCGTGAAATTTTCCTGACAAAATTACTCCCTCAATGGCGTGTAAATTTCAAAAAAGAGAATTAATCAAATCAATCTAAGTTGCATATGGTTGGAAAGTTTAAATTTTCCACGGGTTCCCTAAAAGTGCTTGGCGGATCCCTGGTTGAGTACTGCTGTCTTATACAGGTGTAATCCCAAAAATGTAACACTTTTAAATTTTTATCAAATCGTTGTTTTCGATACACATAATTGTGCTTTTGTCAATAGAAAGCATAATATCATAAAGTTTTTTCCTGAAATCTCAACTATAAAGTTTAGTTGTCTCTTTCGCCCTCAGCACAGACCCGGCGCCACGGGGGGCATACCGGGGCCGTGTCCCCCCAAATGACTGCTTGTGCCCCCCCAAACGAAAATTGTGCCCCCCCCCCAAGCGTGGACTGTGCCCCGAAGAAATTAACAGGCTTGGGGCTACTGGAGTGCAAATCGAGGCCCAAATTGGTGTTTTTTGTGGACTGACATCGGATTTCATGACGTTTTTGGGATGAAGACGTTTTTTTTTCTTTTTTTTTTTTTTGAGATCACCTGCCTTCGGCCGGAAAAATCGCTTGAATTTCCGAATTTCTGCCGGAAAATCCCTTGCAATTTCAGTGAAGACTTTTTTTTATTTTTTTGGAGATCACCTGTTTTCGACCGGACAAACCGCTTGAAGTTCCTATTTCGGCCAGAAAATTCCTTCAAATCTTTGGTCTTCACCTTGTTCATTTGATCCACACTGGAATGAATTTCTCGTGCCCCCGTGCCCCTCTGTAACTCACATAAATAAACTTCTCGTGCGCCCCCAAATTTATTTCTGCCCCCCCTAGTCACGCTATCCTGGCGCCGGACCTGCCTCAGCATTAATTTCAGTTGTAAATGCAAATATTCGTTGTGTCCTCCGTTTCGATTCATCAAGCATTTAGACAGACAGCGCGGTTTTCAATGACCCGTTGGCGCATTTTAATTGAAATTTTACAGATAAACTACGTAATCTCAGTCTTGTTGTAAAAACTACGAAATTTAGTTCTTGAACAGTTTGATGATGTTGATGGTAACGCTTGATGCATTATTATCTTCCTCTCACGAGAAAGTGACAGTGACGCTATCTTTTGAACAAATTCGCACATGCTTTGGAGTTAACCATTTTTTCAAGTTTTCCGGTTGAGTTTTTGACTTTCTACCTCGCAAATTCAATACTTTATCAAAGCTGTAATTCAGAAATAAATATCGTTTGAAAGCGCCTTTATCCATTATCCGAGAATGCAACAACGTTACCACTGACCTAAGTGCAGGTTGATTCACACCATGCATGAAATCAAGCTGGTCGTAAAAATTTAGGCTTGTTTTTGCGAAGATTTTTCTTTGCATAACTTCACAAGAAAAGTCCAAAAAGTTGAGATTACGTGAGTGAGCCGTTTAGCGACCTACCTAAAATCTCAGCATAATTTTTGAACAGTTTGGGGTTCGTTTTTGTGAGATACTTTCGTGCCATAACCGTACATGAGCTAGCAAAAAGGGTCGATGTCAGGTGAGCGAGAAGCCTTTGGGTATCAATCTACGATTTTTATCTTTTGCTCGGAATCGGAAGCATAATATATCTTCTTACCTAACATTTTATCTGATCTAGTACCATTTTATCTTTTCTAA
This sequence comes from Trididemnum nubilum, assembly GCA_963965965.1. Classification (NCBI taxonomy): domain Eukaryota; kingdom Metazoa; phylum Chordata; class Ascidiacea; order Aplousobranchia; family Didemnidae; genus Trididemnum; species Trididemnum nubilum. Next base: position 23,092,106 of record OZ014479.1, on the reverse strand, counting down.
CCATTTCTTTAGATCTACTCCCGGATGATCGCGGTAACGCGTGAAACATGCCTGTAGGAAATAAATGAAATAACTTTTAGCCATAAGCGTGTTAATTGAACTGCTCTGGACCTTACAGGAACATTGAGCACTCTTCTGGTTATGCCAGCAACACAAATTTGTTATACCTTCTGAACTAAATATCAAAATATTTGTACGGTATTAAGCAAATTTCCTATCTTAAACTTTCCATACCTATAAAGCACGCCTACAGATCAAAACAAAAGTGTTCCATTTTTTGGGACACTATGTACGATATGTGCATACCAAAAGTGTTTTTTGTGCTTTTAATTCGGCCCATGTTCTAAAAATATTATGTTTTATGCCGAGGCTGGCATTCTTCTAAAACTTAAATTAACCTCGTGCTCTTACAAAAGAAATACTCGTATTCACAGGTGGGCTAGTTAATGCAAAACGTTAGCTTCGTTAACCAACAAACTTTATACCTCCCTTAAAGTTAATTCATTATTTTTCAGCTTTAATTAACGAAAGTTAATGAAGTCCGTTAATTCGTTAACATTTTGAGTGTAATTTACATTTTTTTATTCACTCACTTCTAGAACACGTATTGACACTGTTGAGCTGATTGTGAAGAAAAATTTATTGCTATGGTGGTCTTTTTGTGTTTTGGAAGTTACATTTTACAATCCAATGTAATTTCAAGATAAAAATAGGTTCAAACGTACTAACGAAGTTGCCATCGAAAAATGTTTCGAAATTGCAAACAGCGATAATTAATAGACCTATGAGGCTGCAGCTTATTATTTGCCACAAAAAGAGCTCCTTTCTTCGCTTTTTGTTGTAAAACTCGTGCTAATACGCAATTAGTGTTACAATAGGGTGGAGTGAAAAAAATTTTTTTTGGAAAGTCAAAAAAGTGTAGTTTGGAATTCCTGGCAAATGGTCTAAAAATAGAAAAAAAAATCGACTTGAGCCAGTTGCCACCTACCATAGGCTGGCTACCCCCCCAAAAATTGGTCGTGGGGGTAAAATGGCCATAAAATCATGTTACTTGATAACCGCTAGTCGTAGAGACCTGATTTATAGCTCAAAAGTTGCAGAATCATCATGTTTCTATGAGTGCTAAGAGGACTTTTTTGTCTATTTCAATCATAAAAAAAGTTACAGTCAAAAAACTAGTTTGGGCAGGTGTAACATAGATTTTTTTTAAGGATTAGGTAGACGTAGGCTTACGTCTACTTAATCCTTACAAATTTTTAAAGATTTTTTTCTTTGTAGATAAGTAATTAGGTGCTTAGTACTATTAATGAAATAACTTGATAACCACCCTAGTTTATAGCTATGACAACCAGGCGAAGTGCAAGCAACGTTAAAGTTTTACATAGTGGATACACTTTCACTGGAAGTAAAAGCTTTCCATCCGGTATACTACCCACCAAATGTCAAGTGTTAGAGAGGATCATCCAATTCAAAAATTTTAGAACTGTGGACGTTGCAAATGATGTTGCTAAAGAAATACATGACAGATGGGTGTGGTGTAATGTTTATCCATTACATTACTTAACTATATCTAAAAAAGTACAGGCACTGGTGGTAGCTTTCAGCAAACTTGATCGGTATCCCAAGAAAAAACGTGGAGCATCTTTTTTGGAAAAAGAAGCGGAGTTCTTGTCAGATATAGATAAGTTGTTCGACGTGTTTTGCAATGACAATGAACAACGAAGACGTTTGGAAAAAGACCACAAGTTGCGAATGACTGATGAAGATTTTGTATTTTATGAAGATCAAAAGAGTCGGCGTATTGGAAAATGTTTAGATGTAGCTTTGCCTTTGACCTCATCTGACCAAAAATTTATACGACGTTCAGAATCACATGTCAATGCCCCAAGTTCACAATGCCAAAATGAAATTATTACTCTGTCAACTACTGATTATGTCTCGGAGTCCGAATCTTTGGCATCAACAAGCACAGACACATCACAATCATCTGCAGTTTCTCAGTTCTTAGCGGAAATGCCAAATCCATCCGTTCAAAATCGCAAAAAATGGCCAAACCTTGCCAGAATTTGTGAACGCTACCAGCTATCGGATAGAGCAGCTGCTGCAGTTGCTAACAGTGTCCTAGTGGATGTTGGTTTAGTTACTGAAGATGATAAAACACGCATCATTGATCGTAGTAAACTACGAAGAGAGCGTGAAAGATGCCGAAACGAAATCCGGAGCGAAGAGCAACAAAACTTTGGATTGGTGAACGCAGTGTATTTGGATGGCCGCAAAGATGCAACCCAAATTGTTGCACAAGGTCCAAATGAGAAGCATTATCGGTCTGTTCAACTGGAAGAACATTATACAGTAGTTGGTGAGCCAGGAAGTTATTACCTTACTCACTTTTCTCCTGAAGATGGCAAAGGTAGAACAATTGCCCAAAAGTTGTTTGATTCTTTCAGTGGTACGGAATTGGAAGGCAAGCTTGCAATAGTTGGCACTGACGGTACTGCTTCTATGACCGGCAAACACAATGGATGCATTCGAAGTTTAGAAGAATTATTACACAGACCTCTTCAGTGGGTTGTGTGTTTACTACACACAAATGAACTTCCCTTGCGACATGTGTTTGCTGCTTTGGATGGGGCAACAAGTGGTCCAGATACATTGCCGGACCAATAGGTAAAAAAATACAGGGTCCTGTATCAAGTTGGCCAGTTACTCAGTTTAAGCAAGTGTTCGACCCTATTTCTTCTTTTCCAAAACTTCCACCTCATGTCATTGATGACATGAGTACAGATCAATACTACGCTTACAAAATCTGTTTGGCAATTATAACTGGTAATTGTGATGATGATCTACAATATTTGGATGTTGGCCCAGTGGTGCATTCAAGATGGTTGACTTTGGGTTGTAGAATTTTGCGGTATTACGTGTCACTTGATGAACCACCTCAGAACTTGGAAATTTTAGTTAACTTTTGTTTAACTGTTTATTTTCCCACTTGGTTTGAAATCAAGTTATACAACCAACTAACACATGGTTCTAAAGTTTTTTTCAACTTGATCAAAAGAATTAACAGTCTGACAAATCAAGATCTTCGACAAGTAGCTCAAAATGTTGTTCAAAGAAATGGATACTTTGGCCATCCAGAAAGCATTTTGATCGCAATGTTAGGAGATGACGATCAAGCTGTTCGAGACAAGGGCGTGAATCACGTTCTTTCACTTCGCAAGAACGACACCTCAGTTCGTTTATTTCACCTTCCTACTTTAAACTTGGAAGCAGACACATACTATGAGTCGGCTGATTTGGAAATTTGTCAGCAACAACCTCCAGCTATTAGACATTTGTCCGATTCTGAAATTGAAGACTGTCGAATGAAACCCTTAATTTTACACCATCCATACCACAATCAAACTGTCGAAAGACATGTCAAATTGGTAACGGAAGCATCAGCACAAGTCACTGGATTTGAAAGAAGAGACGGACTTATTCGCCAAAAAATTAGATCTCGCAAATTGTTAAAAAAGTTTGACACTAAAATGCAATTTTCGTAAAATGTTTTTATGTTGTGTTGACTGTTGATAACACATCTATGTTTGCCAGCCTTGCACTCACTTTTGGTGTGCACTTCGCATTACTACAGTAATATGTTGTACGACATACCCTTAAAACCAAATTTCTTAGCAAGTTACGAATTGCAAGAGTTCATGTTAACTAGTAGTGAATCACAATTCTCTATGATGCAATTTTAGCATGAAAAACCGGTTTCTTGACTGTAACTTTTTTTATGATTGAAATAGACAAAAAAGTCCTCTTAGCACTCATAGAAACATGATGATTCTGCAACTTTTGAGCTATAAATCAGGTCTCTACGACTAGCGGTTATCAAGTAACATGATTTTATGGCCATTTTACCCCCGCGACCAATTTTTGGGGGGGTAGCCAGCCATGGTAGGTGGCAACTGGCTCAAGTCGATTTTTTTTCTATTTTTAGACCATTCGCCAGGATTTCCAAACTACACTTTTTTGACTTTCCAAAAAACAATTTTTTTCACTCCACCCTAGTGTTACAAGTGCCAATCGGTTCGTACCGAAACGATGAATAAACGTTGCAAGAAATTAACGATGAAAACCTTAAAGGAAGTTAAATTTAGTCCGTTAACATAAAAAAAACTTTTTAACGGATTAAGAGTTAATGAAAAAGTTAGCTTCGTTATTAACGGATCAACGAATTTGTGCCCACCTAGGCTCTTCTTCTTTCTCGATACAATTTCCGTAATACTGTGCATAAATAACGTTGACGAACATAAAAACATTTCAACTTCTTGTAATCATTTTAAGAATTAGGAAGCCACATTTGCGCTTGGCAACGTTTGAGCCAAGGGGTTTTAAGTCTGAATTTACAATTCCGTTGAGACTAACAATAATTTGATAGGCTTAAATTTCAATAAACCAGGCTTATGATAGGCCTTTACGGACTATCTAGACTGGAAAAGAAAGCAAGCATCAGCAAACACAACATAGTGAGGTTATTGACTACACTTTATTAAACGCAACAATATCAACGGATTGCACCAGGTCTTCAAATCCAGTAATTGATTCCTCTAGCACATCGGTGGATACCTACAAGTGAAAGGTGTCAAGACCGTAGAGCGGTTTAAAGTCACATATCGACACAATCACAAAGTCTCGAATACCCCCTTCTTTATTCGGGGTAGAATAGTGAAGTCGCTATTTCTGCGGAATCATTGGTTACCCATCGGCAGAGGGCGCCTGTGTGGTGATAACGTAACCACACATCGAGTCGTGTGGAAATGGTCTCTAGTTCATCAGCCCAGCTGTAATTCTGTGGCGTAGCCCTTCCGTTGGACCATACCGGTACTCTGATTCAAAAACCCTTTAATTTTTTCTGGCAATTCCTTTTTTGCTTACATCACTCTCGTTAGTTTTTTTAATCGGAGCCCGCTTTTTGCTCAAATCACTGCGAAACGGATGTCTACGCTAATCGATTGTTGCTCGCAGAGGCAAAAGTAAACAGCTTCGTAACCACCACTCCCAGTTACGATTCGCCAAGTGCTCCTTCAATGTTAACCAAAATGCTTCGACATTGACCAAACAGTATTTGTAGTCCATTCAATAAAGCAAAACACAACAGACGCATTTACTCGATACTTATTACTTATGAGGACCTCATGTGGCCCGACTTGGATACGACTGATGTCGCTTTAACCTTTCAAAAGTTTTCATGACGTTCTTCACACGCGGAGCAGCTTTTGGGCCTCAATGGTGCACACTCTCCTACCGTTTACCAGAAGACGAACCTAGTCAACTGACCGCTCATCGAGTCCGCAGTCAGTATGTTTGATCGCTAACTTTTAAGGCTAATTGACGGTCGACTGTCGTGGACAAGAAGGGGATCAGTTCCGAAAATTTGCAAACATCTCACCTTTTCATCTTCAACCACGCAGCTAATTTGAAGTTTCTTGATGCCGTAACCGACAGCAACTAATTTTCCTGAAAAAGAAAGTTTTTCTGCGATTAAAAAGATGGTGTGAACGTTAGCAGACCTTATCTTGGCTCTTTATTCCGCTTGTTTTGTAGTTTTTACCAAAACCATTAATACAGTGGTTCGCCGAAGCCAAAATATGTATCCACAATCATAGAAACCAAAATACGAACACGCTACCATTCGCCGTATAATTTTTGAGATTTTTTGATAAACATCTTCCAATCAAAGACTGTTAAAGTTAAAATGGAGGACCTTCGCGGCCTGATCCCACTTTCCTACGTTCCAGATGCCGACCCTAATCGCGGCAACAATATCTGTATTGTAATAATGGCTACTTTAGTGGCCGGCAGGTTTTTAACATTTAAAAAGTGGTCAAAATTCGAAACATAAAACGTCATTAGGAAACAAATTAGGAAGTTTCAAGCCTTTTCATTACCACGCTGCAAGTAGTTGAGTGACTTCCCTAGTCAAATTTCGTTCAATTGCAAACGCTGGCAAAAGCAATTTTATGTTGCTCAGGTAACAATAGAAGCTCCATCGCACCGCTGATGACTCATCGAACTTCCAGCAAAACACACTTAAAAAGCTACTTACCAGTTCCCCACACAAGTCCGTCCATGGTGACTGATCGGACAGATTTTTCTAGCTCGGCCATATCCGTCTCATCATCCCACGGCTTAACGTCATAAATAATTGTCGATTTTGCAATAGCCGCTGGTTCTAAACAGCAAACAAAGTGACGGACCAATTCTGGCTTAATTTTAAATCTTGTTCTAGAGCAGAGATGTCTCGAGTCATGCCCGCGAACCTATAGCGGCTCGTGAAGAAATTCTATCTCGCTCGCCTCAAGAATACACGTAACAACCGCGAACGAAAGGCTTCAATGAAGCCACATCTACCTCCGTGAACAGATTTGAGACCTTTTTTTGTCAAAATTTCTCACGAAGTGAACAGCTTTTTGGCCCTCACGTAGTAATTTGTTATTCTAACAAAAACACCGAAAATTATTTTTGGTGCCGAGTATTGGCAAGCACGCGACTCCGCTGTGTCTTATTTGGCATCCTATATGCAATTAAACACTGCAAGAAAAAAATCTCATTAAAATGACTTCTCACACCAAAAAGTTTTGAGACCACAACGTTTTTGCTACCAGTCCTTGACCAATATTTTGGGAAATGACCCTCCCCCCCAAAAAAGCAATTTTGGTCACTATGACTAAAAAATTGAGTAAGTTATGGATATGCTTACATGCAAGCCCTGAAATTTCGCTTTGACATCAAAAAATGACCTTAAGTTTTTGAAAATGACCAAAAAAATATTTCTACATTAAGACATTCGACAAAAAACTTGGAGCGAAAAATAAACCCGTTCAAGGTTAATAAGAACAAACGATGGGAATAAAACTAACTTAAAGTTATCTCTCCATATGAAAGCGATGCAACTTGTAGGGGAATGAAGCATATCCAAAACAAGATGACGTGAAAAACAAAGGTCAGACATGTACTGTGTGCTATTTGTTCAAATGATTTCAATGAGAGTGAATTACTGTGATAGTATCAATTGCAATTAAATCTTTATTCACCAAGTTGCCTTGACCACGGGAGAGCGAAGAGACCGTTCGGTCTTTGATGCAAGCTGCCACCTGCCTACCACAGACGGCTGAGGCTTTACAATGTCCCTTTTTATTGCTGAACGAGTGAACGTCAAGCACAAGAGCTGTGAATATCAATTTTTAGTCTTTGACTTGACCCGACGGGGAATCACGCTAGTCTAGCGTTTTAGTGACAGACGCCATATCCACTCGACAACGGATCAGCAATTACTTTTGCTTTTCTTCGCGTTGTACATGGCAACTCGTTCTGCTTTTAACCTCTCGGCTTCCTCATCTTCTTCATCGTCAGATCCAAACAAATCTTCGTCGGAAGATTCTTCCTCCTCCTCCTGTTCTCCACCAGCTGAAGAGGGTCCGTATTCGCCCAATGGCTTCTTCACACCAGGGAGGCTACAACAGGATAATGCAACTATAAATTGTTGTAGTTGCGTATTTATCTTCCTGTCACCAGACAGCGTCAGACGCTAACTGCTGAACGATCCGGAAACTTTTCAGTGCGACAACTACTTTGTGCTTGGAGATATCCAAAACAGGTGATCCGATTATCAAGTGGATTCTTCGAAGCCTTGTCCACTAAATTTGCTGCGTGTTCGAAACCACCATCTAATCGTCCTAAAGCGTCTTATCCACGGAGGCAATAACGTGACTAGGGTGCAGGTTGAACCCAGATCATGCAATTAGGGCCGTCGTGAAAACGACGTCTTTGCCTCTCGGCCACGCTGCCGACAAATGACAGAAACCATAAGAGTGGAAGAGAAGCATGGTTTCTATAATGAAAAAAATAATAATAAAAATAATCGGAGAAAAGAGGTTGCAAACAGCCTGAAAAGGTAAAAAGACTGTAATTACGGAAGGATTAGGCTGCTGTGAAGTTGCTCAATGAAGAAACTTTGTGTGATCATGCAAATGATATTAAGTCAAACTATGGACCTGCAATTACTGGAGGAGAGAGCCCGAAAAAGCAAATTCCTCAACATTTTAAAAATACTTAGAATACTATTCCTCATCAGCAGTGCATACTCAGACATCTAGCTTTTACAACTGAAAATGATGTTATGTCGCTTGATTGTAAACCACCATCCGCATAAATCGCAATGGTTTATGGAAATGCATCTAGAATATAAAGCAATTTGGCAACTTGCATCTATTTACCAATGAAAGCACAAAAGCTGCTTTTTGTATTTCAGAACATAATGCCTTATTGCAATGCAAGAAAAACTAGTTTTAAACCTTTTATGAAGTTCAAGGCCTTATTGCAATTGCTCCCCTTGGTTAAATTTTACCACTACAGTTAAATGATAAATTTAGAAGTTCTCTTCTGATGATCCTGTAAGGGTAAAACAACCTGTTAAGGGTTTCTAAATTTGACTCTGAAGAAAATTATAACAGTAATTGCAAACATTTTTTATGCTAAACTGCAAAATTATGTATTATACAACTATATAAGCAAACAAGCAAAGATAAACAAAATTGTCAAGAAAGACATTATCTGAAAGATGAATAATTGCATACTAACCTAATTTTTCTGAAAGTGCAAGCAAATCGTTCGGTTTTACACTAATTACATAAAACCCACTATTAATACCATCTTCTAACGCCAATGCTATGTAGCTTTGACTTTGAGGAAATGCCAAGTAATGCATAATTCTAATCAATCACGTACTTTACAGACCAATGAAGTACAAAGCAGTATTGTACCTTGCAAATTGTGCTTGGTAAGATTTGACATGGTTGAACCAGCGCAAAGCATGAGGATGTTTGGCAGAAGGAGCAGAAGTTATTGCTTGAAAAACAACAACATCCGCTTGTGATGGAACATAGCTAAAAACAAACATAATTTTTCATCCATATTATGATGATTCATTACAGGCAAGTGAAAACAAAAACACCTAGAAAGAGCTCTTAAGAGTGAAAAAGCAAAACTTATTCGAATTTTGAAAGGTAATAAAAAAAGTGAAGAGAGCACTAGGGATGGCCATATCCGAATCTCAGGTAATTCCGAACCGAATCCGAATCACAAATGCCGAATCCAGAATTTCGAATCTCATTTTGATAGACAAACGAATCGATCCCTATGCTGCAAATCATGATCAAGTGCATAAACAATTGTATTATAAAACGTACAATATACATGGCCATCGTCAAAAAACAGTCAATAGTCATCGCCGATAACGTGAGTTTGTGTAAGCAAAAATTCGTGCATGCCGCTTCAACGCGTGTGGGTATTGTTGCACAATTATTGTGTACGTGCGGTTTAGCGTGTGCAGATCACACCGTTTTGCAGCCGCATCACAATGCGCTTGAGTGCATGACTTTGAATCTAAAATCAATTGCGTAAACTATGCGTTGCAACATCCTTTTTTATTTCGAACCGGCAGTACCAAAAAAAGATTTTGAATCTTCTTAGATTCGGATTCGATTGAAGATTTGGAAATGGACACACCTAGTGAGCACATTCAGTAGGAATGTATTCTGGAGCATTTATGTTCCGATGTTTTGCAGTTGACTCTTTGGTCTCTTAGGTTAAAATTTACTTTTCACAATTTTTGTGCACCATTCGATTTTGTTTTACGTCAAGATACAAATAATTGAACCAAAATTTTTATCCTTCTCCATTTCTAAAAGAACCAGGAAAGCCTACTGCCTATTTATGTAAAGAATTCATAATCGGAACGACCGACGCTCGCGTAGCGTGTTCCTCTGTTTTTACTCGGCCATTTTCCAACTAACGAGTGCGAAATTTCAAGCTTTTGCTTAGAACTCGAGAACGGTTTGGTCTAGCTACATGAAATTTTGACAGCAGGTTGAGATTAATGAGTTGTGTGTTTGTACCTAATTTCGAGGCAATAGGTCACGTGACTTCGGTTTTAGAACCCGAAAACCGCCCCGCAAGTTTGGCGTAAAAAGCGGTCTCAGTCAAAAACGGCTTAAGTACGGCAAAAAATATTTCATAGGGTTATATGTCTCAAGATACCTTTTCATCCCAACCAACCCACTTTTGGCCGCGACGAGATTTATTTCTTTTTTTTTCCTTTTTTTCTTCCTAAATTTTGTACGCTCTTCTTCTCCTAAACCACAACACATCGAAATCTAATTTTTGTGTAAAGTTGTTGAGCTGCAAATGCAATTTTTTGGGGCAACTCCACCGGCAACCCCCCCAAAATGGGGCCCCAAAAATCCATTTTTTTTAACGGCTCAAGCTAGGGTGCTAGTTCTTTTTGATATCAGTAGATATTTAACAGACAAATATTTTGACATAGTTTGGGGGTGCCACCCCCCCGGGGACCCCCCCAAATGGACCCCCCAAAAATCATTTTTTTGAACAGCTCAAGCTACAGTTCTACTTTTTTTTGATATCAGTAGATATTTAACAGACAAATATTTTGACATAGTTTGGGGGTGCCACCCCCCCGGGGACTCCCCCAAATGAACCCCCCAAAAATCAATTTTTGAATGGCTCAAGCTAGAGTTCTACTTTTTTTGATATCAGTAGATATTTAACAGACAAATATTTTGACATAGTTTGGGGGTGCCACCCCCTCGGGGACCCCCCAAAAATCTATTTTTGGAATAGATCAACTTGGGTGCCAGTCTGTTTTGATATCAGTAGATATTTAACAAACAAATATTTTGACATAGCTTGGGGGTGCCACCCCCCCAGGGATTCCCCCAAATGGACACCCAAAAATCAATTTTTGAACGGCTCAAGCTAGGGTGCCAGTGTTTTGTGATATCAGGAGATATTTAACTGACAAATATTTTGACTCCACTTTTCTGGAGGTTCCATAATCAGATATTTTTGAATAATTGCTGATTTTACCGTAGACAAAAAGTACTTTTGAGAGTCACAGCATTAGCTATACGTCGGTCGTTCACTGGGTTTGCTGGCAAACTCCCATCTAGTTCATCCTTATTTTTAGGATTCTAAAATGCTGTTTGGATAATATTGATATTCAAGTAACATTGAATCCAGTACCATGCGGATTACCAAAGATGGACATGTGCTTCTTCAAAAGTAGTGCTGCTCCTGCTACTTGCCCTAAAAAGTAGCGTCGCTACCGCTATTCGTCTTCAAAAGAAATGCGCTATCCCTACTTCACCACTAAAGTAGCAGCGCTACCCGCTACTTCAAACAACGTGTAAATTCTTTTTTTGCACTGAATTATGAGTCATTGACTATATACTGGGATAATTACGAAGATAAATTAGATTATCATCGGCTGTCTTGTGAAGAGCATAGCTAATACATTTTTTGAAACCAGTATATTTTGGGTTGGGCTGACTGTTTTAAAAATTTTACGTACATTTTTTAACCTCATTTGTTCTTAACTATAGTTGGAGTATAAAGTGACATATCTATTTTTGCTTAGTTAAAAGTTAACTTTTGTTTTAAATTAGATCATTATTAAGCCTACCAGTAATACTGTTAGACAAATCATTAAAATCGACAATGGCAATAAAGAAAAGATCAAGAGAACTCCATTGATTACCTACAAATGCGTTGAATCAGATAGTGCTCTTTAAAATTTTTTCCAGCTAAGGCTAGCTTTGGTCCAAATTTATTTTTAAATTTTGAGCAAGACTGAGTTTTGTGTTCTTATGAAATTAATGTTGTTCTTTCAAAAAAAAAATTATATAATAAATTATTAACAATGTTTTTGTGGTCGAAATAGAGTGCTTATATTATTTAGATTGCTCAAATTAAAGCAATGCTTCGCATTTTTCATTAATTATATTTCTTTATTGTTGAAACAAACACAAACACTTAATCAGCCCTAAAGATTGCTTTGCAAACAAACAAACAAAATAAAATTGTTTGACAGCAACTACAAATCACAGCAACAGAACTCTGCAGAGATTTTTGCAAAGTTTTTTTTGTTATTTTATTTTAATCGTCAACTAAAATATACCTGGTTTATTTTTTTGGTCTTTATCTAAACTTGAGGGAAAAAGCAATCACATTTTGATGAAGACCTTATGTTGGTCTTCACCTAAAATTAATGAAAAAAAGTTACTGCAATTTGTTGTTTTCAAACCGCACCCCCCAAAAAAAACTTTTTTGTGCCCCCTCCCCACAAACACACTATTGTGGCATTGAGCCAGCCTTTAACTGTCTAATGCGGCCTAAGCCAGAACAAGTCTCTACTCTGGTGCCCAACTTTGTATTTTTTTGGTACACTTTTTGCCTGCTTAATATACCTACCATCAGTTTATAACAACTAACCTAAAGCTGTAGTATACGCTACTCCTATTCAGATAGAGTTGCTACCGATCCACGGCAATGTGGCCATAGTTTAGTTCAGACTTTAGAGGAGAGTGATCACCCGTACAATCTCTTCTTGGAAATAGCAAAACGTAAGAAATTCATCATTACAACGTCACAAACAAAGTTATTTCAGCACTCTCAGCCAAACTAACAATTTTGTGAACTAAATATAACAATTTACTAATGTATTAGTTTTTGATTATTAAACATACTACAATAAGCACGTGAAGTAAGAAGCGGGATGGTTCAATTTCTAAAAGCACTTGCCAAAAAAAGTAGCGTTGCTACACGATTTGCATAGTAGAGGCACTATCGCTACTACAGTAGCGCGCTACTGCCCACCTCCGCCGATTACGATAAGCTTGGGTGATTCCGAACAAAATTCTGCTATATTTGTTCTGTCAATTCTCTTCTTCAATCAACTCCAAAACTATTGCTTTTATTTGTGCATTTCAATACTGGACTTTAGTTTTAACACAGGTCAAAAAAACATATTTAAGAAACGGATGAAAAATTGGTCTAAATAGACATGTCTGGAATTACCCTTTGAAGGGTAATTCTAAACATCTACGTAATTAAGGCAAAATTGATACTTTTGTATAACAGATTTACAAAAATTTTGAACTAGAATAATATGTTAAGAAGCATAATTGGGTACGTTTTTGGAAATTTCAATACACTCTGGCGGACATTGGCGTGAATTTAGTCATTGCGCCACGTTGACTAAAATGGATAACGCTAAGCCACGTTAATCAACATTTTTCTTGAAACACCTTCACCTTGGTTGAATCGCTAATAAAGATCTTAATTTTGCAAATGCATATGAATTGGCAGAAGTCTTAAATTAACAGCCACTCTAACATTATTGCAGAGTCGGGGTTTTGATTAGTGTTGTGCAACATCGACGCCAGATCTATTGATTTTATTTGTGATTTTCCGCCACAGATCGCGAATTTATTGAGTGCAGCTTGTACGTTTTTAATGCATAGGCCTTTTAGTAAATACGGCAATTTAAGCTTTTGTTTAACCCCAACAAGCTATCCCAAAAATTTGTGTCTTCTTTTACATTTATTTTGACTCCCGAACTCATTCTCTAATGAATTTTTTGAACTTAGATTTGGACACGGAGTAGGAAAGGATTTAACTTTTTTCTGGAAAAAAATTGAGTTATGAAAAAATAAACTTACTAGGAATCTGGTTTGTTTAGAATACAGGTTTTGAGAGCATGTTTGGTTACAATATAGGACAAATTAATATCTCACCTATTCTGTGAATGAAAGCACAGAGCAACTTTGCAGGATTGTTTTAATGCACATAAAATGATCAGGCCATTATTTAATTACCAAAATAGCAATCTACAATGATATAAGTAATACAAAAACATAATTATTGCAATTTTACTTTCATGTTCGAAATTACCCTTGACTGTCCTAAATTTACCCTGTTCAGAATTACTCAAGCTTATCCTACGAAATTTTGCTCAATGCAGCACTACAAGTCTACAATCAAACCAACCCCCAAATGAAACTGATTGTTTAGGACTTGATATTCAAAAAAATTGTGATTTTAATAGAACCTACTAGAACTGCTATTTCTATCAAACTTGATCACTTTTGTGATTAAAGATTGACAATAATTTGCACGACTTAAGCTTAAACTTAATGCACAATTCACAACAAAAGCACTAGGTCTACTGTAATACATGTACACAAAAGAAAAAACTACTGTAATAGAAAATACTGGTGTTTGAATTAGTCCATTTCTGATTCATGCTACATTTTACCACTTGAGCTTGAAGTTTTTTTAGATCAAGGGTTAACAACTAACATTGCGACAATGTCAAGTCCACAGATTCTGGATTAAGACTATTACCGGTAACTGATTAATTGAAACAAAGTGACTTCAGACCTGGGACATGTGCGGTTAAACAAAGATTTTGGTGATGTCACGTATTTTCAGAAATTTTGATTGTGATTGTTGTAGTTGTAGGTTTGGGATAGGATTAGGCAGTTTAGGGGTAGGTTTTTCAGGTGTCATTAAGTATGGACCATCGCTTTTTCTTTTCTTTGAAAGCTCTGCAACTTGCGTATGAGCACACATTGCTGCTTTGTTTCCAAAAAGACTTAAGACCATTCTTTTGTGATTTTCACTTTTTTCATTTTATGATAGTTGAAACCTAACTCCATCTTTTGAGCTAATCAGCTACGCAGTATCTAGCAAAATAATAGAGATAATGATAGCTTAAGTCCACATTTTTCAGTGAATTTTAGTTCAAAAGAGCCTTATGTCCATGATTGCATTAGCAGCATCCAGAATAGACTAAGTCAAGTGAAAGAGCACTTTGAAAACTATTTTTGACAAAAGCTGTGAGCATTTTGTATTATCAGAAAACAAGAAGTAATGATGAGCATTTTAGTTGGTTTACTTTAGCATCATTTGGGTTTTGCCCAAAAAATTTGCTTTAGAGCTGCTAATACAGCATCTTTTTTCTGCACGAACAACTATAACACACCGATGATGAGCAGTGATAATGCCTATTTGAGTAGTTTTATAGTATACATATTATAGCCTAGTCATAAAGTGAGAGCAATCTACCGGTATAAGTTACGAAGCTTGCATAGTGGTGATTAATCAAATAAACAGGTTTTACTTTTCAAAAGAAAATGTAAGTAACAGTAACTACCTTCATTTACATGCAATCGATTTAAACATAAATCAATGTCAAATTTGTTTTTACCATAAATTGATTGTTTACCATAATGATGTTATGTTTTGCTAGTGTGAGAAAACAATTTGTTTGCTGAAAAAACAACAACATTGATTTATATGTTGAATCAATTGCATGTAAACTTAGTAAGCAATTTGCTCTTCTAATCGAGTTTATTAGGAGCATTAAACTAGCGCAGCACAGTTGTTCAAAAATTATGAAGTGCAATGAAGTACCAGTAGCATAGCAAAGTTGTTTAAGCGCAATGATTGTTTAGTGCTAATTGAGTCACTAAATATGCTTGCTTATTAAGTGCATTGAAGTAGCATATCGCTTCCCTAGTAAATTTGTCTCATTGCAGTGATTTCTATGTGCTAGTTGAGATTCTTTATGTCTTTTCTTTTCAAGTTTTTTTTGGTATAATTTTCCGTGATTATAAAAAGTTGTTGAACAGTCATTATGCACCCTCTTACCGATGAGCTAATGCCGTGATTGCAATGATGATGGTGCCAGAAAACATAATTTACTTAGCAATATTTGAGTCTAGAAAATAAGCAATTATTAAATCGCAAGTGCTTTTTTAACTAGTAAATATCAGTACGTAACTTTTAATCAATGAGTTAAGCTCAACTTAGAATGATAATATAGTCCAGTAGTCATTCAATTTTTATTCAGTGACTTTTGAACAAATTGTCAGTGGTTACAGATGCAACTTTTAATGTGAGCTTAATAACCAATAATGTTTCTTTTGACTAGTGTAGAAAGAGATGTACCAAATGTCAAAAGCTGTTTAAGTTGGTGATTTTTGAGTTTAAAAAATATGTGTGGCAAGTTCTAAGCTAGTCATTATCAGAGTTTAACTTTTTACCGATGAGCTAAGCCTTAGAACGATACAGATAATTAGTCACTCAACTTTTACTTAAATACTTTTTGAGTAAATTTTTGATGATTATGATTGCAACTTTTAGGGATATCTTAATGCTAAATTATATTTCTCAACAGAAAGTTACCATTTTGACCAATATAGTTTTTTGACTTGTAGAGAAACGGATATACAGCAAATAAAACCGAATTTGCTTTTCAATTCGACAACGTATGAAATGTGAGACTTACTCCAATTTCCTAGTGACTAACTGACTATAATTGTTTAATTGGTTTCAAACTTAGATTAATATTCTCCATTAAACGTAAATTTCTATTTCAGATTTCACTTTATCAGTTTCTACAAATTAAGGTTCCAGCCAGAATAAAGTTAAAGTCTCTGTATATTTCTGCCTTTTCAAGAGTTATATATTACGTGCACATCGTAATAGTACAGTATAGTTTAATAACAGTGATGGTTTATTTAAGTGTAGAGTAGTGTTAACAAAGTCGTGATAATGCTTTACAGTGTCACGGTACATAATATCAGTACTGTGCAAGAAGAAGTGATAGAATGTGATTCGATCTATATACATGAATGTATACCAGCATACTATACCACATTCAATTAGTTTAAAACAATTATTTTTTGACATGATAATGACAGTTATATAATGATAACAATTCTTTTGACTTTTCAGATTGCATTCGCAGTAAACAATGTGTAAACTTAGGCTTAGTCCAGTTATGCCAAAATGGTTAGTAAGTTGTTTCAAAGCAAGAAAGACCTAAGTCCAACAACCTGTCAAAAAATACTATAGCACCACCTAGTGGAAAATCATTTTGTGAGTTATCACAGCATATAAATTAACTAATTCTACTTAAAGCACAGTAAATGTTGGTGTGTTAAACCACACAAACGTAATAATTGCGAACACATTGCCGAGGACAGTTTTCTGCGATTTTGTCAAAATGAAAAAATGAAGAAGGATAAAACAATGTCGATCAACAAGCACGTCGATGATCACAACATCACAGGAATTGCACAGGTGAGCATCCGCGACCGGTTTCGTCCTTGCTCAAGGGACTCATCAGGCGGAAGAACAACGAGAAAATCAAATTAAGCAATGCAGCGACGGAGAACAGAACTTGCAAACCGACATCATGCATAGGCATCACGCCAAGCGAGTGTTCCTTGTCAAAAGAACAAAGCTATGGGGACCTCAAGTAGACTGTCAAGAACTACAAAAACCACCAAGGGAACCACAAGGGTACCAGAGATATCGCACCTCCGGGCGGGGAGCCATAGCAAATCAAATGAAGAAGGATAAAACAATGTCGATCAACAAGCACGTCGATGATCACAACATCACAGGAATTGCACAGGTGAGCATCCGCGACCGGTTTCGTCCTTGCTCAAGGGACTCATCAGGCAGAAGAACAACGAGAAAACCAAATTAAGCAATGCAGCGACGGAGAACAGAACTTGCAAACCGACATCATGCATAGGCATCACGCCAAGCGAGTGTTCCTTGTCAAAAGAAATGAAAAAATGGACTAAAGGAAAAATGGACTAAAGTCCTTTTAGAATTCAAGCAGCAACATGCGCTCTTTCCTTTTATCCGATCTATGCTATACTCCAAATGTAGCCCTAACCCTAATAAGTGCACGCATAAGATGAGCGAGAGAGCATGCATGCTCATAAACAAGTTGCAGAGATTCCAAAAAAATGCAGACAGCTTATACTTAATAACGTCTGGTTTTTTATTGCAAAATGTGTGCGAGCACGAAAGGTACATCAAACCTTTTCCTAAATTAAATGCTCAGTAGGCTACAGAATATTTTCTTACCCATCAATATACGATTTGTCTTGTAAGAATTCATTTAAAATATTCAACCCACTTTCAGAAGAAATGTTTCCAAAACCCATTTTAAGACCAATTGTGAATTGCCTAATCAATGTCCAGAATGCACTTCAAACAAATTGTCTAAAAAAAGTATGGCAATAACCTAAAAAAGAAGCATTAAGTATGGCATGCATATATACAAAATTTGACGATATCTTAATCAATGACACTGATTAAACTTTAAATTTTTTTTAAAGTAAACTTGCACTGAAAGAGAATTGAAATAGTTGTGTCTAGTTTTATGTTAATGCAGTAGCCTATAAACTACTGGCAATTATTCCGGTCAGCGACATCCTGATGCGAGACAACTTACCCCGGGAATCCTGACGCCAAAAGCTTTAAACTTTCGCGCTCAGCTTTTTTCTTTTCTGCGCTACGCCATGGCTACGCTTTATTTTCTCAAAACAATCAACATTCGGTTATTGTGACGAAAGTATAATATTTTTTGTTAATTGCAAACTTCATAGGAATCTGTTTTGCAGAAACAACCCAAAAGCGAGTTGTATTTTTGCAAAAAAAAAATCTTGATAAAATCGAAAGTCAAGTTAACGAATCTGTAAAAATGCAAGCGATAAGTTTCAAACGATGACCGAATGCCACGTTTGAAAGTAATATATGTTTTGCTATTATTAAATGACTACATAGATATTTCATGAATAATAATATGTGTGGTTAATTTATGGAGAAAAATGCTCTAAAAGGAATGTATGTTAAAGAAAATATTAAAAATATAATTCAAAGTCAAGTACCGCAAATCAAAATTAATTAATACGGGAATTAAAATTCATTATTTTTGCTTATTATTATTGGATGACCACATTGCAAGTTTACACCCATTTTCATAAAAAAATGTTAGTTTTATGTTAGCAGTAATTTGTCGATAGACAACGTTTGAAATTAAAGTTGAAATTACGGCCAAGAATGAAAATAGATTAAAAATACTGTGCAATAGTTTGTAATCATCCAATTACTTAATTTCCCAATGGGAAAAAACAAAGCAACATGTTCACACGTTTCGAATCGGCGTGCCAAATTATTGTAATTTTTTCGCTTGCGAAATCAAAGCATTTAAACAATATCAAGGTGCTAATTTCGATAAGCTGCAAAACTTTCAGTTTACTTAAGAGTAAGATCACAAAAATGATAAACAAATAAAAAATAAATCAAAAATGAGAAGCTACAAAATAAAAAAAAGCAAAAGTAAAAAATGCCCAAGTCCCGAAAACAATGTTCAAAAATGAGTAGATATATTAATACGATCGTGATGTTTAATCGTAGTATGGTATTTCAATCATCGCTGGCGTTTGTAACGATTTGCATATTTACAAAATCATTTCATGACAGTACGTTGACTTCGTCAGGTAAAAACATATCACACGTCGACGAAAGCTGGTGAAAATTTCAATAAAATCAGCTTATAAATGCTTAAACACTTTTTTCTGCTTTATTTTCATGAAGCTGATAGGCACCACGGTCATCTTTTTTATCTTCATTTTATTACAGTAAACAAAATAATAATTACGTACGATCGTTTGTTTCACATGGTTTAAAGTTTTGTTCCAAATTACATTCAACCATTTAATTATTATATTACAATCACCTCGTACTAAACAAGTTTCAAATATATTGTGTTTCTGATTCAAAAAGCAAAGTACAACTAATACACAGAAAAGTTTCGAAACTTACTGAAATTGGCACCTTTTTAATGGTCAAACTTTTCGATTAGCAACTTGTTATTGTTGTCATTTTCGACTAGCAACTTGTTGTCATTTTTGTGATCTCACTCTTTAATAAACTGAAAGTTTTGCAGCTTATCAAAATTGGCACCTTGATATTGTTTAAATGCTTTGATTTTGCGAGCGAAAAAATTACGATAATTTGTCACACTGATTCAAAGCGTGTGAACATGTTACTTTGTTTTTTCAAAGTCGTTCAAAGTTAAAAACTGCGATTGCAAAAACCAACAACTCCATTTATCGAGGTTAAAACTAAATAAACCATCCATTGGGAAATTAATTGATTGGATGATTACAAACTATTGCACAGTACTTTTAACCTATTTTCATCCTTGACCGTAATTTCAACTTTAATTTCAAACATTGCCTATCGACAAATTATTGCTAACATAAAACTAACATTTTTTCATGAAAATGGGTGTAAACTTGCAACGTGGTCATTCAATAACAATAAGCAAAAATAATGGAATTTTAATTCCCGTATTAATTAATTTTGATTTGCGGTACTTGACTTTGAATTATATTTTTAATATTTTCTTTAACATACATTCCTTTTAGAGCATTTTTCTCTATAACCTAACCACACATATTCAAGATTTTATTTCGCGAAAATACAACTCGCTTTTGAGTTGTTTCTGCAAAACAGATTCCTATGAAGTTTGCAATTAACGGAAAATATTATACTTACGTCACAATAACTGAATGTTGATCGTTTTGAGAAAAAAAAGTGTAACTGTGGCGCAGCGCAGAAAAGAAAAAAAGCTGAGCGCGAAAGTTTAAAGCTTTTGGCGTCAGGATGTCCCGAGCGTCAGGATGTCCCTGGCATCAGGATGTCCCAGGCGTCAGGATTCCCGGGGTGAGTTGTCTCGCATCAGGTTGGTCACGTCAGGATGTCCTGCTTCGCAATTATTCAGTAGGGTAAGTTCAGGTAATTACACACAAAAATCTGCTATTTTTGTTCTCCCTGCTCTCTTCTTTAATCAACTCCAAATCTATCATCAGACAGGGTAACTTTGATACCCTGTTCAATTTTCTCAATTTTGACAGCCTAAACTGTTGCTGACAGATCTTCCAAAACATAGGCCTAGGGTTGTTCCATTATATTTGAACAAATGCCAAATACCCTAGGTTAGAAAAGTTACATAAAATGTTTATAGATCATCTACATAGCATGGCACAAGCTACATAAAAAAAAAATTTAATCGGACTGTCCGTTAATGAGATATCAAAAAATCACCACTAGATGTCAGACGAGAGTATTTAAAAATAAAAAAATAATTTTGAGGCCCTTACTTATGGCAGAAAGTTGGTTTTTGGGTCAAAATATATGTTTTGGAGAATGGGGTATCTAAATTTGGGGTTAAATTAAGGCTAATTTTGCTGTAAAATTGCGTTTTGATAGTGTTTCTAGATTTTTGGGGGGTAAATTGGGGTCAAAAATTGGGAATAAAGGATTGAATAAAATTCTACAACAAAAATATTATTGGATAGTATAAAGGTTATTCTTCCTTTTTGATAAGCAATTTAGGATGACAATTGATTAGCAATGTGTGTCAACAGAACAATTTGTTTTGTTTGCAGTTAAATTTTTTTAGGTTTTTGGGAGGTAAATTGGGGATGAAGGATTGAATAAAATTTTGAAACAAAAATATTTTTGGGTAGTATAAAGGTTGTTCTCTCTTTTTGATAAACAATTTAGAATGATAATTGATTAGCAATGTGTGTAAACAGATCAATTTGTTTTGCTGTTATATTCAGCTACCAAGATAGAATGCTCCTAAAACAGCACATGAAAATTTCTTCACTTAAGTGAAATGAAAGTATGATACATAAGAGACAAATTTTGAATACATTAGTTTTACCATACAATGCAGCTGAGCAAATAACGATTCAGCTGCATGTAACATGTAACCAACATTAGTAGACGTTTTGGCCACAAATTATGCATACCATTATATTGGTCTTGCTGACAAATATATTAAATGCTAGTCGATCACAAGATTGGTGTCATTGTTGCAATGGTGTAATTGGTGTTTTGTGCATTTTTGCTATAAAAATCAAATCAAATCTTTCATTATACTTGTTGTAATATGCCGAAGCATGTAACGAGTTCGCGGGGCCCATTTCTACGTCATTGCACCCAGGCAACACAGCTTCTTTTGAAGAAATGTCGCAGCAGTGGCGAGCTGTTGGCAACACTGTCTCCGATTTGAGTGGCCCAAGATTTGAACTCCAGACCTACTCCAGAGACGAACCCGTTATGCCTCTCAACCAACTATACGATTTTAATCATTCCAACAGCTTTGTACAGGGTGTTTCAAACATAGCATACCAATATACTGGTGTTATTTCAATACGATACCGGTATGTTTCTTTTGAAACACCTTATGCATACTTTTTATCTAATTTAGCTCAAAAATATCATGAGCAAATAGGTTGACCCCTGTGTTCCCTCTAACTTTTGTCCTTGGTCCAACAAATCGCCGCTGAAAAAATCGGCTTAGAGGGAACACTGGTTGACCCAAATGATAAAATATTATACACGTGGGTTCATCTCCAAATGATTTCTACTGTATGCCATTTGAAAGAATAAGAAACTAGCATTGCAAACTTATTCATAAGTACAATTGTAATTTCACTTGGAATGACGTTAAATGACCGGCCAGTTGGTCAAGTGGTAATGCGTTTGTCTCTGAAGCGATAGGTCAAATCTCGGGCCAGTCAAATCAGACAGTGTTGTCAATGGTTCGCCACTGCTGCAACATTTCTTCAAAAGGAGCAGTGTTGCTTGGGCGCAATGATGCGGAGATGGGCCCCCACAAACTCGTTACATGCTTCCGCATAATACAAGAAGTATAAAAAAATTTGATTTTGATTTGATAAAGATAAATGACAATTGAAATCACATGCAGAAAAGAATACCAAGGTCCTGGGAGAAAACAGTACAACTAAGCACACTCGAAACTACTAAATACATGAGTATTGACCAAAGTGAGTCAGAGGTAATACAAAAACGCACTAATTGGAATTTTACTTTAATGTCCGGAATTACCCTTGGCTGTCCGGAATTTTTCCCATCTGGAATTACCCAAGCTTACCCTATTAAATTAAATAACTACTAGCATACCGGTACAACTTTTCACCAGCCTCAGTCTAGTTACCAACGTTCTTTTTACCTATATCATGCTGCACGTTCCAACTTGTGTTCCAACTAACTTTTTTGCTAATCTAATCAGCGGGTGCCCAAATTTTTTTGAAACAATCATGCCTAAAAGTAAACTATTTAAAACACATTTTATGTGCCTTAAATTTTGTACAAATCCAGTACTGATGGTACCATTGGTACACCAGTACAGTAGGTACTGGTATACGCCTACCAAAAGTCATATTTTCACAAATAGGTATGTCTGTTTGTAGGCTAGTCTTTTCTGAAGCTAGGCCTATATTTATCATATTGCCAAAAATTATTTGCCTTGGATCCAACAAATTGGCTTCGTGGGAACAGTGGTTCCAACTGCGCTTCTTGTCTGTCATCTCTGATCTGTCACTGTCATAGTACCTGTACTGGGCACAAGTGTGCAACCAAATACGGTATCGGTACCACTTTAGTTTATACCGATATATAATAATGTCAGACTGTGGCCCAACCAAGTGTGAAACCAACCTAAGGGTACTTAATGTCAAAAACATGAAATACTTCAATTTTAAAAATTAACTGAAAAGGAAAATATCTGATTACAGATTATGACACACAGTCTGCAGTGTTCCCTCTCTGCTCTTAGTCTTACTGTAGGTTATGGCGAGTCGGTGTGCATGCAAAAAATCAGCAATTTTCCAACAGCACACAATAAAAAACTCAACAATGAGTCAACAAATGCCCAATAAAAATGCTGATTTGCTGGTAAAAAATGTAGCTTAATGGTTACGTAGATGACACATATTTTTTAGAATGATTAGACTATGGTGGATCGGTTAGATGAGTTTGATAAAGAGCTTTCAAATGATAACAAAACTTTGAGCAAATTGGCACAGAAAGGGGGAGTCGTTTTATTATACCACAGCTAAAAATATTTTGGAAAAATAATCTTTAGAGTGTAGTAAATTAGGTCAAAAAATTGAAGTTTTGCTGTAAATGCAGTACCGTACCGCCGTACCGGTACTGTACCCACGGTACTTGAATTTGATAGGCCTACCAGTAACAGATAATGACAGGTTTAGATTTTAAATGGCTTGCTTATTTTGTTTCAATGGCTGCATTATTGATTTTGTGACAGCTGACTTCGATGACTGCACTGGTCTTTTCACTTTTTAATAATACATCAACATTCAAATCGACCACAACCACTGACCACGTTGGCACGTTGTGAGCGCTTGCATGAAAATAACGTCATCAAAATTCGCAGAGTTTCCATAATTTTTCTGAAAAGCTTTGTAATTTTCAATTTGAAAAAAGTATTTACTTTTAAAATAAACCAAAGAGCCAAAACGAGAGCGAACATTTTTTACTGAACGTTTCAAGACATTACTAGTCTCATCATCATCAGATAAATGATATAGGCAACAGCAACTTACCTGAAGAAAAAGAAGCGTTGGAAAATCTGAAAAAAGACAACACCATTGTCATTTGCAAACCCGATAAAACTAAGGGTGTAACAATTTTAAACAAATCGGACTACATTGGCAAAATGGAGGACATTTTAAATGATCGCACAACGTTCAAAAAAGTCCCTTTTGATGACAACATTGGCAATCTTCAAAAATTTGAACAATTTTTATATCGATTAAAGAAAAATGGTTGTGTGGTGACCGAGTGAATTAAATTCCTTTTGTCTCACAATCTCCGTTCATTACGCAATACCACCCACAGCAATGAGCGATATCTGTTCATTACGCATTAATTTTGTCTGTAATATCCGTTCATTACTATATCACTATATCACATATCGCTCATTGCTGTGGGTGGTATTGCGTAATGAACGGATATTGCAGACAAAATTAATGCGTAATATCCGTTCATTACGCATTAATTTTGTCTGCAATATCCGTTCATTACGCAATACCACCCACAGCAATGAGCGATATGTGCCAATAACCGGATACCGCAGACAAAATTACGCAAAGACAAAATATATTAATTCACTCGGTCACCACAGTTGTTTAGACGATGACGTGTACCAAAGTCTACGACCAACCGCTGCTTCGACTCCCACGCTCTATGGTCTGCCTAAACTACATAAAAATGGAATACCGCTGCGTCCCATTCTAGCTTCCACCGGTAGCTTTACTTACAAATCGGCAAAACGGTTAAGCGACAAATTGGCTTCACGGGCTTCACTAAGAGATCATCCGACCAATTTGAAGGACAGCTTTGAGTTTATAGACCAAATTAGAAAAATTGACAATCTTCACACAAAAGCGCTTGTGAGCTTTGATGTTAAAAGTTTATTTACCAACATTCCGGTTGACTTCACAATCAAATTGGTCCTCAATCAACTTTTCCCTGACGAACAGGGCAAAATCCACGGACTAAGTAAAAAGCAATTCGACAAACTACTAAAATGGACTTGCAAAAAAAACAACCCTGCAATTTAACCAAAATTATTATCACCAATTAGATGGTTTGGCAATGTGCTCACCCTTGGCTCCAGCAATGGCAGACATCTGCATGAATTGGCTAACAAACGAAGTCTTAGCAAAAATTAAAAATCCACCCGTTATCATGCGCTACGTTGATGATTTCTTTTTGGCATTCGACAATCCAAATGACATAGAATATGTATATCAAATATTCAACTCCATTCATCCAAATCTGAAATTCACCAAAGAAGAAAAAACTGAAGGAAAACTGCCTTTTTTGGATAAAGGCGGTGAATCATCCAGCCAATTCCGGTGGTTTACAATAGCTAAAATTGAACTATAATTTTTGATATTTTTTGTTTTGATTTTGGGGCTGCGTTTGCAAAGATATTCAACAAATACAAAAAGATGTCCCCCCGAAAAAAGTTTTTGGAAACTCTGAGTTTTGATCTTCCCGCCAGAACCACAGTTCTCTAAACTATTAGGCCTACTGTAATCTTATTAAACTATTAGGCCGAACTATTTCTAAACTATTAGGCCTAATAGTTTAGAGATGGTTAGGCCTAATTAGGCCTAAGCTATTTAGAAATAAACTATTTAGAAATAAACTATCTCTAAACTATTAGGCCTACCACAGTTCTCTAAACCATTAGGCCTACTGTGGTTCTGGCGGGAAGATCAAAACTCAGAGTTTCCAAATACTTTTTTCGGGGGGACATCTTTTTGTATTTGTTGAATATCTTTGCAACCGCAGTCCCAAAATTAAAACAAAAAATATCAAAAATTATAGTTCAATTTTAGCTATTGTAAACTACTGGAATTGGCTGGATGATTCGCCGCCTTTAAACTATTAGGCCTATCTATTTCCAAACTATTAGGCCTAATAGTTTAGAGATAGTTAGGCCAAAACTATTTAGAAATAAACCATCTCTAAACTATTAGGCCGATCACAGTTCTCTAAACTATTAGGCCTAATGTGGTTTTGGCGGGAAGAACAAAACTCAGAGTTTCCAAATACTTTTTTTCGGTGGACATCTTTTTGTATTTGTTGAATATGTTTGCAACTGCAGTCCCAAAATTAAAACAAAAAATATCAAAAATTATAGTTCAATTTTAGCTATTGTAAACAACCGGAATTGGCTGGATGATTCACCGCCTTTAATTACCAAAACATCACACGGAATCGAAACGACAGTATTTCCAACCGCTTCCGCTTCCGCTTCCACCTCCATCGCTTCCGCTTCCGCTTCCACCGCTTCCGCTTCCACCACTTTTACCAAAATTTATCATAATATTTTTAGCTAATAATATGAATAAAATGCATTAACGTGTTACTGGTATGTAAATGAAAAGTGAAAACGATTTATTTCATTACTAACACACAGAAAAAGTAAACATGAAGAAAAACAATACTCCGTGCAATAAAAAAAAGTAATATTAAAACAAGTAATTTAAAACAGTGAGTGCAATAAAAAAGCACAAGAAAACAGCGGCTATAATAAAAGAAAAATCCAACGAAAATGGTGAGTGTAAAATAAGTGTAAAAAATATTAATAGAGTAAAAATAAGTGTAAAAAAATAATTTTACTTAATTCTCAACTGCTCAATACGTATTAGGCTATGAGTACGAGCTACTTAAATTTACTTGGTCATATATCAAGTTTGAATCGTCGTATCTCTATTTATACGCCGAATATGCATGTCATTTATTACATACTTACGTCATCTACTACGAATTCTCACCGCCTTGTAAACACGAGAAAAACAATGAATTGAGTTGCATATCGTTAATCGTAAACAAGTTTAAAGTTTGGACGTAGGAAAATACTTTGAGACGTCACCGAACTCCATAGGTGGTTGCAAGAAAGGCACTTTATTAAATCGACCGAAGTACCGTCAGCTTGGTAGGTTAGTATTTTACAATAAAATTAAATTCAATAATGAAAACAGCGGTTTTGAGAAAGTGAGCGCACTGCGACTATTGTTTTTGTATTTTTTCGTGATTCACGAACCCAAACATTACAAACGTACGCTATTGTCCCCAGAAAATTTTTCTATCACCAAATTTAACGCTACACACTCACAATTAAATTACTTACCGCAAAGAATCGTCAAATGGAATACGCGAAAGCAACATCAAAATACTCAGTTTTCTTTCATAATACTTTAATGACAATGAAATTAAATTATTTTAAAAACTATATTAACTAACATTACTTCAAAAAGCTTGATTTTATTTGAGTAATAAAACTTCCCGTTGTGAATCGATAGTAACTTGCGAGATTTGCCAACAGTCGAAAGATTGCAAAATAGTGCGTTGGTAACTTGGTATTCGCTAACTGCCTTTTATAATTTGTAAATGAGAAACCACGAAGCTTTGTTTTCCAAGTGTGAACTGGGATTGTTGCTGAAATTTCGGCAAAATATGGCTTTGCCAGTATTTATAAAGTCTTAAACCAAAGATTTAAAAAGTTATTGCCCCGATTCGCATTTGAGGGCAATGAGTATAGCAAACAGCGGTGGATTCAAATTTTTGCGAGTTTAAGAGTGGATACTTTCTGCAACAGCTGGCTTCACAAACTCAATTGTAATGGTATGTTTCAATTGTTTGTTTTGTGTTAAAAAAAACATTTAGTGCGAGTATTGTCAAACAACGTAAGTGGAAGCGGAAGCGGTACCCATTTACCGCTTCCAGCTTCCGCTTCCGCTTCCACAAAAATTTACCGCTTCCACCGCTTCCGCTTCCAGCTTCCGCTTCCGCTTCCACATCCCTGATAAAAAGCCAACATTTTCAGGATTATATACCAAATGGCAGAGGTGGAGTCGAGGACACAAGGCTCGAGGCCAAGGCCAAGGACACAAAAAAATCCGAGGCCAAGGCCAAGGACAGCCTTTCCGAGGACAGACACTCTCGAGGCCAAGGACAGGAATGCTCGAGGCCAAGGCCAAGGACACAAGCGCATGTGCTCTCCAAAAAAAAAAAGGTCTTCACAAAAATTTTTCAGGCGATCTCCAAAAAAAAAAAGTTCTTCACAAAAAAAAAAGGTCTTCAAAAAAATCTCCAAAAAAAGAAAAAAGGTCTTCACAAAAACAAAAAAAAATTTTTGAGGACTTGAGGCCTCGAGGCCAAGGACTTCAAAATCTGTCCTCGAGGACTCCACCTCTGCCAAGTGGGACAGCTATACTCCAACCAAATACAAACGCAATCTAATTAACAATTTATTGCATCGTGCTCATCAAATCTGCAGTTCTTTCACATTGCTTCATAAAGAATTTAATCAAATTTCTTTAGTTTTGGAAAAAAATGGCTTCCCCAAAAACTTTCTAAACAAGCACATTAACCGTTTTATGGAAAAACACTACGGAAAAGACATCCCCAAAGAAAATATTTTCAAGGACCCTCGAGTTAAAAAGTTTTTTATGCGGTTACCATTTATTCGCAAAAATTCACCCCAAATAGAAAAAGAAATTAATTCTTTTTTTGCCAAGCTTGACTTTGAAGCCAATTTTTTATTAATTAACGATACGTATAGTTTAAAAAATGTGTTTAAACATAAAGAGCAACAACAAATTCTCCATCAATATGGCGTTGTGTACGAAATAAGTTGTAACTGTGGCAGTTCTTATATTGGCCAAACGTCACGGAATCTAATTACCCGTATCAATAACCACGATCCTTCTTCTAAAACACCACAGGATACGGACGTCACTCGGCATTTGACCGATAACCCTAATCACGCAGTTTGTTTTAATAACCCCATCATCCCGGCTAGATCTGACCATTGGCGAAAAATATTAATCAAAGAAACCTTAATGATTCAACAAAGAAATCCAGATCTAAACTCTGACAAAGCTTCGATTCCATTATATTTATTTAATGTGTAAAAACTGAAAACATTCGTTCAACGTGTGGAAATATTTATTCAACGTGTGAAAACAATAATTTTTTTTTAATTTTACGCTCGATCCCTTTTTTTGTTATGCGTCATTGCTTTGCCTTTTTTTCCTGTGCTTTGCTCGTGACAAGTTACTGTTGCCTATATCATTTATCTGCTGATAAAGAGACTAGTAATGTCTTGAAACGTTCAGTAAATAATGTTCGCTCACGTTTTGGCTCTTTGCTTTATATTCAGATAACTTAAACGTTCCAATCATTATGCTCCGATATTTACTTTTAGTTTATTTATTTGTGTCAGAGGTCAGACTCAACAAAGGTCCATAATAACACGAAAAACAAAAACCACGCAGACAAATTTATCTGGCACAACACAAAACATAAACATGCGAGCTAATTCAGCCAAAATGTAATTTTGAGTATAGCACTGAAAAATCAGAATCAAGAAAATATGCTTAGCCAAAAATTTGTAGAATGTAAGCATTTGAAAAAAATAAAAACGTAATTAAGATTTTCATGAATGAGTGAGTTTTTTCTCCAGTAGAGCGCTAATGCTACTATTGACAGATCCAGAAATTTGTCTTAAATTTGTGAATTTTTTGGCTCAAAGGGGGATTTTTTGGAATATTTTCATGTTTGGGATTTTTCCTTAAAATAGTTTGTCTTGGGTCTTGGTTTGTCTTTGTTATCAAAAACAGTATAATCAATAATACCACATAAAAAGATAATTGATAACACCGATACCGAATAGCGTTTCCTCTTTACATCTTAGTTTTTGTTCCATTGGCCGAAAAGGAATGATCAACCACCAAATTTTGGGGCCAAAATTTCTAGCATTGGATTTTCAAAAAGGTTGAAGCCGGAGTTAAAACGAGTCTTAAGGTGCGTTTAGACTGGACACGAAGCAACTTGAAGCAATGTGAAGCAATGCGAAGCAACGCAAAGCAATGCAAAGCAACGCAAAGCAACACAACGCAAAGCAACGCAAAGCAACGCAAAGCAACGCAAAGCAACACAACGCAAAGCAACGCAAAGCAAACCAAAGCAACGCAAAGCAACGCAAAGCAACGCAAAGCATCGCAAAGCAACGCAAAGCAACGCAAAGCAACGCAAAGCAACGCAAAGCAACGCAAAGCAACGCAAAGCAACGCAAAGCAACACGAAGCGAAGGTTGGCAAGCTTCATGAGCGGTCGCTCATGTCACTCGCGAAGGTTGCCAACTTTCGCAAGTGGTTGCTAATCTTCTCGACTGGTCGCTTCATAAGCTGAGTTTAATAGATTCAATGAGCAGAAAGCGTAGTGTACTTTATTATTGAAGTGCTATTATCAATACTTCAATTGTAAAATTTTGCATGGGGGGACGCTTTTGCAGCCTTGACCAACTTTACAAAAAGTTTAGTGGAAATGATGTATTTCCGTCGCCGAAATTGAATGAAGACCAAAAAAAAAGGTCTTCGCCGGAAATTGAAGTCATTTTTCCCCGAAATCAGGTGAAGACCAAACAAAAACAAAGGTCTTCGCCCAATATGCGACCATTTTCGTCAAGATATTTGCAGGATCTTTTAGTCCTGGCTGACTATTTTTCCTTTGGTCATCCAGCGCTCAACTCTCGATGGGAGCACGCTTAAATCTCGATGGGGGGATTTTCACTCTCGATTGGGGGACGCGTCCCCCCTACAATTTAAGTACTGGCTATTATAGTAATCACAGCAGAGTTGGAATCGAGAACACAAGGCTCGAGGCCAAGGACACAAAAAAAACCAGAGGCGAAGGCCAAGGACCGCCCTTCCAAGGACAGACACTCTCGAGGCCAAGAACAGGACGCTCGAGGTCAAGGCCAAGGACCAAGCACACAAACGCAAGTGTTTTTCAAAAGAAAGGTCTTCAAATTTTTTTTTCAGGCGTTCTCCAAAAAAAAAAAATCTTTACAAAGAATTTTCGGGCGATCTCCAAAAAAGAAAAGGTCTCCAAAAATTTTTTTCTGGCGTTCTCCAAAAAAAGCAGTGTAGAAAAAAATTTTTCAGCCGATCTACAAAATTTTAACCATTCAAAAATTGTGCTGTCCTCGAGCCGAGGACAGGGCAATTTTCGAGGACTTGAGGCATCGAGGCCAAGGACTAGACCTTCGAGGACAAGGCTAAGGACTTCAAAATGTGTCTTCGAGGCCAAGGACGTCCTCGAGGACTCCATCTCTGAATCACAGGTTCTGTTTCGTCATAGTGCGCTAAAATTAAAATGAAGATTGAGTTTGTATTATTAGAACGACCGACGTTAGTGTTGCGTGTTCCTTTGTTTTTACTCGGCCGTTATCCAACTAACGAGTGCGAAATTTCAAACTTTTGCTTATAACTCTAGAACGGTTTGGTCTAGCTACATGAAATTTTGACAGCGGTTTGAGACTAATCAGTTATATGTTTGTACCAAATTTCGAGGCAATAGATCAGTGACTTTAGTTTTAGGACTCGAAAACCGCCCCGCAAGTTTGGCGTAAAAAGCGGTCTCAGTCAAAAACGGCTTAAGTACGGCAAAAAATATTTCACATGGTTATATGTCTTAAAATACCCTTTCATCCCAACCAACCTACGTTTTGGCCGCGATGAGGTTTTTTCTTTTTTTTTTTCCTTTTTTTTTTCTTCCTAATTTTTGTACGCTCTTCTTTTCCTAAACCACAAAACATCGAAATTAAATTTTTGTGTAAAGTTGTTGAGCTGCATACGCAATTTTTTCTCCCGAAATTTTTGGGGCAACTCCACCGGAGACCCCCCAAATGGGGCCCCAAAAAATCAATTTTTTTAATGGCTCAAGCTAGAGTGCTACTTTTTTTGCTATCAGCAGATATTTAACAGGCAAATACTTTGACATAGTTTGGGGGTGCCGCCCCCTCGGTGACCCCCCAAAAATCAATTTTTTGAACTGCTTAACTTAGAGTGCCAGTGTTTTATGATATCAGCAGGTATTTAACAGACAAATGTTTTGACATAGTTTGGGGGTGCCACCCCACGGGGACTCCCCAAATGGACCCCTCAAAAAGCATTTTTTTTGAAGGGCTCAAGCTAGGGTGCCAGTGTTTTATGATATCAGCAGATATTTAACCCACAAATATTTTGGTGTAGTTTGGAGGTGCCACCCCCCGGGTATCCCCCAAATGGAGCCCCCAAAATCAATTTTTGAATGGTCCAAGCTAGGGTGCAAGTGTTTTATGATATCAGGAGATATTTAACAGACAAATATTTTGACTCTGCTTTTCCAAACGTTCCATAATCAGATATTTTTGAATAATTGCTGATTTTATAGTAGACAAAAAGTACTTTTGAGCGTCACAGCATTAGCTACGCGTCGGTCGTTCACTAGGTTTGCTGGCAAACTCCCGTCTAGTTTTAACAAAGATTAATAGATATTAATTTTTTGAAATCATCAACTTACTTGAAAACGATCTACGACGCAAGAGCGCAAACAAAAGGACAAAGAGAGACATTATCCTACGATATGTGCTAACATTTTTGTGCTTCGAAAAATCATGCCGCCACTTAATTACATTATCAGAAATTCCTGTTACTTTATCTTGCCACAAGTATAACTATGACATAATCATAAAACAATTTTTTTAAATTATATTATGTATGTTTTGCAGTATCTTATACGCAAATAAGGTAGTGCAGAAAATGAAGATCAACGAAAAAAGTAATTTTGCAATTAACACATACTGTGTATTGAAAACATTGAAAGAATAAGAGTCTAATCCATGAATGAGGGATATGAACTCTACTGCGTTTTCATAAAAGTTGTTTGACTTTTTTAGTTCAAGTTCACGAAATTATTGGTATTTCTTAAATTGCTGTTATTCGAGGTTTGTTAAAGAGCAAGTTCTTCAGCGAAAATTAAACGTAAAAATTAATCCTAAAACGAATGAATTTTTACTTTTTTATGTAAAATGAATATGAATGATTTAAAATCTTCTGCCATCAATGAAAAAAACAAAACAAAATGTAAATATTTTTTATTCTTGCGTTTTTTAAACTCATTTATTAGCCAAAACGTTTGAAGTCATTGTGATAAATTGTCTCTGATAAAACATCCGATCGGTTGAATTTTTCAAGTTGAAACAAGTAAAAACTTTCAAATACGCTGTTTTAAAACAATGATGGGAGGTTTAAAACTCCGAGAAATGATCGTAATTTTAATTCATGTGATGAGGAAACGCTTTTGCACCAACAGCACGACAAGAAGCTAAAAGTTAGTGTTTGATTAACAGATCAAGAGCAAATCGCCTAATGATGATTGCGAGTGAAAATAATGTAGCCGACGTGATGGGTGGTTTTTCCGCAAAATACATCCACAATGTCGTCGCAAGCACAGCGTTATTATAACACTGTGAAAGTGTGAGTCATTGTTTTGGAGCGCCGTTTGTGTACCCTAATTTGTGCAATGGTTTTTTGCATATTTAATTAAATAGTCATTAATTAAATATACAAAAATAAATATACAAAAAAAACATGTGCAAAAATAAATATGCAAAAATTTTTGAATATTTACTACACCATAATTTGCGCGACGTTTTTTTGCATATTTAATTAAATAGTCATTTTAATCAAATATACAAACATATATGCCGCAGAATAAACCGTTGCAAAAATAAATAGACAAAAAACTGTTACACAAAAATTTTTTGCGCAAAAATTTCTGACACAAAATTGTTGTTGCAAAAATAAATCCTCAAAAATTTTTGTGGATTTATTTTTGCAACATCATTTTTTGCATCAAAATTTTTGGCATTACAATTGTTTGTGTCACAAATATTTGTACATTTATTTTTGATAGCAAAGAAACAACACATGCCGAAATAAATGTGCAAAATTTTGTGACGCAAAAAATGTTGATGCAAAATTTCGTGTCGCAAAAAAAATGCGTGCAAAAATAAATCGTCAAAAATATTTGACTATTTAGTTCGAGTCCATAATGATCAAGGGTTGAAATTATGCGAGCGGGAAGGTACGGATAAATGAATCATCATTTCCTAGCCCAACGAGAGGTCTCATAAGCAGGCTAGCACCTTACTATAGCTGCCGTACAGCTTGAAGCTTTTGTCCTGATGTTCCAGTTTTATACCTTGCTGGTACCTTCCCGCCCACATAATTTCAACCCTTGATCATTATGGACTCGAACTAAATAGTCAAATATTTTTGACGATTTATTTTTGCACGCATTTTTTTTGCGACACGAAATTTTGCATCAACATTTTTTGCGTCACAAAATTTTACACATTTATTTCGGCGTGTGTTGTTTTTTTGCTATCAAAAATAAATGTACAAATATTTGTGACACAAACAATTGTAATGCCAAAAATTTTGATGCAAAGAATGATGTTGCAAAAATAAATCCACAAAAATTTTTGAGGATTTATTTTTGCAACAACAATTTTGTGTCAGAAATTTTTGCGCAAAAAATTTTTGTGTAACAGTTTTTTGTCTATTTATTTTTGCAACGGTTTATTCTGCGGCATATATGTTTGTATATTTGATTAAAATGACTATTTAATTAAATATGCAAAAAAAACGTCGCGCAAATTATGGTGTAGTAAATATTCAAAAATTTTTGCATATTTATTTTTGCACATGTTTTTTTTGTATATTTATTTTTGTATATTTAATTAATGACTATTTAATTAAATATGCAAAAAACCATTGCACAAATTAGGGTACACAAACGGCTCCCCATACATTGTTTTAGCATACGCACGGCGATTTCGAAACTAAGTTGGTAGAAGGATCTATTTTTTACGTTAATAACAGCAATTTTAAACTTTTATCTCGAACAGACGTCTAATTATATTTCTAATTTTGTGACTTTTAAGTACATACTGATATCAAAAGAACGTTATTTTAGCTCAAAATTAAAAATAAAAGATTTGTGGGATCTATTTAGGGGGTTACTGAGGGGGGTAGCCCCCCAAATCACGTCAAAATATTTTGAAAGACCTGCTGATATCAAAAACAATTAGGTTATTCAAAAAATTGACTATCGGGAGGTTGAATTTGGTGGGGTGGCATTCCTAAATTATGTCAAAACATTTTTTTCACACATTTCTAATATTGAAATTGCAAACGACGTTAAAATGTATTTAACAACTTCATAGTGACTGAATTTATAAAAACATCTGTCTTGGTTAAGTCATTTAAAAGTCAATTATTGGGGGCATACTTGCTCTAAATAATCAACATGCCCTAAATAATTTTTTCACTTCCACATCGATGATTATTGCACTAAACAGTTAGTAACAAACCGTGACCTTAGGTCAGAATTAGAAAACAGTGATTACCATGTTTAAGTTTTGAGGTTTGTCCAACTGTTGGGAATCGAACCCGAGTCTACGTTGCAGTGGCAGACACTCTCCAACCACAATAAAACTTTCAATAAAAAATAGCAAAATTTTTTCTCACGTTCTTATAGCGTGCTTTGCTTGAGGAAGTACTGAACTCTGACCCCCAAAACCATCCGAATATTTTGATACGTAGTTGATTTGGTTGGTCAAATAAAATTGATACTCAGCCGCTGTAGGGGTAAATGCAAAGAGGAGAAATATGTAATTCTGAATACGCTAACAATAACAATGACAAACTGTTTAAGTACCAACAATCTTTAATAAAAACGTTTAAACTGTCAAAAAGGCGAAAATTTAATGCAGAAGAAAGGAGTAAAACGAGTCCCAGCCAAATACGTGGAGGGGAAACAAAGGCCAAACGCCACCAGAACAAATTTAAGAGAAAAAAAAGGACTAACCCAAAAAAGCCCAAGCGATGCTCCCAACAGGTGATTATATAAAAAATATAATATATCTACTAGTGTAAATAAATAACCCGAAACTTTAAATGGGAAAATGAGAGCGTGAGCAACAACTAATGCCGGGACAAACACAATGTGGGAATCAAGTGGGTGCGAGCATGAAAGCGATTCAAAGGAAAACTTTGGTATATCTGAAAATAAAAAAACAAACACTAAGCTAGTGGAAACTAATGATGCAATTATCTGCAAAATGTACTAACTGGTATAATAGCTTACACACTCTTACAAACAAAGGTGAATAAATTATCGTTAAACTAACAGTCTTACCTCCTCTGTCCTGCGCAAAACAAAAAATGATAAAGCACATTGCGCAAGATAGAGAAGTCAAGTCATAATACAACCGCAAGGTGTTGGTAACAATTTTAACAGTGCATGGAACAAAAAAGGTGCTTATATACCGGCCCCAAAAAACAGTTAATGCATGTAATTAATAGTTGTTTTTTTTTTAATAAGCAGCCGGTGAAAGACTTAATGCGGTGAAGAAAAATAACAAACTAGTAACCAACGGGAAGGCTCAGGTCTCAAGGCCAGAAAAATAGCAATGAGTAGGGCAAAAGGATAATTATGAACGGCAAAATGAAGATAGCAATATAAGAAAGCTTAACAATGACGTTAATTATATTACCTTATGGCGTAGTGCAAAACTTGAAAGGCTAAAATGACAAAATGCATGCATGTATGTTCTAAGAGTTGTTTGAATCAAAAAACAAGTACATCTATTAAGCGCTACTATAAAAGGTAAACAACCGACAAAATATACTGAACGTACAGTGATGCGGACTGCTGACCAAAAGTAAATATAAGTTTTTAACTTGCAAGCCGCGTCACTGTAGGCAAACGCGCAATACAAAATAAACATCACAAAACAAAAATCACACAAGCCGCTATGCCTAGTTCTTATTCTACAGCCTCCAAAAGGCAAATCTTGCGTATGTCTCGCACCAACGTCCGTGTAGAAAGTTTTATTTTTGCGGAGCGTACCATCCCTAAATCATCGGCGTATATTTCTTCAATTAGGCCCATTGGCCAATAGCCTCTGCAGCGGGGTTCATCAACGACCAATACGAGATCGCCCACCTTGAAATTCCTCTCATGACTTAACCACTTCTGTCGCAATTGGAGTGTAGGCAGATAGCACTTCAGCCAGCGATTCCATAACTCGTTTGCAAGATATCCAACCTTACGCCACGATTTCCGATACCCATCTGCCTTCATGAAGACGTCAGGTGGCGACAACGAGTCAAAACTGCCTTTCAGCAGCGTATTAGGCGTGAGTGCTAGCAGATCTTTCGAATCGGCAGAAATCGGTGTGAGAGGGCGGTCATTGAGAATCCGCTCGACTTCGGTGGGAAACGTGATCAAGGCTTGATCATCGAGAGGTGTATTTTGAACGATGGCAGAAAATATCCGTCGAAACGACCCTATGAGGCGCTCCCAGACTCCACCATGATGACTTGCTCCTGGAGGATTGAATCGCCAATTAACTCCCTTTCTTGCAAACTTGGACAGGACGGGGTGGGTGGTACAGCGGCGGATACCATCCCTAAGCTCACGCTCTGCTCCCACAAAATTACTACCGTTATCAGAAACCAGTAACTCAGGCGTTAAGCGCCGATTACAAAAGCGAGAAAAACACTGCAAAAATGAATCGGAATCCAACCCAAACGCAACTTCTAGGTGCACCGCTCGGGAAGCCAGACACGTAAAAATACAAAGATAGCGTTTAGTCAGGCTGCGTCCAGACTTGGTTAAAAATGGACCAGCAAAATCTAACCCCACGCACGTAAAGGCCGGTTTACCAGGTGTAATTCGAAAATTTGGAAGAGGTGCCATAATTTGGGTTCCAGGTCTAGCAAACGTGCGGCGACAAACCGTACACATACCAATGACACGCTTAACAGCCGCAAGGCAGTGCAAAATCCAATAATATTCACGAGTGGCAGCGAAAGTATGCAAAACTCCGGAGTGCCCTACTTTAACATGGTAATAAGCAATTATTAATTCAGAAAAATGATGCTTAGATGGTAAAATAATGGGATGCTTACTTTCAGGTGGCAAGGGGGATCTCTGAAGCCGGCCGCCTAAGCGCAATACACCATCAACTACTACAGGACTAAGTT
The DNA here is from genome assembly GCA_963965965.1 of Trididemnum nubilum. Taxonomy (NCBI): domain Eukaryota; kingdom Metazoa; phylum Chordata; class Ascidiacea; order Aplousobranchia; family Didemnidae; genus Trididemnum; species Trididemnum nubilum. Next base: position 23,054,085 of record OZ014479.1, on the reverse strand, counting down.
TCCTGAGGGACGAATCCCTCAGACACTGTCGCGAGTGACATTTATCATTATCATTAAAACTACCAAGTTCCTGCAGACTCACAAACTCGTTAGAATAACACTGACGTTGTACAAACTTAACCAACCTTAAAGTAGCCTCTTTTAACTCATTAACCGTCAAGTAACTGTTATTCACACCCTCTAAGGACTCATTCCGACATTTAGCCGCCAAAACAATTCTGAAACGAAGAAGCCAACCAACCAAACTTCTTAGTCGAAAAAATGACGAACAGTGCTTCATCAAAGGCTGAAGGGGAAAAACGTCCTCAGCTGCCTCACGCCCACCAACAGCACATACCCTAAACTCAGACTTCAGTTCAGCATCTAAGCTATCGTTATCTAAGACGTCGGGAAACGAAGGCCACTGAGAAACATCTGACCAAAGAAAATCCGGCCCCTTAAACCACATGTCATCAGCATCAACTTGAGAAGGAAGTGCACCACGTGACGCTAGGCCCGCCGGAATACATGAAGTATGTACGTGGCGCCATTGCAAAAGATCTGATCCAGCCTGAATAGTTGCAATACGGTTGGCTACGAAAACTTGATATCTCTTAGCGGTGCTACGGACGTTATGTAGTACAAAGGTGGAATCGGTCCAAAAGTAAACATCTCGGACGACCAAATCTAGCTCAAGTCTAACTAGCTGCATAAGTTCTACACCAACCACAGCAGCGGTAAGCTCCAATCGCGGGATAGTGACGGGCTTAGAAGGTGACACTCTAGACCGTCCCATCACAAAACTACAGTAAATATCATCCTTACATTGAACTCGTAGAAACACCACAGCACCACAGCCTGAAAAACTTGCATCCGTGAAACAATGTAGTTGAAAAGTACATTCCTTGAATTTAGGAGGAATTAAACACCTTGATATATGAATAGAATTCAGAGCAGGAAAACCTGCGAACTAACACTCGAAAGCTGCTTTATCCTCATCCGGAATCCGGTCATCCCAGCCAATACCACTTGTAGATAACTTTTGTAACAAAATCTTAACCGGGAGCAAAAAAGGCTGAAGAAAACCCAAGGGGTCAAAATTTTGACTAGTCATTCTTAGACAAACCTCCTCTTCTAGTAAACTCTTTCTTTTTTGCACTAAGCTGAAAGAAAAAGCTATCTGAGCCAACGTCCCAGGGCAAGCCCAAAGCTCGCAAAACAGTAGTTTCCTCACGCCGATCAGCCAAAAGTACATTCTGCAACACCGACCTGTTACTTGCAAATTTCGTCAAATGAAATCCTCCACTGTGCAACAACTCCACCAGCTGCCGAATAGGCCTACTCTCCTTAGCCTTAGCTTTATTAGAAAAAGACTTTAACACGTCATCAACGTAAAAGTTTCCGCTAACAATTTTCAACACCTCACTGCAAGGGCCGATGACATTGTCCACGGCGGTCTTTCTTAGAGCATAGCTGCAAACACTGGGAGAAGAAGTAGCCCCAAATAAGTGCACAAGCAAATAAGTTACTCCTCCGGCTCAACTGAAAGGTCTTCATCGGGCCACCAAAGAAAGCGCAAGCTGTCACTATCTTCAGGACAAACCTTTACTTGGAGAAACATTCCCTTAAAGGCGGTGAATCATCCAGCCAATTCCGGTGGTTTACAATAGCTAAAATTGAACTATAATTTTTGATATTTTTTGTTTTGATTTTGGAGTTGCGTTTGCAAAGATATTCAACAAATAGAGAAAAATGTCCCCCCCAAAAAAGTATTTGGAAACTCTGAGTTTTGTTCTTCCCGTCAAAACCACAGTTCTCTAAACTATTAGGCCTACTGTGGTTTTGGTGGGAAGAACAAAACTCAGCGTTTCCAAAAACTTTTTTCGGGGGGACATCTTTTTGTATTTGTTGAATATCTTTGCAACCGCAGTCCCAAAATTAAAACAAAAAATATCAAAAATTATAGTTCAATTTTAGCTATTGTTAACCACTGGAATTGGCTGGATGATTCACCGCCTTTAACATCCGCCATGACAGCTACAGGAGCACTCCGAAACCTTAGCAGAACACCCACCAAACGACTTGTTTGATCAGGGCCCGGCAACAAATTATTATTTAAAGAAGTTCCCCAGTATGTGGCACCACAATCAAAAACAATCCTAAATTTACCCCCAGTAGCGTGATGGGGAATAAACCATGACCTGGATCCCGGAGCCAAAGCCTCTGACGGAATCTTACGAGCATATCCTAGATCGAAATACTCTGTCATACGTTTTCACGGTACTGATAAAAAAACTCAGGATCTTTCACAAAACGATGCTTCAAATGATTCAACCTCTTAACGGCAACTGCTCTGTTATTCGGTAGCGTAAGATTATCTGACTTCTAAGGTAAACCTATCTGATAATGTCCATCCACCTTTTCCACAGTGTTCTCCATAAGCTTCACGGCACGTCGATCCTCAGATGAATAGGGTTCTTTCGTACTGGTCCTAGTGACAAAGTCGGTATCATACATCCTCTGCAATTGTTCGTGCAAAAGTTGTGATTCCAATTGAACAAAATTGATATGGAGGCGCTTACTCTGGTCCAGCTCAGCTTCTGGTCCAACCAATGTCCACCCAAGGGCAGTGTTACAGCACGATCGTTTTTAGTTGGATTCGAACTTAGGTTTTTATGTTCTGTTGTTAACACGTTCATTTACCTAATTTGCATATTACTTTGTGTTGCGCGTCTTTCATAATTTGCACGGAAGAAATTTTGCAACGTTGCCAGAAAGACGCGCCGTTTTGCCTATTGTTGATCACTTTTTTGTAGCAATTTTTTATTTCCAGCACAGCAGTTAAATCAGTTAGGTCAGTCTTATTTTTTAACAGTAGCGTCAAGAGGTTTTTTATTTTGTTGGTGTAAAATTCAGTTTGTCAGTTTAAGTGTTTTCCGCCCAGCCGGGCAATCCTCGATAAATTTTTGCAGGACTGGTCTTTTTTATTTGCTTTTTATTAATACAAGTTTATTTTGAAATATCCTTTGTTAGCCTCTTGGACGCAAGACCAGACAGTGAAGACCTAGGCATTCCGCCTAGGACACAGTCTTCAATCTATAACAGGCAGTACGCACAACATTGGGTCCCCCATTCGGTCCAATCCTATACTCCAATTGACGATGAGCGGCTTGAACATCGGCCCCAATAAGGAGCTCAACGGACTTGTTTTGCAAACATGTCATCACTGCGTTTTGCAACAAATCGGAATACCGCTCTACATCCGCGTGATCAGGCACACTTTCTTTAAGATCAGGCAACGCCGGTACAGCCACAACGTCTTGCAGGGAGAGAATGTGCTGTTGGTCATTCACCCCACGAAGATTTAGGTCCACCTTGATGCCACTTCGTTCTTCCGTTCCATTGATGGTTGCCAAAGAGAAGCAAATCTTGGTTCCCTTTAGACTCAACTGATCTGCTGGCCTTTGCGTGCACAACGTAACGTCGGAACCTTCGCCCAAAAAGGCATAAGTAGTCACACAGCGACGTTGTGTAACACCCCACACAGTGACAGGAACCACCTTCAACCACACCTTGCAACCAACTATACCTGTGATCTTGCCCGAAGCACAAGTACCATGCTGCTGTTCTACCATCTCACCATTGTCACTGCTACTTCCGGAGCCAATGGAAGTTCCACTTTCGTTGTCAGAATGAAGAATGGTGTGATGTCTCCGGCCACGCTTACGACACTTGCCTTCGGACTTACAATTGCGCAAGATATGTCTTCCTAAGCAGTTAAAGCAAAGCCTATTTAACTTCACGGACTTCCAGCGATCCTGTACCGACAACTTCTTAAAGGCAGGACATCTCCAAATTCCGTGATTTTCCTTGCATTCCGGACAGGATGGCGTATGCTGAGCAGGCGTCTCGGTTCTTGTTTTCGAAAACGTTGTAAAGACCTTCTTCTTACGTACTGGTTCTTGTCGGCGATCATGATCATGCTTTCGATCACCTTTGCTGAGAGACAGTTGCCCCAAAAAACTCCGTTCCATCCTAGCATGCCTTTCCACAAATCCAGTAAGGTCCTTGAAGGTGTTGAGTTTATTATTCTCAAGCTTATTGCTAACTTCCGACATAAACTTCTCCTGTAAACTTTTAGGTAAGCGCTTAAATACACTACCAACTGTGTGCTGAGTATCTAACCCCGCACTAGCTAATCCACAACAGGCAATCAAACAATTGCGCATGGAACTTGCCAACTTAGCCAAGCCCTCAGAATCACCGGAGCGAATGAAAAGTCCCTCGGTAATGGCCCTGACATAAGCATCAACTACAATATGTGATTGGCCATAATTAGTCTCAAGTATTCTGCGCGCCTCAAGATACCCAATCTCAGAGCTGTCAGCCTCGATACATTCCTCAAAATCCTCGCGAGCTCGACCCGAACACGAAGAAATAAGCAACTCTAGTTTATCAGAGGCATGAATGGTGAACTCCACGCAACACCTAGGATTCAAACTGTTTTATGAACCTGCGATATTTCACGGGGTTGCCGTCAAACTGATCTTCTTTACCCAGAGGTTTAGCACTACGGCAATTAACTGAGTTCGTCATAGAATGAAGTGCTTCAATCAGTTGGGAAATCTCCTCACTGTTCCCTCTAGAACTCGATCTCTCACTCAACTCTCGATTACGATAGCAGTCACCTTCAGTTTGCTGCCTATGTTCTTTACTAGATTACCGATCACATTCTAGCAAACAATCTTGCGTAGTCTCTGACACTGCGCTCGAATCCCACTTACTAGTGTCCAGTGGCGGATTTAGGGGGGGGGGATGCATCCCCCCACCAGCCTAAAAGTAACGATTTTGGCCGAAAAATCAGCCTCTATTTCGAATAATTCGGCTCCAGTAAGGGATGCATCCCCCCCCCACCAGCCTAAACCTAACGAATCCGGCCGAAAAATCACTCTCAATTTTGGTGAAGACCTTTTTTTTTTTTTTTTTTTTTTTTGGAATTTGGTTCATTTGACTGGAGCCTGATTTTGGGCGAATAAAACGTTTGAATTTCCGATTTCGGCCGAAAAATCACTCTCAATTTTAGTAAAGACCTTTTTTTTTTTTTTTGGAGACCACCTGATTTTGGGCGAAAAAAACGTTTGAATTTCTGAATTCGGTCGAAAAATCACTCTCGATTTCGGTGAAGACATCCGAATTTTTGAGGTTTTGTGCTTAAATTCCCCCCCCACCAAAATTTTCTAGATCCGCCACTGCTAGTGTCAGCACCCAAGCACTCATCCAGTGTAACCCATTGAGGTTTAGCTTCATTGCAGGCATTATAAGAACTAGCTAAGTTTCTAGTACTACAAACAGCCTGACTACGTTGAAACTCTAACTCTCTTCGACGCAAACGCTCTTCAAGATCTCTTAACTCTCGTTTACACAAAATAAGAGCACTATCCAATAAAGGTTCAGACTTAGCGACACCATTACTTAGGATAGGCGTAGAAAAATCATTAGCAATTAACCTCGGCGGTCTCCTATCCATCGACTCTCTAGAGACAGGAACTCTTGGCGTAAGACTCAAACGACTAGTACCATTCATATTGTATCAACAAACAAAATTCAACGCTAATTAAGCAAAATCGTGGTTCACGAAAAGTTCTGCGTCACTTCTGAAAGAAGCAAAACAAACAACTGCGGTTATCAACGACTTTACAAATGAGAAGCTGGTACTACGCAATTGAAACGCGTCAACACAAAAGCGGTTCTCTGTAAAAACGAGCTTTTCCTTTGAATGAAAATGTAGGGGTAAATGCAAAGAGGAGAAATATGTAATTCTGAATACGCTAACAATAACAATGACAAACTGTTTAAGTACCAACAATCTTTAATAAAAACGTTTAAACTGTCAAAAAGGCGAAAATTTAATGCAGAAGAAAGGAGTAAAACGAGTCCCAGCCAAATACGTGGAGGGGAAACAAAGGCCAAATGCCACCAGAACAAATTTAAGAGAAAAAAAGGACTAACCCAAAAAAGCCCAAGCGATGCTCCCAACAGGTGATTATGTAAAAATTATAAAATGTCTACTAGTTAGTGATGGAGTACTCGAATACAACACGAGTACCATTTTTTAAGTACTCGTACTCGGTTGGTACTCGTACTCGAAGGTCAATGTACTCAGTTCTCGGTCAAAAAAAGAGCCAAGTTCACGAGTACATTTGGCCTTTGGTAAAAGTAATAAACAAAATGAATTTTTGATCGTAAACTGCAGCCAATAAAACCCGCCAATTTATTGAGTTGCTTTTGCGTGAATCCGTGCAGACCGCAGCTGAACAAACAGCTTTTTAATGGTGAGAACGAGCGAAATCAAGCGTTGGAATGTGGTAAAGTGATTGGGTCGACAGCGCATAGTATTGTTTGACAACAAACGCCTTTCTGCTGCAGAAAACGTGTGAAAGTTGCCGCAAATTTTAACTTATTTAGCAATTAAAGTTACATACCATAGAAATCGAGCCATGCGTGTTACAAAGACGACATCAGTTGGGTTGGCATTTTACGGTTTCACCTCAAATGTTGATAGAATATTTTCTACAGTAGATGTATTACTGTAATTTCCCAATCCCAAATAATAGTTTTACTGTAGTATTGGAAGGGGTATCCGAAAAAGCATAGAGTTAGATTTGGAGGCAATATTTTCAGTGTTAAATTTAGATCAGATAGAGATAGTTTAGTTGCATAATTATTCTGTAGCTGAGTTGCAGCTGTAGGCAAAATTTTACTTTTTTTTGCAAGAAATTGATAAAATAATAAGTCAAGTCTTTTGACAACGCATGTAAAATGCGTTTGAAATATTAATATGACTAAGCACTAATTAGGATTATTTTATAAAAATGGATGTTAGATCTGAACTTAAATAATAGAACTGTAAACCGATAAAATACAGAATAAAAATACCGCTATAAATTACAGTTGTAGCTAGTAGCTGATATTAAATGGCAGCATTATTTTACAGAGGTGGAGTCCGCGAGGACTCCACCTCTGTCGAGGACACATTTTCAAGTCCTTGGCCTTGGCCTCAAATTCTCAAGTCCTCGAAAATTGCCTTGTCCTCTGCTCGAGGACAGCACTATTTTTTGAATGGTTAAAATTTTGTAGATCGGCTGAAAAATGTTTTTCTAAACCGTTTTTTTTGGAGATCGACGGAAAAAAAATTTTAAGACCTTTTTTCTTAGGAAAACACTTGCATTTGTGTCCTTGGTCCTGGGCCTTGGCCTCGAGCATTTCTGTCCTTGACCTTGGCCTCGGATTTTTTTGTGTCCTTGGCCTTGGCCTCGAGCCCTGTGTCCTCGACTCCATCTCTGTTATTTTATGCTCACATTACTTAGTCACCTCCTTTGAAATACAGCATTATTTCGAGAACATTACTACTACGTCATTTGCAATTTAGTGTTACAAGTTTTCAGGCGCGTAGCCAGGATTTGAAAAAGGGGGGGGCTATTTTGAAAGAGTGAGAAGTGTGCATACGACGTTGACTCGAATTTTCATTGACCTTGAATCAGTTTCAGACGGTTTGTCCGAAATTTGAGACGAAATGTCTCGGAAACATCGGAAATTCAAAGGTTTTTTCCGCCCAAAATTAGGTAATCTCCAAAAAAAAAAAAAAAAAAAAAGGTCTTCGCCAAAATTCAGAGTGATTTTTCAGCCGAAATCCGAATTTCAAACGTTTTTTCCGCCCAAAATTAGGTGATCTCCAAAAAAAAAAAAAAAAAAAAAAAAAAAAGGTCTTCGCCAAAATTCAGAGTGATTTTTCTCCCAAGTTTCGCAAGTTCAAACGTCTGAGGGGGGGCTCTTTTCGTATGGGGGGGGCTGTTTTCCATTTTTCACAGAAAATCGGCCTCAAAAGCACAAAATACATGCGTTTTTGCATACTTCACAAGCCAATGGGGGGGGCTCGAGCCCCCCCCGCCCCCCCCCTGGCTACGCTACTGCAAGTTTTAGATAGTCTTTAAATGCATAGGAGAGCACAAATCCGTTAATCGTTAATCCGTTAATTACAAAGCTAACTTTTTCATTAAATCGTTAATCCGTTAAAAAGTTTTTTCATGTTAAAGGACTAAATTAACTTCCGTAAAAGTTTTTATCGTTAATATCTTGCACCATTCATTTATCATAATGGTACAAACCAGTTGGCACTGATAACACTTGTTGCGTATTAGCACGAGCTTTATAGAAGAAAGCGAAGGAAGGAGCTCTTTTTTGTGGCAAATAATTAGCTGCAGCCTCATAGGTTTATTAATTATCGCTGTTCGCAATTTAAAAAGGTTTTCCAATCGCAGCTTCATTAGTGCATTTAAACTTATTTTTGTCTTGAAATTAGATTAGACTGTAAATGTAACTTCCAAAACACAAAAAGACCACCATAGCAATAAATTTTACCTTACAATTAGCTCAACAACGTCAATACGTGCTCTCAAAGCGAGTGAACATAAAGAAACGTATATTACGCGCAAAATATTTACGAATTAACGGACTTTATTAAGTTCCGTTAATTAAAGCTGAAAATAACGGATTAACGTCAACGGAAGTGTGAAGTTTGTTAACGGACTAGTGGTTAACGTAGCTATCGTTTTGCATTAACTTGCCCACCTATGATTAAATGTTAATTGAATATAACATTAAATCGAAAAACCTCTCAAAAAATTGTTGTGGATAGTCATGTTTGGAGTAGAGGACTTTGAAAGCTTATTTGTGATTAAAAGAAGCATACGGTATACGAGCAGTGGTGGATTTAGGGGGGGGGGATGCATCCCCCCCCACCAGCCTAAAAGTAACGATTTTGGCCGAAAAATCAGCCTCTGTTTCGAATAATTCGGCTCCATTTCGGGATGCATCCCCCCCACCGACCTAAACGTAACGAATCCGGCGAAAAATCAGTCTCAATTTTGGTGAAGACCTTTTTTTTTTTTTTTTTGAGACCACCTGAATTTGGGCGAAAAAAACGTTTGAATTTCCGATTTCGGCCGAAAAATCACTCTCAATTTTGGTGAAGACATCCGAATTTTTGAGGTTTTGTGCTTCAAATCCCCCCCCACCAAAATTTTCTGGATCCGCCACTGTATACGAGGTGTCGCTTTTAAACAACAAAAGTGGTGACATAAAGCAATTTTATTGAAGGAAAAAAGATCGTTTTATTTTGTTTCCCCTTTGATGTATTCTTCCTTAGCATCAACACAGCGTTTCATTCGGATTTTCATAAAAAAAAAAGAATATGGCAACACCCTTAACATAAACAAAAAAATTAACTAATAAAAAGTTTTTCCAGAGGTTCCTCTGGTGTTCTAGGCTAGCTTTGAGAAATTACACAGGTACTACTCAAAAGACTAACTTTATAACTGACGTTTCGCTAGTTAGAATCAACTAGCTTCTTCAGAGCACTGCTATCAGTAGTGATGGCAAATCGCCATCAACTTCTGATAGTTGATGGCGATTTGCCATCACTACTGATAGCAGTGCTCTGAAGAAGCTAGTTGTTTCTAACTAGCGAACTTGTTTCTAACTAGCGATTCGCCATCAACTATCAGAAGTTGATGCCAAATCGCCATCAACTTTTAATAGTTGATGGCGATTTGCCAGCACTACTGATAGCAGTGCTCTGAAGAAGCTAGTTGTTTCTAACTAGCGAAACGTCAGTAATAAAGTTGGTCTTTTGAGTAGCACCTGTGTGATTTCTCAAAGCTAGCCTAGAACACTAAAGGAACCTCAGGAAAAACTTTTTATTTGAAATGCCTGGTGTACAACTACATTACAAAAAAATTAACATTGCCTTGATTTTTGATTTTGCTGTTTTAATTCGTGGTGAGTTTGCAGTTTTCCAATGCATGGACTGCCTCTTTGTCTCTGGGTCGTACTGGAAAATTCATCTCTCATCGCAGGTACAGTAATCACACTGTCTAAAAATTTAGGGTTTTCTTCAATTTGTTTTGAAATGTCAGCGCAAATCTCTTGGCGTTTTTCTTTTTGATCTCTAGTTAAAAGCTTTGAAACAACTTTTGGAACAGACCATTGTCATATGCAGATTTTCATGCAGTACTTGCCACATTGTTTCTTTGTCAATGGACATCCTCTCTGCTATCAGTCGAATACTAAGCCGACGATCTTCTCGGACAATTTTTTCAATTTCTCGGTTATTGTTAGTGGTTTTTGATATGGTTGGGCGTCGTGAACGTTCATCATCTTCAACATCAGTCCGGCCTTCATGAAGTCTTTTGTGCCATTCAAAAACGCGGGTTCTTGACATGCATTCTTTGCCGTAAACTTCAATCAAAGCTTGAATTTTACCAAAAATTTCAAGTTAATTCTTTGCTCAGTTTTGGAGTAAAACATTTTTCTTGCGGCTGTAACGGAACTTCTTGCAACAATGAGCAATTTGCTGCTTCTGCAAGCCAAGGCTTTTTCCGACGCGCAAAAAAACGTGCACTTGCTTTCAACATCAAGGTACCTAATTTGTTTAAAACATAACTGTAATTTTGCGTGTAACTTGTCAGAAAATTGTCGCGTGCAGTTGTGCGCCTTCTTAACATCCCACGCACCGAAAAAAAACGTATTCGTTTATATTTTTGCGACAAATTTTGAGCTGCTACAACTTAAAAATTTCTTTTTCTAAACTTGTAAAAGTACTCGTACTCGAACTTTTTTTACGGTACTCGTACTCGAGTTCATTTTTCAATATCAGTACTCGTACTCGAAGTTTTTTGCGGTACTCGTACTCAGTAGCGTACGCAGGATTTTGAAAAGGAGGGCCAGAAACTTCAGAAAATTTGAGAGGAACATAGATCAGAATTTGAAATTGTCATTCTCAAATTTCGTCCCATTTTTCGCCCAAAATCAGGTGATGTGCAAAAAAAAAAAAAAAGGTCTTCACTCAAATTTCGTCCCATTTTTCGCCCAAAATCAGGTGAGGAGCAAAAAAAAAAAGGTCTTCACTCAAATTTCGTCCCATTTTTCGCCCAAAATCAGGTGAAGAAAAAAAAAAAAGAAGGTCTTCACTCAAATTTCGTCCCATTTTTCGCCCAATATCAGATGTTTTCGAGCCCAAAGCCTAAAAGCCTGATGCCCAACTTGCAAAGGGGGGGGCATGCTTCAATTTTGCTCACTTTTCTATGCAATTTTGCAATCCTGGCGACCCAAAGGGGGGGGCATGGCCCAATGACCCCCCCCTAAATACGCCCCTGCTCGTACTCGTACTCGGAAGTTGAGTACTCGACTCCATCACTGCTACTAGTGTAAATAAATAACCCGAAACTTTAAATGGGAAAATGAAAGCGTGAGCAACAACTAATGCCGGGACAACACAATGCGGGAATCAAGTGTGTGCGAGCATGAAAGCGATTCAAAGGAAAACTTTGGTATATCTGAAAATAAAAAAACAAACACCAAGCTAGTGGAAACTAATGATGCAATTATCTGCAAAATGTACTAACTGGTATAATAGCTTACACACTCTTACAAACAAAGGTGAATAAATTATCGTTAAACTGACAGGCTTACCTCCTCTGTCCTTCGCAAAACAAAAATGATAAAGCACATTGCGCAAGATAGAGAAGTCAAGTCATAAAACAACCGCTAGGTGTTGGTAACAATTTTAACAGTGCATGAAACAAAAAAGGTGCTTATAGCCGCATCTCCAAACGGATCACTTTTTTTAAAACTCGTGTAAGTAATGACTCGTATGTTTTACGAGTCATACTTTATGACTCGTGTCTTTTAGGACTTGTGTCCTTTAGGACTCGTGTCTTTTAGGACTCGTGTCTTTTAGGCAGTGGTGGGCAAGTTACTTTCTAAAAGTAACTAGTTACAAGTTACATTTACTTGGCAAAAAAAGTAACTAAGTTACAGTTACAAATTTGAAAAAGTAACTAGGTACAGTTACAGTTACTTTTAGTGATTAAAAATTTGGACTAAAAATAGGCCAGTCGACACTTGCCCGATTACGTCTGTTTGTCCCAAAAGTATATTAATCTCAAATACTGTCCACCGGTACTCTGTAATGTAGCATCATATCAGTACCGGTACGAGGCAGCTAGGTAACATAGACTCCTGAAAACAAAAAGTATCTCATGCGATACCGGTAATCAATGTGCTTCTGGAATACAACAGTTGGGTAACTTATGGGGGTTATTTAATGTCATATCAAACTCTTAAAGGCGGTAAATCATCCAGCTAATTACAGTGGTTTATAATAGCTAAAATTGAGCTATAATTTTTGATATTTTTTGTGTTAATTTTGAGGCTGCAGTTGCAAAGCTTTTCAATAAATGCAAAAAGATATCCCCCGAAAAAAGTTTTTGGAAACTCTGAGTTTTGTTCTTCCCACAAAAACCGCAGTTCTTTGACCTATAAGGCCTACTGTGATTTTGGCGGGAAGAACAAAACTCAGAGTTTCCAAAAACTTTTTTCGGGGGATATCTTTTTGCGTTTGTTGAATATCTTTGCAACTGCAGCCTTAAAATTAACACAAAAAATATCAAAAATTATAGTTCAATTTTAGCTATTGTAAACCACCGAAATTGGCTGGATGATTCACACCTTTAAACCCAAACTTAAAGCCTGAAAGCTGGTTTGAAAACGTGTTATCGATACCGGAACCTACCAGTTTAAGTGGAGGCAAGAGGACGGTGCAAATCAATACAGAACAACTGGAAGGTTGCCTGACACCCTTCCTAAAACTCAAAGACTAAACCCTAACCCAAAATCCCAACCTTTTATTTTAAACTGCAAACTGTAACCCACAATCCATAAAACCAAAACCGAACTTTAACTGCAAACTCCAAATACGAAACCTGGAAACTTAAACGTTAATCTTAAAGTAGACCTAGAAACTTGATCCAGAACCCCAAACACAATTTTACCATAACAGATGAGATAATCCCTAACCCCTGCGATTCTTCTTGCTCCAGCCTCTTGAACTAGGTTACACTGATTAGAAATGCATTTCACTGAAATTGCAAACTAACACTGATTGCTAGTACACGTACAACTGTGCAGTAGGCCTACTCAGCACTGAATCCCCAAACGGTTTCAATCACCAGAAAGCGAAGTTGGAAAACTATCACTGCCTTCACTTTAACCAGCAACCACGTTTATAGTCCAGTGAACTCAGTGAAGAAAATATGGATAAAAGGTTATGGTTGATCAGACATGCGACCGTGCGTCCTGTGTTGCCAGTGTAATACAATTATTTTGAATGTAATTCATAAAAAATCTGTAATTTGCTTCAAAGCATGTAGTACAAAAAGTAACTGTAACTTTTTTTAGGGCTCTAAACTGATAACTAGTTACAAATATCGTTACATCAGAAAAAAAGTAACGAAGTTACAGTTACCAAAAAAGTAACTAGTTACAGTAACTAGTTACAATTGTAACTAGTTACTGCCCACCACTGCTTTTAGGACTCGTGTCTTTTAGGGCTCATGTCCATTAGGACTCGTGTATTTTAGGACTCGTGTCTTTTAGGACTCGTGGTTTTAGGGCTCGTGTTTTTAGGGCTCGTGTAGGATCTCTGTTCGAGATAGAAGTTTAGAATTGTTGTTATTAAGGCAAAAACATAGATCTGGGACCAGTACAATGCAGAGTGTCTTATGCAAATAAATAATATGTACTAGACATTACATGATAGCTTTGTACGCATTTTGAATTTACGCTAGAGCTACGATATATGTATTTACAGTTTTGATGGCGGAAGCTTTAACAGACAAATTGTTGTTACTTACTTAAAATGTTGGTTTAGCAAGTAACTTGATATGATAGGATTTTCACTAAGCTATTAAGATTTTTCTATTTGTTCAACCTAGATTTGGGTCGCGATCCATGCTTTGAGAAACACTGGCTTAACCTGACGGGTTATTTTTTTAGAATCAGAAACAATGACGTTGATATTTTTTGACATTGTTTGGGATTTCTACTTTTCTGGAGGTTCCATTAAAGGTGCGTTTAGACTGGACGCGAAGCAACGCGAAGCGAAGGTTGGCAACCTTCGCGAGTGGTCGATTACGTCACTCGCGAAGGTTGCCAACCTTCGCGAGTGGTTGCTAATCTTCGCGACTGGTCGCTTCATAGGCTAATTTTAATAACTTACTTTTAAAATGTATTCAATGAGCAGAAAGCTTTGTGTACTTCATTATTGAAGCGCTATTATAGTAATCACAGGTTCTGTTTCGTCATAGCGCGCTGAAATTACCGGTAAAACGAAGATTGAGTTTATATTATGCTATCACACAATAACTGAGAAGAAGAGTCTAGACTAATAGCTCACGTAACAAAACAATCTTGAGAAAAAAGTTTGTAAAGTATAAGTGAAAAACGAAGTACAGTAGATCGAATTTGGAAATGAAAAGACTAGTCATTTCTTCAAAAACATAGTAGTACTTAGCCTATTTACTAGCTATCAATGATTTGTTTAGATCCTTCCACTAAAAACTTGCCATAATCTGTTTTGACGATGACAGTTCTGGTTTTAATGCAGAAACGCAAAAAGCTGGAAGCAGATGTCAAAAGTTCTCTGTAGGTGTTTACTCAATTAACAAATCCTTAACGCTTTCACCATCCATGTCTCGTTGTGGTACTGGTAGATCTATTTTGTAGAGTGTAAACCAATAGGCTAGTCCACAGGTACATTTAACGCATAAACTATGTTGTTTTTTTGATGTGATTTTTCTTTTTCAGGCAAGCATGTTATGATACCTGTAGTAAGCTTAAACAGTTGTTTGTATTTGTTATTTTGTGCTGTTTATGAAGACTCCCAATGTTAACGCTATGAGTGAAACTGAAAGCTGGATTTGTCATCAGTTATGTAGTGGATTTTTTGCTTATTGTGCAATGGATTGTTGTGTTGATTTGCAGGAGAAAGCAAAAAAACATTGCAGTTTTTGCATGATTTGACACTATCATCGAAGGACAAGAATTTAGCACAGTAATACCAGCAGTTGCTTTGAGGAAAGTCAGCTTCTAAAACTAAGTTTGGCGTTTTACTCGCTAGCGGAGCGCGAATCGATGTTTAGTGCGAAGTTAAATGCTTTTGAGAGCATTTTATTAGTTTGCATTTTCTTGCGGTACCAGTAGGCTACGTTGCGACGATCGCGTTTACCTCAAAGGGCTTCGCTCCAAACCACCGTTCGTAAGACACAGACAAACTTATAGCTGCAAGGTCAAGCCCCCTCTTAACAAGTTTTTGCTTATGCCCCTGATAAAAAAAAACATCTAGATTTTTTTATGTGAAAATTGTTACTCAAGCATCTGATTAAAAGTGTTGTTAATTCTCACATTTTTATGTAACTGACGCTTCCTCCTTCCCCAGTCCAATTATTTTAATTATAAATACTTTATCAAGTTTTTTGTTTAGTGGTGACTACTGAGTATGGAACAATATTAATGAACTTGCTTGGCGGGTACTTCTCTACCAATAATAGTAACCTCAGCAAAAAAAAATAGAACTCACTTTCTAGTGGTTAGATATATATTGACTTTGTAGTTCATCTAAATACACTGACTGTAATTGCAATGACTAAACTTCAGACTTATAATTATTTAGTTTGTCGCTTTATTCACCATGTAAAGCAGTAAAAATTTTAAGAGACAGTAAAAATGTTTTGAAATTCACAAACAACTAAATTCAGATATTACACAAAGACACAGTAAATGAATATTTAACACACTTGACACTTCTATTTTCATCACACAGAACTGGAGTGAAAAATCACTACCAGACTACAATATTCATGAATATAAAACTTGGGGTAGTCCAAAACCATTGCTTCCAGTTCATCTTGATCACGGTCACATACCTTCAGAAACAAGAAGACTTTTAAGAGGACATTCAGAAGAAAAAATTCCATGTTTGTAGCTATTCAAATAATTAACTACTAACTAGGCCAATCCAAAAGTTCATTGAAATTTTTCGATTTTTGTATCTATCAAGCTATTGTATGTAGCAGTGTAGCTTGAAACCACTGTTAAATACAGTTTTATTCACCAAGTTGGCTTGGTCAAGGAGACGGTGAAAAAACTTTGCTAGTTTTCCAGTCTTCAAGGAATTGTTTAATTGTGGTTACTTTTAAAACAACAAGCTAACAAACAATGGGTAAAAACACTATCAACACATTCAAAACTAGCCTGTTGGTGGGTTGTTTTATATTCTGAAAAAAACAACAACACCATGTTAGTTTAAGTTTACTCTTAAGACAAAAAAGCAAAAGCTGCTCAGCCAAAAGAACCACTGGACTGATACAATAGCTTCTGGTATGGTGCACAGAATAAAAAGTTTTGTTTTAAAAGCTAGATGTCGTGGGGCTAGGCCTACTGCTTTGGTGTATTCATGATAATGAAGCTCTGAGATCCAGCTAAGCTATGAAAAATCACTAGGATTTACAGCATTGGCTGTCTAGATCCAAGTTAACTTGGCTAGCCTAGGGCTATCACGAATCTAACTTTGCCAACAACCTACTTTTTGGACTGATGAATAGGCGCTAAACCATACCAATACTATTTACATTATTTTCTAGCTAACTGCGATCGTAAAAATCCAATCAGTGATTTAGTAGGTTATCTTACTACAGCCTGCAAGCAAGCGATGTTGCGCAACTGCTCGCGAAGGTTGCGACCAGTTGCAACCTTTCGCGAGCTGTCGATGACGTCAAATTTTGGTTGCTTCGCCTCGCTTCGCGTCCAGTCTAAACGCACCTTAAATCAGATATTTTTGAATAATTGCTGATTTTACGGTATGGGTAGACGAAACGTACTTTTGAGCGTCACAGCATTAGCTACGCGTCGGTCGTTCACTGGGTTTGCTGGCAAACTCCTATCTAGTGTTATCACAAAATAACCGTGAAGAAGAGTCTAGACTTATAGCATGCTTATAGCCTAGGTAACAAAACTATCTAATCTTGCCAACAACCTACTCTTTGGACTGATAAATAGGCGCTAAACTATACAAACATATGTACTATTTGCATTATTTCCAAGCAAATTGCAATCGTAAAAATCCGATCAGTGATTTAGTAGGTTATCGTGCTACAGCCTGCATTGCAAGCGATGTTGTGCAACTGCTCGCGAAGGTTGTAACCGGTTGCAAGCTTTCGCAAGCTGTCGATGACGTCAAATTTTGGTTGCTTTGCGTTTCTTTGCGTTGTTTCGCGTCCAGTCTAGACGCACCTTTAGCCTTTTTATTATGTTGATTCCGAGTAGGCGCATAGGCATAGCCTACGACTTGATAACAGTAAGACTAACACATGTTTTGATCCCTGGAATCTGGTAGTGAAGCAGATTTCTTCATAGCAGATAGAGGATGCACACTGTGGAACTACTGTGGTAGAAGAGTCTTGACTCAGGATCATGTTCTGCATTTGCAAACTTAGAATCACGCCACTCCAGGTAGCCTAGCCCTAGGACTTGGCTATATGAGATCGGCTGATAAGCCTAAGTACCAGAAAGTTTGTTCATTTGACTAGAGTTGTCAGTTCCAATGGTCAGCTTGCCAGTATTTGTTGCTTTGCTTTCAGTTCTGGGGTATGCGACATTTTAGGCGAAGGCAACTTTACGCTTGTAAGTGAAGGTTTAAGTGCATGTTGGTTGGTGTTCAAAGTCGCCCCAGAGGCCGGGGCAACTTTGAACGCTTTTTGAAATAGAATATATGGCTTATGAGAGCGAAATATTTCTTTAGTCATGACAGTTCCAGTTGCTGAGGACATAAGTGTTACGTTCAGCCTATAAGCACTTTCCTTGCTTGAACCTGGCAAAAGTGACAAGTAAAAATGATTCAAAGCCATTCAAAGTCGCCCAGTTGACAGTACCACTAGGTACTGAAATTCTTAGCAATACGGTACTGAATTAAGTACCTCTCACATAGCTTATGTAGGCCTATGCAACTAGGCCTACTACACCAGAAAATCATGTTTATGCACTGCAAATTTTTATGCTTCGTTTTACTGCAGAATAGCATTAATTACTATCAAAATAGGCCTAAAATGAAGTTCTTTTTGCTAAGATAATAGCCTGCATTCCAATTTTTAATAGCCCCCACCCCCCATTGCACATTTCTGGCTACCGGTAGGCGCCCGAACTCAACCTGTTAACCCTTGTTGAAAAAGCTACTGTTCAGTAAACTATTTTATTTGCTCTGCTCTGCAGCAGCCTGCACGTTTTAATTTTTAAATTAAGATTAGTCCCTACAAACTGGTACCGGTAACTATCCTTCATTAAGTACCGGTATAACCTGCAACCCAGAACTCTTCCATGACAACTTGGCTGTTTATGACCTTTGCTGCATCTGAAGTTTTTCCATCAGTCCATGGTTTTCTGACCAATCTGCCACCAGCCACCAGCCCCTCATTGCAGATTTCTGGCTACCAGTACACGATTTAACCCTTGTTGAAAAAGCCACAGTACACTAACCTACTGTTGAAAAAGCCACAGTACACTAACGTACTTCCTTTTCCTGACTCTACGTGTTATTATTGTGTTACCATGCATTTGCTATTGTTGTGGTGGTCAAGAATAAAAAAAGAATGAATGAATGAAATTTTATTTGCTCTGTTCTGCTACAGCCTGCACATTTTTATTTTTGAATTAAGATACTGCAAGTACTAACTGGTAACTACCTTTCATCAAGCACAACCCAGAACCGTTCCATGACAACTTCGCAGTTTACGACCTTAGCTGCTTCTGAAGTTTTTCCAAGCTTTTCTGGCCATTTGCCAAGCCAGTAGACGCATAGAATTTTTGCGGACTAAAAACGGTAAAACGCGGAATAATATTTCCGCAAAAATTCTACGCCAGAAAAAGCCATGCTTTCATGCTTCTATTTTTTCTACGAGTTCGCGCCAAAACGCATTATGTCTTGGAGCGTGTAGAAGTTTTTCCGAACAAACAGGGTAAAACGCGGAATGTATTTTGCACACGGCACTAGTTTATTCCAAAGGTGTTTCTTTTATCCTCTTGTAAGAGCGCTCCCACGCAAATGAATTTACTAGAAAAGAAGCTCTCACGGCCCTACTGCAAGTTTTTTTTTGCTCTTGAATGGTTTCTTTTATCCTCCTAGCCGGCGCTCCAAGCATTTTTATTCGCGCATCTGAAAGAACTAACAGAAACACTCGTGGATAAAATTTTTGTTAAACCAGGATACTCAAATTGTCCAACTTTCCGCATAGAATTTTTGCGGAATTCCGCGTTATACCAATTTCCATGCGGCAATCAAAATCAGAAATAGGCTAGATCTAAGGTTGTTCTAAATACTATAGGCTTTGGCTAGTTCAGAGTTCGTAACTAGTACGGGCTACATTAAGTCGAGTACATGAAACACCAGAATGCTCTAAACAGGTATGTACCGGTATATACTGTAGCATTAGTAGGCAATGCCTATGCCAACCCTAATCCTGCTTCTTAGCCTACTGTAGGTCTATGCTATTGCCAGATTATTACTAGCCTATAGCCTAAACCTTTCTTTTTACCATAGGCCTACAGTACTGGTAACCCAAACCCTTACTACTGCTAAGGAATTAGAAAGTGGGTATTTATTTTGGAAGGCTTTATTTCACCGAAAACCGGTTACGCAACGAGAAAAGTCGTATTACGGTAACCGAAAATATTACCTTATAAGGTCACAAACTCCGGTTACGCAAGTGGGAAAATGAATATTACGGTGACCGGATTTTCCGGCTACAGTAGTTTCACTTGTAATAGTTGGGTAGCCGAAAAATGTTTGGGGAGAAAAACAAATTTTTACTTCTACTTGAATGTTTATTTTCTCTACTTGAAATTTTCTCTCATTTTCATATGTGGGTTTTGGTCTTTCTCTCTCATTACTCTTCTTTTGATACTGTATTCTAGTTACTTGTTGTTGTTACCTCCTTCGTTTCCGACTCTTTCTCTCGGCTTCACTTAGCTTTTTCGGAACTCGACTCTTCCAACTTTTGCGTGAACTCACCTTCGATCATCACGGGTTTCGAACCCGAATCCCAACGCTTTGATGATTCACGCTCGAAGTCGTTACCACTCGACCATCCAAGCCTCTGATGGAATATCACACAAATGGCGCTAATAAACCAAGACATAACGATGAGCATTGAAGCGTATCGCCGGTCACCCAAGTGCTGAAACCGACACTTGCGTAACCGACAACCAACGACGTTTGTGCATTTGAACTTTTGTGTTAGCTATATCTGATTAAATCTTGTTCCATTAACCTCCTCTACCAAAACAGTGCTGCCAAAGGTTCGCCACTATACTAACTACATTTCTTAAGAACGAATATTTGCAAACAAGCAAGTGTTCGAGAGCTGAAATGTACTGGCTACAGCTTTCTTTGATTGACGGGAATCTCAAATACCAGAGGTGAAGGACACATTATTGAAGTGAAGTCATTGAGGTGAAAGACTCAAGGACACATTTTGAAGTCCTTGGCTTCGAAGGTCAAGGACTTGGCCTCGAAGCCTCAAGTCCTAAAAAATTTTTCTGTCCTCGGCTCAAGGACAGCACTATTTTTTTTTGAACGGTTAAAATGTAGTTGGAAAACGCCAGAAACCTCGCGGAATATTCGCGAAGACTTTTTTTGTTTTCCTCTTTTGGAGATCACATGAAAAATTTTCTTAAAGACCTTTCTTTTTTTTTTTTGAGATCGCCTGAAAATTTTTCTTGAAGACCTTTTTTTTGAGAACACTTGCACCTGTATCCTTGAGCAGAGCATTCCCCTTTGGCCTCGGATTTATTTTGTGTCCTTGGCCTCGAGCCTTGTGTCCTCGACTCCATAGACCTTAGGTTCTCAAAGTGCTCCTTACGGAGACCCAGGGCTCCGCTAAAAAAACCTAGGGTCTCCGCAACCTATTCGTTTACTTTGTTTTTAGTTTAGAAATTTATAGTGGGGCTCCGAAAATAATGGTCAACCTCTTCAAGGGCTCCATAACACGAAAAGTTTGAGAACCCCCGATATAGACGATAGAGGTTGGCAAACGCTGTAACTCGTTGTCTTTTGGCCATGAGCTATACTTACAAAACCAAGATGAAATTACAATGTCTTTCTTTATTGATTACATTTTCTAACTTCTGCAAATACACTAGTTAGGTTTCTGACCACAAAATTAACCCAAACTTGAAAACACACTAGTAGGCTACACAAGTATTTCAAAATATCTTATAACGGTATAAGTAGAATTTATTTCCAAATTCGCACATTAATAAAAATCAGTTAAAAACAAACAATACAAAAAATAGTCAGGTAAAAACAATTATTTTATCTCCGATTCTAACACCTTTTGGTAAGTGTACATTTAATTTAAATTCAGGGATGACACGACTCTAGTCAGAGCTTTGACCAGAGTCGCATTTTATGACTTTTTGAAACAACTCAAGTTGCATTTCTGTAGAAGATTCAACTCGAATTTTAATACCAACGACTCAGTCATAGTTTAGATTAAATTAGTTAATGAAGGAAAAAATTTAATTATATGTTTGGATCAGGCGCGTAGCCAGGATTTGGAAAAGGGGGGGGGGCTTTTTTGAAAGAGTGAGAAAAGTGCAAAGGAATTTAACCCGAATTTTCATTATTCTTGAATCAGTTTCACATGGTTTGTCCGAAATTTGAGACGGAATTTTTCGGAAAGAAACCAGGTGGTCTCCAAAAAAAAAAAAGGTCTTTACCGAAATTGAGTCTGATTTTTCGGCCAAAATCGGAAAGTCAAACAATTTTTCAGCCCAAAAACAAGCGGTCTCCAAAAAAAAAAAAAAAAAAAAAGGGTCTACACCGAAATTGAGTCTGATTTTTAGGCCAAAATCGGAAATTCAGACACTTTTTCACACCGAATCACGACATCTACATCACAACTTCAGCACCCAATTTCCTTTGGGGGGGGGGGCTGTTTTCAATTTTTCACCAAAAATCGGCCTAAAAAGCAACAAAAACGTGCGATTTTGCATACTTCACAAGCCAATGGGGGGGGCTCGAGCCCCCCACGCCTACGCTACTGGTTTGGATCAATGTTAAAAAAGAACAATTTTTTTCCATACTAGAATTTTTTTAAATGACGTGAAGCGCCCTTGAGGTTGTTGGTGGTTAAACTTATATTTATATGTTAACAGAAACTTTTGATTTCAAAATTTTTCAAACGTGACCAAGTCGAAGTACACTTTTTTTTAGAACCGGTAAATCTTGAGTCGATACTGGCTGTTTTTATTTTTTGCAGGTTTTCAGCTTCATTTGCTCTTGATTTTGTAAAAATTTTGAGAGCCTCGATGTCAATTTTAGCGGCCATGTTTGTAACACGGTTTAATTCCTATTGCTCTGTCTGCTTTAAGTGAAAGCTTTCTCCACTGCTTTTGCGGCATCGTAAATTTGCAAACGAGAAAAAACAAGCTTTTTTTCAAGTTGAATTGCCAACAAATTTTCTCAATTGCTTGCGCAGAGCAACAGCACTCTATAATCTTGGAATAATTGCAATTTTGCTTGCAAGCACAAAATCAATCAAATTTTTTCGTTTGTTTTTGTTTTATTTTGCTGCCGAGGCTGGCATTGTTTTTCTTATTTTTCCTTATAAAAAGTGTGTAATGCTAATTTTGTCAACTGGTGCTACGCAATTTTTCCTTATCAGACGAAATAGCAAATGGTTTTAAACATAGGCGTAGCCAAGATTTTCCATTGGGGGGGGGGGCAAACCACAAATCACATGCGATGACGTCATCAGAAACTTTGAAAGAGAATTTTTTGTGGGGGTAAAGATATCGTAAAATAGAAGATCAGAAGCCGTGGCCTGGTGTTGGCACGTAACTAGGAACTCGTTCATGGGAGAAGGCTTAAACCAACAGTTAAAATGCGGAAATGTCTAAATTGGGAGACGTCTTTAAGTAAAGAAGTGTACCGTAATTCAAACGTAACACAGACGGGGGTCTAGGGGCGGAGCCCTCTACCGCCGGAGGCTATGGAGTCTGGGGCGAAGTCCCCAGACGCTGGGTAATTTTTCGTAATTTTTTGGCAAAAAAAGCTATTTTAATACCATTGGATCACATTTCGCACGTATTCATAGCCTTTTGAAAGTACTGGATTTCTAACATTTGAAAGCCAATTGAAAAAATTAAGTTGTTCAGTTTTCCTTTTGCTTGCAATTTTAAGTCCAAAACACATCTAAAATCCAGCATTTTGGTGTTAAATTTTGTAAGTGATTTGGCCCAGTAGGGGGAAGTAAAATGCATTGCATCCTGCAGTTTTTTAGCAGTACATAACAATCCAGTCAAATATTTTCCTTAGAGATTGTTTTGTCATGAAAACAACCAGTTATAGGAGTACGTATACGGCCAAGGGGCGCAGGCCCTCTCAATTCAAAAATTTGTTAAATGAGCATTTCCTTCACTGTAGCTAATTTTTTTTTAAAGTATTTTGTTGCATAAAAACTGGCGAGGTGAAGGTGAATTGTTATTGAAAAATGTACAGCAGATAGTTACGCCTACAAACCATGTTATAGCCCGGGTCGGATTTACATTGAGTTGAGCCCTTGGCACTTTGGGATTTTTGCAATATTTTTCTTCCAAATACAGGTGAAGACAAAAAAAAATCTTATCTGAGTGCGGGGCCCCTGGCACTGAGCCATATATTAAATCCGTCCCTGGTTAATGGTATTGCATTGCGTTCATAAAAAGGTTAGATGAGGGCCTCAGTTGGCAACTTTTAGGAAAAAACCCTTAATGTTACTCTGGCTAATTAAGCGGGCCCCCTGGAACTATATTATTGTTGGGGGCCCATTTAAATTGGTTGGTAAAAATTAAATTGAGGGGACCCCGACCCCCTGGATCAATATTATTATTAAATACTGTTGTACGCGTGTACTGTTGTACGCGAAGATGCTAAAAAAAATTGAAACTGAAGAAACAATATATTTTTTGTGACATTTTTATCATTGGTAGCATTTCAATTAACGGCCATTTAAATGTTATTGTAGGGGGCCCATTTAAATTGGTTGGTAAAAATTAAATTGAGGGGGCCCGAGCCCCCTAAATCAATACTATTGTTAATTACTGTTGTACGCGAAGATGCTAAAAGAAACTGAAGAAACAATAGTCTTTTTTTGTGATATTTTTATCATTGGTAGCATTTCAATTAAGGGGGGGGGGGGGGGGGGGGCGCCCCCATCCCCGACTACACCTAGGTTCTAAATGCAATTCGCTTTCTCAGCAGTCTAATTGCGAACATGGCGACGATTTTAAGTAATTTTCAGCAAAAATTCGCTTTAGGTAGAAGTTTTCAACATTTCGCCATTGAATTTTTGGGAACCAAAAAACATTACTCGCACGCTTGAAGAGCGCTTTAAAATCTTCGTTAAGTTGGCGAAAAAATGTGACGTATTTTTACTCAAGTTACATCTCGCAATCGATCCAAGCAACTTGGCGAGCGAAATGATGTTAGCCAGCTCTCAGAGCTCCAGATAAACGTGTAAAAACAATCCCTTGCTTTTAACGAGTATTTCGTTCGGTAGCCTACCTTAAAAAATTTTCGCAATTAATGTGTACGAGAAAACTTCTGTCGTGTGGGCCCAAACTAGTAAAATCCAAGATGTAGTTCGCTTGAGACCAGGTCCACACTGGGCGTAAAATCGTGAGCGTTCGACTGTAGCCTTTTTTTTTTAAAACAGAATTTAGTACGCGCGGCGTACCGCCTTGTTATCGTACAAGATTCCAGTTGGAGAAAATAAACTAAGGATACGCTCGTACGTTGATGATTTTATGCATAATGAAGACTGGGCCATTCAATGCGATCAAGGCGGACGTTTTTGTTTTTCTTTTTTTTTTCTTCAAAATATTCAGAGATTTTAAGAATATTTTCACCAAATTTCATCTTTCCACAATTTTCCATTGAGCCATTTTCAAGACATGAAAGTTAAAATGTAAGGTTTTCCCCTTGCAAATTTTGTAAAGTTGCATTAAAAGCGAAATTTTAAAAGTTACTACTTGTTTTCAACTACTAACAAGTGTTATGAGAGAGCGTTGCTGTCGAAATGCAGTTGAGAAGAAATTGCAAATTAGCAGTCTTTTGAGTAAAAGCACGTCTCACTTTTCTAAAAGTTAATCTTCTATCATCATAACCCTAACAAAATTGCATTAGTGGCAACTCAAGAAGAAGATTGTTAACTTTGAAACACAGTATCTTGAAAACGGTAAGAAATAGAAAGCTCAAAATTAGTGAGAATGCATGCTAGACTTTTCTCAACGTTTTAGTCAAGACAACTTGAATGCCCTTTTAGTTTTCATAAAACATCCGGAATGAATGAGCAAATGATGATAGCCAATACAATACATAAATCGGTCCGGCATGTTTGAATAGCAAATACATCACATGCTTAAAAAATAAACTCGTAGCTTCTGTTGAGGTAAACACGATTTAGAAGAATTCAACTTTTCAATGATGTAAATCAAAAGTTGACAGTGAAATATCACAAACCGTTTTACAACAAAATCTCTTTAAAATATTGCGTGGTTTTGAAAGCTCCCTTTTCAGCGAAGAAGAGCATCTTCTTCATTTGGAAGATTGGTTTAATTGAAATAGCGTAGCCTTTTTTTGTGCATTACATTTTCTTCCCATGATGCAAGATAACTTCAGATTCTTTTTCATATCCACTGTTTCTAAAAAAATATTTAGCAAATAAATAACTACATTACCATCAAAAATGGTGAAGTCTGTTTACACCAACGCATTATGTATGTTTTTAAACTTTTAATGCTATAGTAATGCAGTACAATACTATCTGAACTACCACCAATGGCTAAAAATGTTAGTAACAAATTATGAAAGTCGGCAAATTGTCGACTTTTTACATCAGCAAACTGATAAAATTGACAAACTTTCATGCTAACCTTGGGTCCATAACAACTGACCATGACAAACTGACCGCAAATCAAATGATGCCGATTGGCTAAGAAGGGCGATCATGAAAATATTTTACTATCCCCAGAGCCATCTTGCCCCAGAAACCCTCACTTTGTGATGAAACCGTTGGCTCGCAGTCAGTTTGTAGCGGTCAGTTGAGTTGGGTTGGCTAGCTTAGTCTATTACTGTATTTTAAACTAGACTTCCATCAAATTATGTTGAAAAACCTTTCCTTTACTTTACTCAAGGTTTAACTACTTTTGTACCTATTTATTTGTAGTGTGTTCCAGAAATATTATCCATTATTTAAACAAATCACCCTAAATGCTGCATGTATTGGTAACTAAAGAGTGTCTACAGTGATATGAAATTAGCAGTACATTTTAAACAATCACAATGATTACTCACGCAAAATTAGTTGGTAATGATACTATGAGTTGTGTAGTATAACATAAACAGATTTTCAAAGTACTTACTGTAGAATTTTTTCACAGTTTTTGAGAATGAATCTTTGAGGAATTTGATGACTCGTTACTCGTTCAGTCATTGTTGCTGTCATTTAGGGGCACCATTGGGCCACTTGTGTAATTTTGTGGCCATTGGTTGTTTTTTTAGATCAGATACTAAAGGAACATGGTCGAGAATAGGGTTGTACAAAGTAGAATAATGCAGTATTCTAGAATAATTCTAGAATAGACATTTCGAATCTAGAATTTCGAATCCTATTCTAGAATAACTCATGGCAAACTGTGACAATACAGTTTTATTGCAAAAATTAAAAAACACAATCCTGACTAAGTTAGACAACTGCCACTTGAGTGCGTGCCCGCTTGTTTGAGTGCAATGCACTATCAATGAAATGCGACTAGACAATTAGGTTGCTTAAAATTGTGTAATACGTACCGCTCTTTGCGGTTTGGCAGCCCTTTAAAAAATTTTTTTCGAATCCAATTACCCGATAAAAAATGCTTTTTGAGATTCGTTTCTCCGGAGATTCGAATCTCAAGGATTCGAAATTCTACTTTGTACAACCCTAGTCGAGAACATTTGTATATTTTTTGGAATTTCTTGACGTTATCATTTTTTGCAGCATTATTTTAATAGTATGTTTACTTCTTTTCAGTATCATCTTTACTATTCTGTATTGTTTATTCTTGAAAGTAGAATCTATCCTTGAAAACACAGAACATTGCATAAATCACCCAAATTCCATCTTCTACTTCATGCTGTAATTGTTCAAAATTACAAACAGCCTTTTTGACTTTATACATCACTGGGCTTTTAAATCATGCAACACTTCAAGCACAAAATGCATGTTACTGACATACCGTTGACATATTATAGATTATGCAAATGATAAAATTTCTTCTTATTACAAAATCTGGAAAACATAACCATAGAATTAGAATATCTAAAACACATTAAACATTCAGCAATCGAAATACCAAACTGTAACAAAATACCATAACTTTCAGACCATAAGGCACACTTAAAATACCGTTACTAAAATTTTCAAAAAACTGAAGTTGTGCCTTATATATGAGTCCACGACTTTTCGGCGCGACCATTTTGGCACGACCCTTTTCGGCGCCAACATTCTGTGCTTTTTACTAACACTAACCCAAAGCCCTAACCCTAACCCAAACCCTAAATAAGTGAACTGTCAAAGAGCACCGAATTGGCGCTGAAACGATCTGTGCAGAAAACAAACAGCAACGAAATAGGTGGTGCCGAAATGGTCGCGCCAAAATGGTCACACTGAAAAGACGTGATCCCCTTATATATGCAGGGGTCAAAATTAACTTTTGTAACAACTTGCCCATTGAGCAAGTGATATCAAATTTCATCTTGCTCAAAAAAAATAGATGCAATAAGTTCAGAGGTTGTTTAACTTTGGAAAAAAATTTGTGAAATGTACTTCTCAGTTCTAGGCAAAAAGCAGTGAATTTGCAAAATACACGCAGTTGCATATCCTATTTCGAGAATCAAGTTTTTGTAGGTGATGCTATGTTAATATGATGCAGTAAGTAACTCTTTCCAATCATGCACTACACAAAAATTGATTTTTTGATTGTAATTATTTCAATTATTACGATACATACAGTGATATTGACTAATGTTGCAGTTTTTCGCAAACACATTTTAATTCAAATATTTTGGAAACTACACTAGCTAAAAAGCCGAAATTTTTTGCAATAGGAGCTAAAGTATTTTCAAAATAATCATAACAAAAAAATTGCAAAATTCTTGACGTTGCTTTCACATAGCGCAGTGTAGCGCTTGTGATATCTGATACAGAGGTTTATGAGGCAAGCGTGGGAAATTTTTTCTTAAAAAAAAAGTAGCTTTTTGTGTCAAAAAGTTCCCAAACGTGTCTGGGTATTAAAAATGTACTTGCGATTAAGAAGAGTTAACTGCAATTAATAATGTGCGTAAGATTACAACAATTGTGACACTTACAAAGTGCTAACTAAAATAAAGGAAGCAACAGCTTTCTCTACTTGCATATTTTACTTTATTGCAGCAAAAGCAGACCTAAAATGCATCTGTGAATAATCTCTGTGATGTTGTTTAATACACTGTATTTTGTCAGATTGCCCATCGGGCAAGCTAAGCCGAAAAATAACTTGCTTGAGGCGATTTCAACTTGCCTTGAGCAAGCGGGCAAACGTTAATTTTGAACCCTGATATGAATTAGTTTATACTCTTTTTCTCTCTACAATTTAAATCAGAGCTATTTAGAGTTTTACAATTTTTAGACCTCTTTAAGTAACATCTCATATATACAGTGCACCTTCTATAAGAAAATAATAGCAATAAAGGTCATGTATTGATCATGCGCTTTATAGTTCAAAAATACAGTAAATCACAAAAATAAAGTCATTGAATTCAAATAACAAGGCACTAATAAAGGGTTTGATGAGGGTTGCAAACTCAAACTTGAACTTGAATAAAAACAATCAATTTCTCGAACTCAAAAAAATAATTTGTCTAAACTCGAACTCAAGTAAAACTGATCGAGTTTGAGTTCACTGAAAAGAACCTCATAAACCAAAAAAAATGTCAGAAAAAATTTTTTTGTTAATTATGCAGGGTAAATTAAGATTATCATTCATTTGTTTATGCTGTGGCAACATAGAAACACAGCATGTTGTATAGAAAATGAGAGCAATTAGCCGAAAAGTAGACTTAGCATTTTTGTCAGAATGAACTCCAAACTTGAAAAAGTTGATATTTTTGCTGTATTTAAACTAAAAAAAACAAAAAAACTCACACTTGTCAGAATAGACTATACTTCAATTCAAATAAAAATCTATTGAGTCTGTACCCAGGGTTGGATGATGATTATAAACAGTTTTGGGCATTAACTCATTAATAACAAAGTTAAGTTTTTCATTAACATGTTAAAAAGTTAAAAAGCTTTTGTGACTTAACTTATTAACTACAACTTTTGTTAAACTACTTTAATGTTTACGTTAATCCGTTAAACTTCTAGGCTACACCATGCGTCTTACTGCCATAATAATAGATATAAAAAAATGAATTAAAAAAAGGCTTCCACTTTGTCTATCTGTATTAGAATAGTAAATACCGTAGTAACAGAAATCAGGAGTAATTTTTATCTTGTATGGAAATGGAATCATTTTATTGGGCATCAACAGCAGATTAATATAGAATTTTTTTAAAAATTACGAATTAACAATTAACTTTAACTTGCGTTACTGTTGTTTTTCAGTTAACTATTTAACTTTAACTTAGTTAAAAAGTTGCTAAAAAATTCTTAGCAAATTAACTCTTACAGAAGTTAACGTTTCTTGTTTACTTGCCCAACACCGATTATAAAGTATGGTGATTAGAGAGGTTAGGAGTATGATTACTGATAGCATAAGGAGTATATAATATGGAGATAGATAGCCTTGGGTTTTGACTACTAAATTAGTGGCCAAAGGACTGTGAGGTATGATAGCCTTAAAGAGACATTGCTTGAGATCAATTTTATTAAGATAAAAACTACTTGAGGTAATAAATAGGTGCCCCAAATCTTGTTCCACTATTTTCCTTGTCCAAGGGTATTCAAGTCAAGTTGTTCACTCTAGACTAAAATGTCGGGAAAAGCCTCAAATGCATCCTCAACGAATTAGAACATCCTATGTCTACTTCTCAAGATATTGCAGTTCAAAGTTAACAATTTTTTTCTTACTTCAGTGTTGCTATTTTGTCAATTTGTAACAGAAGATTAACTTTTGGAAAGTTGGCTTGAATTTACTTGAAGAGCAATTAATTTACAATTTGGACCCTCAACTTTGTTTTGGCAACTACTTTACTGCACAAGAATTGCTGAAAATTACTGATAACAAACATGCAGCAACTTTTTTAAATTTTGTCTGTAGTTGGTAACCACGGATGTGGAAGCGGAAGATGGAAGCAGAAGCGGTTAATTTCAGATTTTTTGTGGAAGCGGAAGCACTTTGATGAAAAAGACTGGAAGCAGAAGCGAACTCGGAAGTGACTAATTCTATCCAGAGCAGGAAGCAAAAAAATTCCAAAGTTGAGGAAGCGGAAGCGAACTTAGAAGCATAAAACTTCAAGAGGAGCTGGAAGCTGAAGCATTAAAAATTTGACTGCTTCTACATCCCTGTTGGCAACCCTGGCAAAATTTCTAAGAGAAAAAGGCTTTTCTAAGGGGAAATCTAAACTGTCATATCTTGGAAACGAAAGATCATTAAAAGCCCAAATGTGGTGAAGCCGGTCTTCAAATTTGTCTAAATTTTTTGAAAGAAAACCCAGCAAATACATTTTTGATGGGAATGTCCTTTTAATCTGTTTGCCACAGTACAATTGCAACCCTTCGTTTTGAAATTCATGACATCAAAAAAAGATCGCTTTGAAAAAATGCAAATAATTTGCAAAATTTCTAGCGATGCTCTATAATTGAATATTGTGTTGTTTATTCAGCAGATTTTGCAAAGCTACTGTATCTTTCTCTGATGACACAAAATTTCAAAACACAAGTTGTCAATGGTGCAGAATCAAGCAGATTAAATCTAACCTATTTGTGCAGATAAATAGGATCTGGAAATAAGGGAAGAAGGTTTGGGAAACATTTTTTTTACCAAAAATAGTTTTCATAAAACTGATCTCAAGCAGTATATATTTCTTTTGTTGCCAGCTCTATTGCAAAGTGATTTTGCCAAAAAGTGAAAGTTAGGGCAAGACAGCTCTGAGGATAGTACCAGTACTTAGTAGGATAAAGGCTTATTTCAAATTCACTGACTGCTATTCTGAGTCGATGCTTTATTAAAGAGATACTGCTCGATATTGGTTTCATTAAAATGAGAACTACTTGAGGTACCGGTATATATTAAAGAGGTGCCCTAAACCTTGTTCCACAATTTATATCCCTCGTCTGTGAAAACAGATTTGATCCACTTGACTTTATATCATTGGCAACCTGCATTTCAAAATTTTGTGACACTAGAAAGAGAAGCAAAAGACTTTCAAAATTTCTTGCACAGTGCAGAATAACTGCCGGTAGGGACACAATGTTCATTCATTATATATACAACGCATTTCTTATTCTCCAAGAAATGTTGCAAAGTTGTCCTTTTCTAAAATTTCGCAAAGACTGAGCCAAAGATAAGTTAATTCTGCCTCTTGTCTAGCATCTATAACATTAACTGCACAATGACAGTTGATCAGAGGTGGGCAAAGTGTAATTAGAAGCGCAACTTCCGCAAACTACCGGTACACAATTGTGGAAGTTGCGTTGCGCTTTAATTTTTTATTTTAAAACATTCCAGAAATTGCGTTGCAGACTAATGTCTTTAAAATTTGTGGCGCTTTCAATTTTTTTTCGATTAATAGCGCAGCTCTATACCAGATGCACTGAACTTGATTTCATTTCATTTTGAGCATAATTTTGATAAATTCTTTAGCAAATTATTTACTTATTTTTGCCTATAGTTGCAAAAAAATGCAGTATTTCCATTGCATTGGGAAATTTCTATTGCAAAAGTTACATTGCGCTTTAACTTGGTTCAAAAATGCTGTTCCGCAATGGCGAAATTGTGTTGCATGTCAACTGAATTAAAAAGTTTAGCCTATTGCGGAAGTTGCGCTGAGGTTCAAAAATAAAAAAATTAAATTGCGCATTTTGCGCTGCGCTTTTACTGGTTGAAGAGATTGTTGCGCTGTGCTTTTGATATAAAGTTATTTGTGCTCACCTCTGCAGCTGGTCGACAAACTTGGTTCTGTGTAGCCTTACTGATAGATCTTGTCTAGGCTATCTGTAGTGTGCGCTTAGTAAGTACGGGTAAGCCTGGTAGACCTACCGGTATGTCAAGCCAATATTTGTGTTCCAAAGTTCAAAGATCGGCACCAGGATACCTGGAGTCTGGTTATAATAACTTGATTTTAGATCCAACTCTGAAAGAAAAGTATCGTAAACTACCGGTAGCCTACCACTTACATTGTGAAAATCCATAAAATTAGAACTATTGACCTATACATGGTAGGCGACTCTAGCCTATAGGCCTAAATATGTGATGCCTGTACCTAACGAGCAAGTAAGGCACCAAACAATGCCTGATGAGTGATACTGCACTTTCCTCAGTAGCCTACCAGTCTACTTCTGACTTGTAGGCTAGCCTACTGCAATAGGGTAAATCCGTAACTCAACTGACTGCGTAGGATATCTACTAGGCCTACCGCATCTGCTAACTTGCACCACCGCGCAGGCAAATTACCAATACGCACGACAATTATACCGGTTGTACTGTATATACTGTACAGCACGAATAAGCTAGCCTACCGGTACTTGTTTACCTGTACCAGGTTTATGCTTTCCCTTCAGCTAATGGTTCATGATTATCATCAATGCAAATTGCCTAATCGCTGCACCACTTTGGACAACTGCACGTTCATTTTCTCATTTTTTGCATTCTAATTTAACAATATCTCAGTTATTGGAACGACCGACGCTCGCGTCGCGTGTTCCTTTGTTTTTACTCGGCCATTTTCTAACTAATGAGTGCGAGATTTCAGACTTTTGCTTATAACTCGAGAACCGTTTGGTCTAACTACATGAAATTTTGACAGCAGTTTGAGATTAATGAGTTTTATGTTTGTACCAAATTTCGAGGCAATCGGTCACGTGACTTCGGGTTTATGACCCGAAAACCGCCCCGAAAGTTTGGCGTAAAAAGCGGTCTAAGTCAAAAACGGCTTAAGTACGGCAAAAAATATTTCTCATGGTTATATGTCTTAAGATATCCTTTCATCCCTACCAACCCACTTTCGGCCGCGATGAGGTTTTTTTCTTATTTTTTTCCTTTTTTTTTTCCTTTTTTTTTCCTTTTTTTTTCCTTTTTTTTCCTTTTTTTTCCTTTTTTTTTCCTTTTTTTTCTTCCTAAATCTTGTACGCTCGAGTTCTCCTAAACCACAAAACATAGAAATCTAATTTTTGTGTGAAGTTGTTGAGGTACATACGCAATTGTGTCTCCTGAAATTTTTTTGGGGCAACTCCCCCGGGAACCCCCCCAAAATGGGGCCCCAAAAAATCAAATTTTTGAACGGCTCAAGCTAGGGTGCCAGTATTTTTTGATATCAGTAGATATTTGAGAGAAAAATATTTTGACATAATTTGGGGGTACCACCCCCCCGGGGACCCCCCCAAATGGACCCCCCAAAAACAAATTTTTTTAACCATTTAACCTAGGGTGCCATTTTTCTTTGATATCAGTAGATATTTAAGAGAGAAACATTTAGACATGATTTGGGGGTATCACCCCCCCGGGAACCCCCCCAAAATGGGGCCCCAAAAAATCAAATTTTTGAACGGCTCAAGCTAGGGTGCCAGTTTTTTTTGATATCAGTAGATATTTGAGAGACAAATATTTTGACATAATTTGGGGGCACCACCCCCCCGGGGACCCCCCCAAATGGACCCCCCAAAAACAAATTTTTTTAACCATATAACCTAGGGTGCCATTTTTCTTTCATATCAGTAGATATTTAAGAGAGAAACATTTAGACATGATTTGGGGGTACCACCCCCCCGGGAACCCCCCCAAAATGGGGCCCCAAAAAATCAAATTTTTGAACGGCTCAAGCTAGGGTGCCAGTTTTTTTTTATATCAGTAGATATTTGAGAGACAAATATTTTGACATAATTTGGGGGTACCACCCCCCCGGGGACCCCCCCAAATGGACCCCCCAAAAACAAATTTTTTAACCATTTAACCTAGGGTGCCATTTTTCTTTGATATCAGTAGATATTTAAGAGAGAAATATTTTGACATGGTCTGGGGGTACCACCCCCCCGGGAACCCCCCCAAAAAATCAAATTTTTGAACGGCTCAACCTAGGGTGCCAGTTTTTTCTGTTATCAGTAGATATTTGAGAGACAAGTATTTTGACATAATTTGGGGGTACCACCCCCCCGGGGACCCCCCCAAATGGACCCCCCCAAAAGCAAGTTTTTTAACCATTTAACCTAGGGTGCCAGTTTTTTTTGATATCAGTAGATATTTGAGAGACAAATATTTTGACATAATTTGGGGGTACCACCCCCCCGGAAACCCCCCCAAATTGACCCCCCCAAAAATAAATTTTTTAACGATTTAACCTAGGGTGCCATTTTTCTTTGATATCAGTAGATATTTAAGAGACAAATATTTTGACATAATTTGGGGGTACCACCCCCCCGGGGACCCCCCCAAATGGACCCCCCAAAAGCAAGTTTTTTAACCATTTAACCTAGGGTGCCAGTTTTTTTTGATATCAGTAGATATTTGAGAGACAAATATTTTGACATGATTTGGGGGTACCACCCCCCCGGGGACCCCCCCAAAATGGGACCCCAAAAAATGAAATTTTTGAACGGCTCAAGCTAGGGTGCCAGTTTTTTCTGTTATCAGTATATATTTAAGAGACAAATATTTTACCATAATTTGGGGGTACCACCCCTTCGGGGACCCCCCAAAAATAATTTTTTTTAACAATTTAACCTAGGGCGCCAGTTTTTTTTTGATATCAGTAGATATTTAAGAGATAAATATTTTGACATGTTTGGGGTACCACCCCCTCGGGAACCCCCCAAAATGGGGCCCCAAAAATCAATTGTTTGAACGGCTCAACTTAGAGTGCCAGCTAGTGTTTTATGATATCAGTAGATATTTAACAGACAAATATTTTGACATAGTTTGGGGGTGCCACCCCCCTGGGGACCCCCCCAAATGGACCCCCAAAAATCAATTGTTTGAAAAGCTCAACTTGGGTGCCAGTCTGTTTTGATATCAGCAAATATTCAACAGACAAATATTT
Organism: Trididemnum nubilum; assembly: GCA_963965965.1. NCBI lineage: Eukaryota > Metazoa > Chordata > Ascidiacea > Aplousobranchia > Didemnidae > Trididemnum > Trididemnum nubilum. The sequence continues at coordinate 23,018,906 of OZ014479.1, read as the reverse complement.
TGACATAGTTTGGGGGTGCCACCCCCCCCCAGGGACCCCCCAAATGGACCCCCAAAAATCAATTTTTGAACGGCTCAAGCTAGGGTGACAGTGTTTTATGATTTCAGGAGATATTTAACTGACAAATCTTTTGACTCAACTTTTCTGGAGGTTCCATAATCAGATATTTTTGAATAATTGCTGATTTTACGGTAGACAAAAAGTACTTTTGAGCGTCACAGCATTAGCTGTGCGTCGGTCGTTCACTGGGTTTGCTGGCAAACTCCCATCTAGTATTTGTTACTAATTGGAACGACCGACGCTCGCGTCGCGTGTTCCTTTGTTTTTACTCGGCCATTTTCTAACTAATGAGTGCGAGATTTCAGACTTTTGCTTATAACTCGAAAACCGTTTGATCTAACTACATGAAATTTTGACAGCAGTTTGAGATTAATGAGTTTTATGTTTGTACCAAATTTCGAGGCAATCGGTCACATGACTTCGGGTTTATGACCCGAAAACCGCCCCGAAAGTTTGGCGTAAAAAGCGGTCTAAGTCAAAAACGGCTTAAGTACGGCAAAAAATATTTCTCATGGTTATATGTCTTAAGATATCCTTTCATCCCTACCAACCCACTTTCGGCCGCGATGAGGTTTTTTTCTTATTTTTTTCCTTTTTTTTTCCTTTTTTTTCCTTTTTTTTCCTTTTTTTTTCCTTTTTTTTCTTCCTAAATCTTGTACGCTCGAGTTCTCCTAAACCACAAAACATAGAAATCTAATTTTTGTGTGAAGTTGTTGAGGTACATACGCAATTGTGTCTCCTGAAATTTTTTTGGGGCAACTCCCCCGGGAACCCCCCCAAAATGGGGCCCCAAAAAATCAAATTTTTGAACGGCTCAAGCTAGGGTGCCAGTATTTTTGGATATCAGTAGATATTTAAGAGACAAATATTTTGACATAATTTGGGGGTACCACCCCCCCGGGGACCCCCCCAAATGGACCCCCCCAAAAACAAATTTTTTTAACCATATAACCTAGGGTGCCATTTTTTTTGATATCAGTAGATATTTAGGAGAGAAATATTTAGACATAATTTGGGGGTACCACCCCCCCGGGAACCCCCCCAAAATGGGGCCCCAAAAAATCAAATTTTTGAACGGCTTAAGCTAGGGTGCCAGTTTTTTTGATATCAGTAGATATTTGAGAGACAAATATTTTGACATAATTTGGGGGTACCACCCCCCCGGGGACCCCCCCAAATGGACCCCCCCAAAAATAAATTTTTTAACCAATTAACCTAGGGTGCCATTTTTTTGATATCAGTAGATATTTAAGAGAGAAATATTTTGACATGGTTTGGGGGTACCACCCCCCCGGGGAGCCCCCCCAAATGGACCCCCCCAAAAGCAAGTTTTTTAACCATTTAACCTAGGGTGCCATTTTTCTTTGATATCAGTAGATATTTAACAGAAAAATATTTAGACATGATTTGGGGGTACCACCCCCCCGGAGACCCCCCCAAAATGGGGCCCCAAAAAATGAAATTTTTGAACGGCTCAAGCTAGGGTGCCAGTTATTTCTGTTATCAGTAGATATTTAAGAGACAAATATTTTACCATAATTTGGGGGTACCACCCCTTCGGGGACCCCCCCAAAAGAAATTTTTTTAACGATTTAACCTAGGGCGCCAGTTTTTTTTTTGATATCAGTAGATATTTAAGAGATAAATATTTTGACATGTTTGGGGTACCACCCCCTCGGGAACCCCCCAAAATGGGGCCCCAAAAATCAATTGTTTGAACGGCTCAACTTAGAGTGCCAGCTAGTGTTTTATGATATCAGTAGATATTTAACAGACAAATATTTTGACATAGTTTGGGGGTGCCACCCCCCCGAGGACCCCCCCAAATGGACCCCCAAAAATCAATTTTTTGAACGGCTCAACTTAGAGTGCCAGTGTTTTATGATATTAGCAGATATTCAACAGACAAATATTTTGACATAGTTTGGGGGTGCCACCCCCCTGGGGACCCCCCAAATGGACCCCCAAAAATGAATTGTTTGAAAAGCTCAACTTGGGTGCCAGTCTGTTTTGATATGAGCAGATATTCAACAGACAAATATTTTGACATAGTTTGGGGGTGCCACCCCCCCCCCAGGGACCCCCCAAATGGACCCCCAAAAATCAATTTTTGAACGGCTCAAGCTAGGGTGACAGTGTTTTATGATTTCAGGAGATATTTAACTGACAAATCTTTTGACTCAACTTTTCTGGAGGTTCCATAATCAGATATTTTTGAATAATTGCTGATTTTACGGTAGACAAAAAGTACTTTTGAGCGTCACAGCATTAGCTGTGCGTCGGTCGTTCACTGGGTTTGCTGGCAAACTCCCATCAAGTTTAGTTAACCCTACAGCATCGGTTACCGTACTGTTGGTTTGAAACTTCTGTAACCGAAAAATCGGTTACCGAACTTTCAAAGTGATACTACGGCAACCGTAATCGGCTACCGAACTGTTACTTTTCGATCTTGCGTGACCGACCGCCGGTTGCCGTAGTGCTGAAATGAATTCTTCCGTGACCGAAAGTCGGTTACGCAGATGTGACTTTTCCACTTCGGTGACCGATCTCCGGTGAAATAGTCACTTCCATTTATTTTGCCTCTGTTAGCGTTGGGGCACAGTATAAATATCATACAGTAATATCACTCAATTGTGACGTGTGTCCACATATTGTGAGAGGTTAGAAGCAGAGCTGTTTTTTTTTTTTTTGACGTCATAATAGTGACATGGTAAGCAGATGACGATTTTGCCAAAAAATAGGAATTGTGTTGAAATTTTACAAGCGTTTTCTTGGCTTGATGATGTTATCATCTTCATCCTTTTTTTGCGCCCCTAAACGTTAGACTGTTAGAGGGCAGCATTACTCCAGATATACCGCATTCTAGCTCCTTTTGTAGTGTTCGAATGGGATCAGAATTAGTCTCAATGGAACCGTTAAAGCTCGGGCTTTGACTGGCTATAAGTTTGACGTCACTCTCTTGTGACCTCACAAAGTAATACGTTTTGAACGTGAAAAAAATGGAAATTTTGTTACATAAGCAACCTTGAGTTACTTAGGGTTTTGGTCGCAGGAACCCAACATTAAAAGTTTGTCCACATTTGATTCGTATTGTTAACTAACTAGGTTATCCTGCAAATTTCTTTTCAATAGCTTAACGTTTAACAAAAATATCCTTGATTGTTTGCTTTGCTGTTGTAAAATTCCTCTTGATTTACGGTTATATGCAGTGATTGTTATTGCTTAGGCTTATCATCAAATTGACTGTGACATCATTATGAAATTTTTTAGTTGACGGTAGGACTAACTCACCTAAAAAATATTCATTACAACAAGCGATCTAAAAAAAAGTTTCATGGATGTAAAGAGTTAATTACTGCTTTGTCTGTTTGTAGTTCATAATATCTCCCTTAACGTGGGTTTTAATTTTCCCCATTAACTTCCAACGCTGAATGGTTATAATGAGCTACGCTCTCTAATCATGCAGTAATAATTGTAAGCTTTAATGTCGGTTCAACACTCCATTGTAAATTCTTGACTACGCCTGCACCTGTTGCTGTTTTGTAAAACAGGGGTCGGCAACCTACATCCTTCGGCCACCTATCTGGCCCGCGATCTCAAAGATCCATCCGTCTGAGTTCCCTAATGTGACTTCTGGAAGTCGTTGGCCATGCAACCAAATCCTGTTCTGAAACTACCCCAACATTTGGCAAAACCTTGTTTTTGTTCGTAGGGTCCTCATCAACAAATAGGCAAAAACTACCTTAAAATTTGGTGAAGATCTTTTTTTTTTATTTTTATTGTTTCAAATAATTCTAAAAACATGCGAAGTTGTATCCAATTGGCGTTAAAATGGCTCTTTTATGATATTTATAGCCTACTGTGGTAAGGGTTAGGGCTATTTCAGATTTTGGCCCTGGAGGTTGCCATGATTGCGTCACAAAGTGATTAGCCTACTGGTATCAAGTCAAGTTTATTTTGCCAAACGCTAGAAGTACGCAGGAAGGAATTAGTGAAAAGACCCTGAGGTCATATAAGTCAACTGCATCTACAGCAATACTTAACAGTAACAGGCATAAATTTAAGCTTGTCCAATCAAAGTCTGATCCAATTAGTCCATTGAAAGGCTGATCCACAATGATTGCAAACGCAAATTTGATTTTTCAGTTAACTGGAGGTCTTAAATCTATATTTTCAGTCAACATCTCACAATGCTTTATCAAACAATCAACCAATCAGCATCTGGCAGCTAAAATTAATGGTGTAATAGTTTGTTTTTTTTTGCACTGGATTTGCATAATCTTTTAATAAATCACTTTGCCAATGGGATAAATCTTGAATTAGGGGCCACTCGCAAAAGTCTTTACATGAGAAAAATTTCTCCCTACATTTGCCAATGTTGAAGAGGCGAAAAAGCCAAAGGCACGGCCCATCAATAGCTACCACCGTCATTCTGGCAGAATAATCAGCGTCATTCTAGCAGAAAGTGTTGCCGCAAAAAAAAGGCAAAAAAAAAACTACGTCACAATGATTCAACAGTGTTGCCAACCACCAAATATCAAATGAGTCATTACGTCATAATCGAAAACTTAATCATCAAACAGGATCATATGAAAATAAAACGATGTTGCCAAAAAAAATTACTCAAAAAAACTTAGGCAGAAAACAAAACTGGTTTGGAAAAATTTTTCAAATTTTTCCCATTTAACTTTCCGACGCGCCCCGAGCTTCGGGTTTGGGTGCAATCGGTAGCCCGCGGGCCCCTCTACCAGACCCAAGTCTAAAATAGGGTACCTTTTCAACGGGGGCCCCAGCAGAACGGTTTAAAGGAGGCCATCAATTTTGGGCGAAAAACGCCATTTTGGGGGCAAATTTTCAATTTTTTCCCATTTAACTTTCCGACGCGCCCCGAGCTTCGGGTTTGGGTGCAATCGGTAGCCCGCGGGCCCCTCTACCAGACCCAAGTCTAAAATAGGGTACCTTTTCAACGGGGGCCCCAGCAGAACGGTTTAAAGGAGGCCATCAATTTTGGGCGAAAAACGCCATTTTGGGGGCAAATTTTCAATTTTTTCCCATTTAACTTTCCGACGCGCCCCGAGCTTCGGGTTTGGGTGCAATCGGTAGCCCGCGGGCCCCTCTACCAGACCCAAGTCTAAAATAGGGTACCTTTTCAACGGGGGCCCCAGCAGAACGGTTTAAAGGAGGCCATCAATTTTGGGCGAAAAACGCCATTTTGGGGGCAAATTTTCAATTTTTTCCCATTTAACTTTCCGACGCGCCCCGAGCTTCGGGTTTGGGTGCAATCGGTAGCCCGCGGGCCCCTCTACCAGACCCAAGTCTAAAATAGGGTACCTTTTCAACGGGGGCCCCAGCAGAACGGTTTAAAGGAGGCCATCAATTTTGGGCGAAAAACGCCATTTTGGGGGCAAATTTTCAATTTTTTCCCATTTAACTTTCCGACGCGCCCCGAGCTTCGGGTTTGGGTGCAATCGGTAGCCCGCGGGCCCCTCTACCAGACCCAAGTCTAAAATAGGGTACCTTTTCAACGGGGGCCCCAGCAGAACGGTTTAAAGGAGGCCGTCAATTTTGGGCGAAAAACGCCATTTTGGGGGCAAATTTTCAATTTTTTCCCATTTAACTTTCCGACGCGCCCCGAGCTTCGGGTTTGGGTGCAATCGGTAGCCCGCGGGCCCCTCTACCAGACCCAAGTCTAAAATAGGGTACCTTTTCAACGGGGGCCCCAGCAGAACGGTTTAAAGGAGGCCATCAATTTTGGGCGAAAAACGCCATTTTGGGGGCAAATTTTCAATTTTTTCCCATTTAACTTTCCGACGCGCCCCGAGCTTCGGGTTTGGGTGCAATCGGTAGCCCGCGGGCCCCTCTACCAGACCCAAGTCTAAAATAGGGTACCTTTTCAACGGGGGCCCCAGCAGAATGGTTTAAAGGAGGCCGTCAATTTTGGGCGAAAAACGCCATTTTGGGGGCAAATTTTCAATTTTTTCCCATTTAACTTTCCGACACGCCCCGATCTTCGGGTTTGGGTGCAATCGGTAGCCCGCGGGCCCCTCTACCAGACCCAAGTCTAAAATAGGGTACCTTTTCAACGGGGGCCCCAGCAGAACGGTTTAAAGGAGGCCATCAATTTTGGGCGAAAAACGCCATTTTGGGGGCAATTTTTCAATTTTTTCCCATTTAACTTTCCGACGCGCCCCGAGCTTCGGGTTTGGGTGCAATCGGTAGCCCGCGGGCCCCTCTACCAGGCCCAAGTCTAAAATAGGGTACCTTTTCAACGGGGGCCCCAGCAGAACGGTTTAAAGGAGGCCATCAATTTTGGGCGAAAAACGCCATTTTGGGGGCAAATTTTCAATTTTTTCCCATTTAACTTTCCGACGCGCCCCGAGCTTCGGGTTTGGGTGCAATCGGTAGCCCGCGGGCCCCTCTACCAGACCCAAGTCTAAAATAGGGTACCTTTTCAACGGGGGCCCCAGCAGAACGGTTTAAAGGAGGCCATCAATTTTGGGCGAAAAACGCCATTTTGGGGGCAAATTTTCAATTTTTTCCCATTTAACTTTCCGACGCGCCCCGAGCTTCGGGTTTGGGTGCAATCGGTAGCCCGCGGGCCCCTCTACCAGACCCAAGTCTAAAATAGGGTACCTTTTCAACGGGGGCCCCAGCAGAACGGTTTAAAGGAGGCCATCAATTTTGGGCGAAAAACGCCATTTTGGGGGCAAATTTTCAATTTTTTCCCATTTAACTTTCCGACGCGCCCCGAGCTTCGGGTTTGGGTGCAATCGGTAGCCCGCGGGCCCCTCTACCAGACCCAAGTCTAAAATAGGGTACCTTTTCAACGGGGGCCCCAGCAGAACGGTTTAAAGGAGGCCGTCAATTTTGGGCGAAAAACGCCATTTTGGGGGCAAATTTTCAATTTTTTCCCATTTAACTTTCCGACGCGCCCCGAGCTTCGGGTTTGGGTGCAATCGGTAGCCCGCGGGCCCCTCTACCAGACCCAAGTCTAAAATAGGGTACCTTTTCAACGGGGGCCCCAGCAGAACGGTTTAAAGGAGGCCATCAATTTTGGGCGAAAAACGCCATTTTGGGGGCAAATTTTCAATTTTTTCCCATTTAACTTTCCGACGCGCCCCGAGCTTCGGGTTTGGGTGCAATCGGTAGCCCGCGGGCCCCTCTACCAGACCCAAGTCTAAAATAGGGTACCTTTTCAACGGGGGCCCCAGCAGAATGGTTTAAAGGAGGCCGTCAATTTTGGGCGAAAAACGCCATTTTGGGGGCAAATTTTCAATTTTTTCCCATTTAACTTTCCGACACGCCCCGATCTTCGGGTTTGGGTGCAATCGGTAGCCCGCGGGCCCCTCTACCAGACCCAAGTCTAAAATAGGGTACCTTTTCAACGGGGGCCCCAGCAGAACGGTTTAAAGGAGGCCATCAATTTTGGGCGAAAAACGCCATTTTGGGGGCAAATTTTCAATTTTTTCCCATTTAACTTTCCGACGCGCCCCGAGCTTCGGGTTTGGGTGCAATCGGTAGCCCGCGGGCCCCTCTACCAGGCCCAAGTCTAAAATAGGGTACCTTTTCAACGGGGGCCCCAGCAGAACGGTTTAAAGGAGGCCATCAATTTTGGGCGAAAAACGCCATTTTGGGGGCAAATTTTCAATTTTTTCCCATTTAACTTTCCGACGCGCCCCGAGCTTCGGGTTTGGGTGCAATCGGTAGCCCGCGGGCCCCTCTACCAGACCCAAGTCTAAAATAGGGTACCTTTTCAACGGGGGCCCCAGCAGAACGGTTTAAAGGAGGCCATCAATTTTGGGCGAAAAACGCCATTTTGGGGGCAAATTTTCAATTTTTTCCCATTTAACTTTCCGACGCGCCCCGAGCTTCGGGTTTGGGTGCAATCGGTAGCCCGCGGGCCCCTCTACCAGACCCAAGTCTAAAATAGGGTACTATTTCAACGGGGGCCCCAGCAGAACGGTTTAAAGGAGGCCATCAATTTTGGGCGAAAAACGCCATTTTGGGGGCAAATTTTCAATTTTTTCCCATTTAACTTTCCGACGCGCCCCGAGCTTCGGGTTTGGGTGCAATCGGTAGCCCGCGGGCCCCTCTACCAGACCCAAGTCTAAAATAGGGTACCTTTTCAACGGGGGCCCCAGCAGAACGGTTTAAAGGAGGCCATCAATTTTGGGCGAAAAACGCCATTTTGGGGGCAAATTTTCAATTTTTTTCCATTTAACTTTCCGACGCGCCCCGAGCTTCGGGTTTGGGTGCAATCGGTAGCCCGCGGGCCCCTCTACCAGACCCAAGTCTAAAATAGGGTACCTTTTCAACGGGGGCCCCAGCAGAACGGTTTAAAGGAGGCCATCAATTTTGGGCGAAAAACGCCATTTTGGGGGCAAATTTTCAATTTTTTCCCATTTAACTTTCCGACGCGCCCCGAGCTTCGGGTTTGGGTGCAATCGGTAGCCCGCGGGCCCCTCTACCAGACCCAAGTCTAAAATAGGGTACCTTTTCAACGGGGGCCCCAGCAGAACGGTTTAAAGGAGGCCATCAATTTTGGGCGAAAAACGCCATTTTGGGGGCAAATTTTCAATTTTTTCCCATTTAACTTTCCGACGCGCCCCGAGCTTCGGGTTTGGGTGCAATCGGTAGCCCGCGGGCCCCTCTACCAGACCCAAGTCTAAAATAGGGTACCTTTTCAACGGGGGCCCCAGCAGAACGGTTTAAAGGAGGCCGTCAATTTTGGGCGAAAAACGCCATTTTGGGGGCAAATTTTCAATTTTTTCCCATTTAACTTTCCGACGCGCCCCGAGCTTCGGGTTTGGGTGCAATCGGTAGCCCGCGGGCCCCTCTACCAGACCCAAGTCTAAAATAGGGTACCTTTTCAACAGGGGCCCCAGCAGAACGGTTTAAAGGAGGCCATCAATTTTGGGCGAAAAACGCCATTTTGGGGGCAAATTTTCAATTTTTTCCCATTTAACTTTCCGACGCGCCCCGAGCTTCGGGTTTGGGTGCAATCGGTAGCCCGCGGGCCCCTCTACCAGACCCAAGTCTAAAATAGGGTACCTTTTCAACGGGGGCCCCCAGCAGAATGGTTTAAAGGAGGCCGTCAAGTTTGGGCGAAAAACGCCATTTTGGGGGCAAATTTTCAATTTTTTCCCATTTAACTTTCCGACACGCCCCGATCTTCGGGTTTGGGTGCAATCGGTAGCCCGCGGGCCCCTCTACCAGACCCAAGTCTAAAATAGGGTACCTTTTCAACGGGGGCCCCAGCAGAACGGTTTAAAGGAGGCCGTCAATTTTGGGCGAAAAACGCCATTTTGGGGGCAAATTTTCAATTTTTTCCCATTTAACTTTCCGACGCGCCCCGAGCTTCGGGTTTGGGTGCAATCGGTAGCCCGCGGGCCCCTCTACCAGGCCCAAGTCTAAAATAGGGTACCTTTTCAACGGGGGCCCCAGCAGAACGGTTTAAAGGAGGCCATCAATTTTGGGCGAAAAACGCCATTTTGGGGGCAAATTTTCAATTTTTTCCCATTTAACTTTCCGACGCGCCCCGAGCTTCGGGTTTGGGTGCAATCGGTAGCCCGCGGGCCCCTCTACCAGACCCAAGTCTAAAATAGGGTACCTTTTCAACGGGGGCCCCAGCAGAACGGTTTAAAGGAGGCCGTCAATTTTGGGCGAAAAACGCCATTTTGGGGGCAAATTTTCAATTTTTTCCCATTTAACTTTCCGACGCGCCCCGAGCTTCGGGTTTGGGTGCAATCGGTAGCCCGCGGGCCCCTCTACCAGACCCAAGTCTAAAATAGGGTACCTTTTCAACGGGGGCCCCAGCAGAACGGTTTAAAGGAGGCCATCAATTTTGGGCGAAAAACGCCATTTTGGGGGCAAATTTTCAATTTTTTCCCATTTAACTTTCCGACGCGCCCCGAGCTTCGGGTTTGGGTGCAATCGGTAGCCCGCGGGCCCCTCTACCAGACCCAAGTCTAAAATAGGGTACCTTTTCAACGGGGGCCCCAGCAGAACGGTTTAAAGGAGGCCATCAATTTTGGGCGAAAAACGCCATTTTGGGGGCAAATTTTCAATTTTTTCCCATTTAACTTTCCGACGCGCCCCGAGCTTCGGGTTTGGGTGCAATCGGTAGCCCGCGGGCCCCTCTACCAGACCCAAGTCTAAAATAGGGTACCTTTTCAACGGGGGCCCCAGCAGAACGGTTTAAAGGAGGCCATCAATTTTGGGCGAAAAACGCCATTTTGGGGGCAAATTTTCAATTTTTTCCCATTTAACTTTCCGACGCGCCCCGAGCTTCGGGTTTGGGTGCAATCGGTAGCCCGCGGGCCCCTCTACCAGACCCAAGTCTAAAATAGGGTACCTTTTCAACGGGGGCCCCAGCAGAACGGTTTAAAGGAGGCCGTCAATTTTGGGCGAAAAACGCCATTTTGGGGGCAAATTTTCAATTTTTTCCCATTTAACTTTCCGACGCGCCCCGAGCTTCGGGTTTGGGTGCAATCGGTAGCCCGCGGGCCCCTCTACCAGACCCAAGTCTAAAATAGGGTACCTTTTCAACGGGGGCCCCAGCAGAACGGTTTAAAGGAGGCCATCAATTTTGGGCGAAAAACGCCATTTTGGGGGCAAATTTTCAATTTTTTCCCATTTAACTTTCCGACGCGCCCCGAGCTTCGGGTTTGGGTGCAATCGGTAGCCCGCGGGCCCCTCTACCAGACCCAAGTCTAAAATAGGGTACCTTTTCAACGGGGGCCCCAGCAGAACGGTTTAAAGGAGGCCATCAATTTTGGGCGAAAAACGCCATTTTGGGGGCAAATTTTCAATTTTTTCCCATTTAACTTTCCGACGCGCCCCGAGCTTCGGGTTTGGGTGCAATCGGTAGCCCGCGGGCCCCTCTACCAGACCCAAGTCTAAAATAGGGTACCTTTTCAACGGGGGCCCCAGCAGAACGGTTTAAAGGAGGCCATCAATTTTGGGCGAAAAACGCCATTTTGGGGGCAAATTTTCAATTTTTTCCCATTTAACTTTCCGACGCGCCCCGAGCTTCGGGTTTGGGTGCAATCGGTAGCCCGCGGGCCCCTCTACCAGACCCAAGTCTAAAATAGGGTACTATTTCAACGGGGGCCCCAGCAGAACGGTTTAAAGGAGGCCATCAATTTTGGGCGAAAAACGCCATTTTGAGGGCAAATTTTCAATTTTTTCCCATTTAACTTTTCGACATGCCCCGAGCTTCGGGTTTGGGTGCAATCGGTAGCCCGCGGGCCCCTCTACCAGACCCAAGTCTAAAATAGGGTACCTTTTCAACGGGGGCCCCAGCAGAATGGTTTAAAGGAGGCAGTCAATTTTGGGCGAAAAACGCCATTTTGGGGGCAAATTTTCAATTTTTTCCCATTTAACTTTCCGACACGCCCCGAGCTTCGGGTTTGGGTGCAATCGGTAGCCCGCGGGCCCCTCTACCAGACCCAAGTCTAAAATAGGGTACCTTTTCAACGGGGGCCCCAGCAGAACGGTTTAAAGGAGGCCATCAATTTTGGGCGAAAAACGCCATTTTGGGGGCAAATTTTCAATTTTTTCCCATTTAACTTTCCGACGCGCCCCGAGCTTCGGGTTTGGGTGCAATCGGTAGCCCGCGGGCCCCTCTACCAGACCCAAGTCTAAAATAGGGTACTATTTCAACGGGGGCCCCAGCAGAACGGTTTAAAGGAGGCCATCAATTTTGGGCGAAAAACGCCATTTTGGGGGCAAATTTTCAATTTTTTCCCATTTAACTTTCCGACGCGCCCCGAGCTTCGGGTTTGGGTGCAATCGGTAGCCCGCGGGCCCCTCTACCAGACCCAAGTCTAAAATAGGGTACCTTTTCAACGGGGGCCCCAGCAGAACGGTTTAAAGGAGGCCATCAATTTTGGGCGAAAAACGCCATTTTGGGGGCAAATTTTCAATTTTTTCCCATTTAACTTTCCGACGCGCCCCGAGCTTCGGGTTTGGGTGCAATCGGTAGCCCGCGGGCCCCTCTACCAGACCCAAGTCTAAAATAGGGTACCTTTTCAACGGGGGCCCCAGCAGAACGGTTTAAAGGAGGCCATCAATTTTGGGCGAAAAACGCCATTTTGAGGGCAAATTTTCAATTTTTTCCCATTTAACTTTTCGACATGCCCCGAGCTTCGGGTTTGGGTGCAATCGGTAGCCCGCGGGCCCCTCTACCAGACCCAAGTCTAAAATAGGGTACCTTTTCAACGGGGGCCCCAGCAGAATGGTTTAAAGGAGGCAGTCACTTTTGGGCGAAAAACGCCATTTTGGGGGCAAATTTTCAATTTTTTCCCATTTAACTTTCCGACACGCCCCGAGCTTCGGGTTTGGGTGCAATCGGTAGCCCGCGGGCCCCTCTACCAGACCCAAGTCTAAAATAGGGTACCTTTTCAACGGGGGCCCCAGCAGAACGGTTTAAAGGAGGCCATCAATTTTGGGCGAAAAACGCCATTTTGGGGGCAAATTTTCAATTTTTTCCCATTTAACTTTCCGACGCGCCCCGAGCTTCGGGTTTGGGTGCAATCGGTAGCCCGCGGGCCCCTCTACCAGACCCAAGTCTAAAATAGGGTACCTTTTCAACGGGGGCCCCAGCAGAACGGTTTAAAGGAGGCCATCAATTTTGGGCGAAAAACGCCATTTTGAGGGCAAATTTTCAATTTTTTCCCATTTAACTTTTCGACATGCCCCGAGCTTCGGGTTTGGGTGCAATCGGTAGCCCGCGGGCCCCTCTACCAGACCCAAGTCTAAAATAGGGTACCTTTTCAACGGGGGCCCCAGCAGAATGGTTTAAAGGAGGCCGTCAATTTTGGGCGAAAAACGCCATTTTGGGGGCAAATTTTCAATTTTTTCCCATTTAACTTTCCGACACGCCCCGAGCTTCGGGTTTGGGTGCAATCGGTAGCCCGCGGGCCCCTCTACCAGACCCAAGTCTAAAATAGGGTACCTTTTCAACGGGGGCCCCAGCAGAAGGGTTTAAAGGAGGCCGTCAATTTTGGGCGAAAAACGCCATTTTGGGGGCAAATTTTCAATTTTTTCCCATTTAACTTTCCGACGCGCCCCGAGCTTCGGGTTTGGGTGCAATCGGTAGCCCGCGGGCCCCTCTACCAGACCCAAGTCTAAAATAGGGTACCTTTTCAACGGGGGCCCCAGCAGAACGGTTTAAAGAAGGCCGTCAATTTTGGGCGAAAAACGCCATTTTGGGGGCAAATTTTCAATTTTTTCCCATTTAACTTTCCGACGCGCCCCGAGCTTCGGGTTTGGGTGCAATCGGTAGCCCGCGGGCCCCTCTACCAGACCCAAGTCTAAAATAGGGTACCTTTTCAACGGGGGCCCCAGCAGAACGGTTTAAAGGAGGCCATCAATTTTGGGCGAAAAACGCCATTTTGGGGGCAAATTTTCAATTTTTTCCCATTTAACTTTCCGACGCGCCCCGAGCTTCGGGTTTGGGTGCAATCGGTAGCCCGCGGGCCCCTCTACCAGACCCAAGTCTAAAATAGGGTACCTTTTCAACGGGGGCCCCAGCAGAACGGTTTAAAGGAGGCCGTCAATTTTGGGCGAAAAACGCCATTTTGAGGGCAAATTTTCAATTTTTTCCCATTTAACTTTCCGACGCGCCCCGAGCTTCGGGTTTGGGTGCAATCGGTAGCCCGCGGGCCCCTCTACCAGACCCAAGTCTAAAATAGGGTACCTTTTCAACGGGGGCCCCAGCAGAACGGTTTAAAGGAGGCCGTCAATTTTGGGCGAAAAACGCCATTTTGAGGGCAAATTTTCAATTTTTTCCCATTTAACTTTCCGACACGCCCCGAGCTTCGGGTTTGGGTGCAATCGGTAGCCCGCGGGCCCCTCTACCAGACCCAAGTCTAAAATAGGGTACCTTTTCAACGGGGGCCCCAGCAGAACGGTTTAAAGGAGGCCGTCAATTTTGGGCGAAAAACGCCATTTTGGGGGCAAATTTTCAATTTTTTCCCATTTAACTTTCCGACACGCCCCGAGCTTCGGGTTTGGGTGCAATCGGTAGCCCGCGGGATCCTCTACCAGACCCAAGTCTAAAATAGGGTACCTTTTCAACGGGGGCCCCAGCAGAATGGTTTAAAGGAGGCCGTCAATTTTGGGCGAAAAACGCCATTTTGGGGGCAATTTTTCAATTTTTTCCCATTTAACTTTCCGACACGCCCCAAGCTCTGGGTTTGGGTGCAATCGGTAGCAAACTTCACGAGCCGAGAAGAGGTTTTAGTGTTTGCATCCAAAAGTTTTTACTTCCAAAAGTACGATCCAAATGTTTATATGAACTGAAGCGAAAAGTGTTGTGTAAGTTTGCTTTTTGTTGTTTTTAAAACCTTGTGCAAGTATTTGTTCAAGGTCCTAGGAAGTTTGCGCTTTGTAATATGCCGTTAAGCAGGTTTTTTTTAGACTTCATTTCAAGTAAAAGAAAGTGTGCTTAGTTTCTATTTAGTCTGTTACAAGTTTTTTTTGTCTTACAGGTTTTTGAACTTGTGAAATGGTATTTCAATAATCTTGCTCGAAAGTGCCACTTAGCGGATTTTGCAAAAAATTTTTCTTGTGTGTAAAAAAAGTTATACTAAATTCTGCAAGCTTTAAAAGAAAGTGCGCTTAGTTGCTATTTAGTCCGTTACAAGTATTTTTTGTCTTACAGGTTTTTGAACTGGTGAAATGGTATTTCAATAACCTAGCTCGAAAGCGCCACTTAGCGGATTTGCAAAAAGTTTTTCATGTGTATAAAAAAAGTTAAAACTTAATTTTGCAAGCTTCATTTTGTACCAAAATGCAAGTACTGCAAAATTACGTCATTTAAATAATGAAGAAAAGTTAGAAAATCGATCTACTCTAGTGTGCTCAACGCAGATGAAGAAAATCAGTTTTTGAGAGGCAAGATTTTTGTTTGCAACCAAGTTAATACACAGCCTTGATAAAAAGTTTTCAAAGCGGGAATTCGCTCTTGGGTCGCCGCTTTGCGCATAGGTTGACGACTTGAAAAAAAACGCTTCGACGCTTTGCATGCTGTTTACAATTTACTTGTTCATCAATATGGTGGATATTGATGCTTTAGAACAGCTGCACTTTAGTAACACTATAGCAAAATTTAATAAAAAGCACAGATGTTGTATTGAAAATTTTATGAAGTCGAACCACAACGAAAGGCATACAAAAGCTGGAGATAAACATTCGGAATTGGAGTCTGATATCTGAAGCAAAGGAAATGTCGCATCACATACAAAGTCGTATATTATTGTACACTGATAATCGAGCAATTACAGCCTGAGCAATTGAAAAAAATGTTTTTGCTGCGTGCATAATTTAAACGGTTTTTTGCATCTAATGGGCTCTTAAACATCAATTTTCTTATAAGTTTCTTCTTAGTTTTTGTGGCATAGTCGTCACCGATTTGTTGCAAGAAAGAAAAAGCAATGTTTATCTTTATCATTACGCAATTTGTGGTGAATTTTTGTAGAAATACTCTGAAAATTACGTCACGAAAACCTATAGCCTGAAACGCAGCAATTTAAATCAGTATGTTAGCAAGCCCCAATTAACATTTTCATCACAGAAATTAGGATAACAAATGAATAAATGATTCCCCCTTTGATCATATCTACTGTCGAAGCAACAAAACACTAAAAGAGATCTTATCCTACTCATGGGCGGCGGCAAGGGGGGGCCTTGGCCCCCCCTTAGATTTTCACAAACACTCTCTCAAAACACTCAAATTTTAAAATTCTTCCATTTTTAGTACACTCTAAACGAAGTGTTTAAATTTGGTGTGTTTTATGCATTCAAATTGGTGTTGGAACATGTTGAAGTGTACTTTTGATTGCATAAAATGCATTTAAACACCAACTTCAATGCATAAAACATATGAAATTTAAACACTTCGTTGAGAGTGTAGTTAATGCTGGCTCTATTCTTATTGCCCCTTCCCCCCCTGAAAAATTTTCTGCCGACGCCTATGATCCTTCTCAAAAACAAATATGCTGGTTTTAACATTATTTGAGAATGAGAAAACCGATGACAAACTAAATATTAGAACCCAGGTCTATTCATTCACAAAAGTTCCATGTAGTGGCGCTTTCAACCACTAGACCACAGCAGCACATGTGTATATATAACGAAAATCAATTATCAAAATCACTTATTAAACTTCGTTATCACAAGTTTTTGGCGCGTCTGTCCCGAACCAAGTGGCGTAGCGACTCCAAAAATGCAGGTGCTCAACTTCATGTATAGATAGACTTATCATATGTTCAAAGTTCAAGCTTCTAGCTTTGTTGGTTTTGCTTCCCAGTATTCTCCCCTTTATACTTTAAAGTTTACCAATATTTTTGTAAAACTCAATCGTATGCACTGCAAACAAAGTGATTTTAATTGACGAAAAAAAAAGTTGATATTTACTCATTTGTGGTTTGGGTAAAACGGTCTCCGAGTAAGTACTTGAACCCAGCTCTGTTCAATCACGACAATTTCAAACATCGGCGTCTTGAACCATTATGCTAGCACTGCTTAAAAACCCAAGTGACTAAAATCAATTATATAATTTTGCTTCCAAAAAGTGATTTGGGGGTTGCGAGTGGTTAGTACCTCCAAACTAGAGCAAAACATTTGTCTATTAAATATCTACTGATATCAAAAAAAAAAAAGTTACCGCGAGTGATAATTTTCGTGCAGGCTTTAAGACTCTGTCTTTCAGCCAACCAGCACACTCTCTCTTCGCTACTAATAAAGGGACAAACCCTGAAACGGCAGGCCGTACAGCGATTGAAAAAATATATATAGATATATACAGGGTTGGCCAAAAAAAATTGCACCCTTGGACAAAGTGTCATAACTTTTTTTGGAATGAGATAACATTTAAAAATTTTTACCATTTCTTTACGACAATATATTGCGTAGCTGTGTAAAATTTTATTAGAAATTTCCATAAAATAACAAAATTACAGGTGTTTAAATAGTGAGTATCACAAAATGCAATTGCATGAAAATTAACACGGCACAAATAGTAAGCGATTGTTCATTCGTTCAATACTTTTCGATGTGTTGTTCGTTTTCTGCAATCACCAACCGCACACGAGATCGAAACCCATCGAGGGCGTTATTGATTACCGCTTGGGACAATGCTTCCCACTCTTGAAGAATGGCTACTTTCAATTCTATGGTGTTTTCAAATCTTCGTCCGCGGTAAACATTTCGCTCCAGAGCGCTCCAAACGCAGTAATCGACTGGATTAAGATCTCTTTAAGACAAGATTAAGATCTTTAAGATAAGATAATTTCAAAGTTATTATCATTTGAAAAAAGATTTGTTAGCATTCAGGCATTGTTACGTCACAATGAGAATAGAAAGGCCAATGATAAAAAAAAGTTACGTTACCTGCAAAAAACCTTTGAACGCACTTTGTGAAAAGAGATTGCAGTCTTCAATGTTTAAATGGACGTCATTTTATAACTTCTTGGAATTTCATTGTAAAATTTTAAATAGCTACGCAATATATCGTTGTAAAAAAATGGTAAAAATTTTAAATTGCTATCTCTATGCAAAAACAAGTTATGGCACTTTGTCTAAGGGTGCAATTTTTTTTGGTCAACCCTGTATATTCACTATAGTGATGTAGTCAAGACCCTGATGGTCGAGACCGAGACCAAGACCGAGACTTGGAAAAAATTCGAGTCCAAGACCCGAGACCAAGACTTGAAAAAATTTTCGAAACCAAGATCGAGACTCGGTGAGTTTGTTCGAGACCGAGACGAGACTTCGAGACCCGAGATTTTAGAAGCAAATCTTTTTCGTATTGACTATTGACAACCCTTTTCATGGTTTTTCCTTAAACAAACGGCCAATCGCAATGCAGTAGAACGACCATAAACCAAAAAACGAACTTGGGCCTCGTGCTATTCACATGCACATGAAGAGGTGACGGCGTAGCTCAACTGTCAAGCGCCCGTCTTTAAAGTAAAGAAATTGCAGTTTGATGCCAACTGAAACTAGGCAATGCGTTCCTGTGTTCAAACTATCGCAGTGGTCCAGCTTGCAGTAACTACAGTAACAGAGCCAAAAAATCTTGAATGGCATATTATTGCAAGCAAAAATAATCACGAAACATAACGGAAAAAATTAATGTAACCGCAAAAAGTAAGCCTATACCAAATACCTAAGTTACGGTATTATTTCTTATCAAGACTTTATTTCTCCGATACCGTCCTGAAAATTATTTGGGGTCACGCGTTTTCCCCATTCGATGGCTCATGTTTATACCTCAGGTTTATACCTTAAGCTATTCTAATCTTCACTGGACCTAATTATTACTCCTAATGTTTGATATTTACAAAAAAGCAGTTGTAAAGTAGACTTAAGTTCATCATTCTGAGTCTGCAATCTTAAAGACGGTAAATCATCCAGCCAATTCCAGTGGTTTATAATAGCTAAAATTGAACTATAATTTTTGGTATTTTTTGTTTTAATTTTGGGACTGCGGTTGCAAAGATATTCAACAAATACAAAAAGATGTATCCCCGAAAAAAGCTTTTGGAAACGCTGAGTTTTGTTCTTCCCGCCAAAACCACAGTAGGCCTAATGGTTTAGAGAACTGTGGTAGGCCTAATAGTTTAGAGATAGTTTATTTCTAAATAGTTTAGGCCTAACTATCTCTAAACTATTAGGCCTAATAGTTTAGAGATAGTTCGGCGTAATAGTTTAATAAGATTACAGTAGGCCTAATAGTTTAGAGAACTGTGGTTTTGGCGGGAAGATCAAAACTCAGAGTTTCCAAAAACTTTTTTGGGGAGACATCTTTTTGTAGTTGTTGAATATCTTTGCAAACGCAACCCCTAAATCAATACAAAAAATATCAAAAATTTCAGTTCAATTTTAGCTATTGTAAACCACTGGAATTGGCTGGATGATTCACCGCCTTTAACTGTATCATACTACAAAAGATCTGTTCAACAGAATGAGACTGAAAACAATCACTTTGAGGTCTGAGCTGTCCTGATTAACCTTCCTTGACCAAACCTCATCGCACTGCCATGCTACCACCTTAAACTCGGTCCACGCCCAAGGAACCTCAACGAGAAAAAGGTTTAGAGCATTTACTACCAGAAAGCAAAAATGTAGACAGCGGCAATTAGCACCTACAACAAAGATCAACATCAAATAATACCGCTTAAGCGGCTTCTTCCCCTCCACACAGTTTTACATCACACCTTTCATTAGTAAATAACAAACGTAATAATGAATAACAGGTCGAGCAGTTTTTTCCCACGGCTCTACCTGAGTTTTTTCGAACCTCAAGTATCTCCCACTGAGTAGCCAATTATCAAAAATTGAGGTTTTATTGCAAAACTTTGTTTCTCACGATCTCAATTTAAAAACATTGACGGAAATAAATGAAAATTGACCAAAATGAATAAATAAAGGAGATTGCTGGAAAGCAATTAAAAAGGTGTTAAGACCTAGAAAGTCAATCGAATCTTTGTTTGCGTTGCTTGCATTAAATAATTAAATTCAAATTTTTACTCCTATGCCTAACCAAGATTTTGAGTCTCGAGACTTCTCATGTTTCGAGACCATGACTTTTCGAGACCAAGACTCGAGATCGAGACTTGAAGTTCTAGTCTGAGGCGAGACCGAGAATGAGACTTTCAAAAATGCGTCTCGAGACAGTCTCGAGACCCGAGATCGGTCTCGAGAACTCCATCACTCCTGTATATACATATGTATATTGTACAGTATATACTAACGCGCTAGCTTAAGCTGTTAAAAAACGATTTTTTTACAGTTTTCACAAAGAATGAAACCTAATACCCTTTGATAAAATGTAAAACCGAAACAAAAATATTAAAATGATTTTGTCGTAATTAAAAAAGAAATTAAATACGCAAGATTCAATATGATCTCGGTTTGAGAAAAAGCGATGGCCAACTAAAATTGAACCCGTGCCTGGGCACTCCATAGGTTTCATTCACTGGCGCCTTCAACTTCTAGGCCAGGTGATCTTAACCTTTTTTCTCCACTTTCCCATTTTTTAGTTTACCAACTCTCCATTTTCCACCACCATAGACGTAGTGTTTTATGGAACAAAGATATCGTAGAATGGAAGATCAGAAGCTGTGGCGTGGTTTGGCACTAAATCAGGATTTTGCTATAGGGAAAGAACTTAAGCCA